>OX101727.1:18021110-18621110 GCA_944452665.1 Stenoptilia bipunctidactyla
AACAATGAAACTATGGTTAGTTTTGATGTCAAGTCTTTGTTTACATCATTACCTGTCAAAGACTGCATAGAAATAGTAAAGAAAAAGCTAACTGATTCAGATTTGCCTGTTGAATATGCAGAATTATTAGAAGTTTGCCTGACATCTGGCTATTTTATGTGGAATAATGAATTCTACCTACAAATTGATGGTGTCGCCATGGGCTCCCCGGTGTCCCCTGTAGTTGCTAACATCTACATGGAAGATTTCGAGGAGCGTGCTCTCCACCTGGCACCAGTCGTGCCGAAGATCTACAAGAGGTATGTTGACGATACTTACACTATTTTACCTCAACACAAAGTAACTGCATTTCTTAACCACCTTAATTCCTTTAACAATAAAATACAATTTACTATGGAATTAGAACAGGATAATAAGTTAGCCTTCCTTGATGTTTTAATTACACGGAATCCAAATGGTACACTCGGTCATACTGTTTATAGGAAACCCACTCATACTGACCGATATTTAAATGGGAGTTCCCACCACCACCCGAGCCAATTACTCGCCGTAGGCTCCTCTTTGTTTCAGAGAGCACATGGAATCTGCGATCCCCAGCACATTGATGATGAACTGAAACATGTTGTCAAAGTGCTTCGTCAAAACGGCCTCAAACCACCTCGTCGCCGCCGCAGTGACCACGTGAAGCCGCAGACAGTCGAACGAAGACCTGCATTTTTACCTTTTGTGAAGGGAGTTACCGATAAAATTTCAAAAATTCTTAGGCGCGCTTCCATCAAAACAATATTTAAACCAAACTCAAAAATTAGTCAACATCTTCGCCCAGTTAAATGCAACATCCCTTTACAAGACCCAGGTGTATACAAGATTGACTGCGGCTGTGGGCTTTCCTACATTGGTCAAACTAAAAGAAGTGTATCAACCCGCGTTAAAGAACACATAGCTGACATTAAAAACAGAAGAGTAACCAAGTCTGCAGTTTGTGAGCATTCCATAGACAAGCCCAACCACTACTTAAGGTTTGACTCTGTGAAAGTTCTATCTAGGGAGACACATTATATACCTAGAATGATCAGAGAAGCCATTGAAATTAAAAAGCACCCTAATTTCAACAGAGAGGATGGTTGGAAACTATCACCAGCATGGGACCCTATTCTCAAAGATATTAAGTCAAACATCCAGCAAGCAGCACGACCTGAAACTCGAGACACTGTCAGCTCATTTTGTGTTAACCCTGAACGCTACGCTCGAAGACTGAGAAATAGATGGAGATGATGTATAACTTTTTCCACTATCAATCTGACGCCTGAAACCTCAGTCGCTCGTGACCACGGGGTCTGCAAAGACACCGAAACGTCGAGTTAAAATGTAAAATATAAATTATACGCGATTAATCCGGTTAAAAAGTAGTTTTATTTAAACAATTAATTATTTCACTCGGAGATGATACTGATACCGATAGATTTTATGGTTCGATACTGATAGATTTTATGGTTCGAGCAGTAAGTTTGTGGAATGAACTTCCTGTAAATGTAAAATCCGCAAAATCACTCCTATCCTTTAAAAAACTGCTTAAGTCCCACTATTTGTCAGCTTGTGAAGTAATCTGATCCTAATATTGTACTTAAATATATATGTATGTATGTATATATGTATGTATATTTATTGACATATTTATTATATCTATGTGTGTATTTTTTTATGTATATATATCTGTAATGTAAGTATATTTTTATTTAGTGTATATTCTATATATTAGGTATGCCTTTAACCCCAAGCTACATATACTAATTTTCTATATACATGGTTGTCTGGTAGAGATCGCTTTCCAGCGATAAGACCGCCAATTGTATCTCAAAATTGTTATCATGTATTTCCTTTTTTTTGTACTTATTAATGGCATACAATAAAGTGTAAATAAATAAATAAAATAAAATACCGAAACAAGTTCTCTGTCGACAAACATTGACGAATTAAATTAATGATTTGAACCAATGGTCTTTATTCTATTATTTATTACAATTTTAGGTACCCGTTTTATAAGAAGAAAACTAAATTCTATAATCTGTTATCCCATTTCCTTTACAAACTGAATCGGTATTTAAAATCGAACAATTTTATTAGGGCAACTTCACTATGATTGACGATTATGACCTGTCACGAAAATCATTTGAAAAGAATTCAACTATAATCCATTCTACCATCGATCGACGTGTGGTAGCACCCTAATGGTGGGTTTCAATATTGTATCTTTATCCAAAATCTTTCTATGTAAACACTCAAAAGTATGGGCGTTGCCATGACATACAAAATCCAGTTTTTTTTTTTGTATGAAAAAAATTTTGGATTTTAGATTGAAATTCGATATTATAACTAGAGATGGGCCGAGTACTCGGTTGATACTCGGTACTCGGCGTACTCGGCGGGTTTTTTGATACTCGTACTCGGCCGAATAACTCGGTTTGAATGCCGAGTATACTTTGCTTAAGAAAATCAATATATTTAGCTTAATATAATCAAAACAACAGTGTTAATCATAAAGAATTTATTATTAATTTAGGAAATCTTTGACAATCAAATCAAAATTATTTTAATGAATGAGTAGTGAGACAAAATAAAAAGAACAGTCATAAAAATCATCAATATTTAAAATTTAATAAAGGTAAGTTATGATGCAGGTACACAAGGCTCTCTGCACGTTCTGGTAACAGCCTATTCCTCTTTTCTTCGTAGACTTTACCAGCCTCCGAAAACAATCACACGCTATGCAGGTGCACATAGAAACACTATTGCTAAACGTGCTAGCTCAGGATACCTTGTTTGGTGCCCTTTCCACCATTTGAAAGGACTCTTGTTTTTTGCCATTAAAGTTTCTTTCAAGTTTCTATCAAGTGACTGGTAGATGAAAGGCGCGGGCGGGGTGAGGGGTGTATCAAAGCGAGCCGGCCTCTCGACCGGCGCGAACCTGTTTTTACATGTTTACGCGCGCGAAATGGTAATTTGATTGAACCGAGTTACTCGGTCGAGTACTCGGTTGAAAAATAATTGAGCCGAGTAAACCTCGGTACTCGTTACTCTGCAAAAGTATTACTCGGCGCATCTCTAATTATAACCCTCCCTTAGAGATCAAGTCTACTCAAAAGTATAACTTATAGATTTTTTGGGGCTTTAGAGTACATTACCACTTACTTTGCGATCATCGGCCAGAACTTTCATGCCGCCCCAGGTGCCAAGATACAGTGAATACAGAGGAGCTACCACTGCTACTTGGGACCAGTCTACGGTGCTGGAAAAAAAAGGAGGAAGTATAGTACCGAACAAAGCTAGATTTGCTTGATGGTAGGATCCCTTCTGGTTCCGCCTGGCTAGCGACCACCCTTTATATAAAGTCTGCCGCCAAATGTTACCGCTCCGGCGGTAATGTGTTCCGGCAATATTGTATAAAGAGCCAGTTCCTTCCTAAACCCGTGTGCTTTCATCTTCGACCTCATCGTCACTTACCATCAGGTGAGATTGAGGTCAAACGCGGGTTTAGTCACTTATAAAAAAAAAAATATGGTGTATAATTGTCTATTTATATTTTTTTTCAGAAAACTTACAGCTAGGCATATAATAAACAGAAAAGATGGGAAAATTATAGGCAATTTAAACTTTTCACATATAGGTTAACAGCTTTCAAATATTGTACATGTTTGTTTTTTAGTCACCAGCCAAATTTAAATGTTATTTTCTTTGATACTATTTAAATTTACCTGCATATTTATTTTAGTATATCTCAATAGAAAAAAAATAAAGATATGGCACTGAAAACTTTTTACAAATAGTCGCTGTTGATGAATACAGCTACTACGACACGGCATTTCATTGATCATACTACGACGTTCTACTACAAGATGCTTTGTAGGAGCCAGTAGTCGTCTTTATTTTAATGATTTTCATTCGTAGTTTAGAGTGACCATGCTTTGTTTAATATGTAAGCGAATATATTAATTTCCTTGCAAAAAAATAAATACCTTTTTTGAAAATAAAAATAGTTTCTATACACTAATATCTGTGTTCATCACACAAATATCCGCCGCCGCCGGGATTCAAACCCAGGACCTCTGGCATAGAAGGCAATGTATGTTACCGCTACACCAGCCGGTCGTCAAGTAACTAAAAAACATCCCTGTTGCCCATAGCTGTGTGCCCTTCAAATTGCACTTTAACTTCGCTATACTTTTGGCTATGTAACTTTGGTACGCCTGCGATTCTCCTCATTTCTGATTCGATCCGGCAGGGAAACTCGGAGCTAAGCCCTCTCCATTGATTTTAGAGGAACTTTGACCTTCTTTATAAAACTCATAGTACGCGACAACGATTAATTATGAAATACCTATGATAAAAGATACTTAATGTTTATTTTTTTTTGCTTTAAAACTTTACTTGTTCTAAACAACAACTTATTTAACTCGCTCTCGGATATAGTTACCTGTTCACCCTAATCAGGGGACTATTTGCAAGGTTGGCAACACTGAAACGGGAGTCAGCGGCGGCCACGATCAGAGGAAGCAGGGTGTCATTAGCGTTGAAGATGTCCTTGCTTATAAAGTTCACTATGGATAGCTTCATCTGAAAAAAAAAAATACGAATTAGGCAACTGTACTTTTTTGAAATAAAATAATTTATAACCTTTAAAACATTTGATCTCAATGATTATTTTATGACTAAATAGTCACGAGTACAAAATAAAATATTAACGAGACTATCGTGTAATCAAACGTAATAAAATCCAGTATAAAAATGTCTTTTATTTAACTTTAATATAGTTTCAGATGGATCAGCACTTAATAGCACCTTTAGTTTATTAATATTAACCTTCATCTACACAGGTACAAGGTTCATTTGTTCAAAACAATTCTATAAAACAAAACATCAATGCATACTTAGTTTGTGCTAAGTTCGTATACTTCATGCCGTTAGAGATGTGGCTTCATCGGAGCTCATTAAACAGTAACACGTTTTTTTAGAGCATCCTGCAGATATAACATTTTTAAGAAATATGTAACGAACATAGCGAATTAATAAATAATAACAATGCTCTGTTTATAGTGACACTGCTCATTAACTCTGGTACAATTTTAAATTGAAACTTATTTGTTACTAGCTGCTGCCCGCGACGTCGTCTGCGTGAACGCTATGCAGCACCAAACGCACCTACGATTATAACACTGCTAGCGTGATAATATGTAGCCTATATGTTGACCCGACTTCTTAACTATCTTCATGCCAAATTTGAAGTAAATCCATGCAGTACTTTTTGAGTTTATCCCGGAAAGACAAACAGACAAACAGACAAAAATTCTAAAAACTATATTTTTTGTTTCTGTTTCGATTGTAGATCATACCCCAAGTATTCTTTTAAAAAAATATTCAATGTACAGTTTTGACTTTCCTACCATTTTATTATATATAAAATAATAATAAAATCCCCAGACAATCACACCAACTACATGGCCCCAAAGTAAGCATAGCTTGTGTTATGGGATACCATATAGCGAACTAGGGGGAACCTAGAATATAAATACATAAATAGATAACACCCAGCTTGTTTCGTGCGGGAATCGAACCCGCAACCACTGGCGTCAAAGGCAGACAGGTTTACCCCATCGCCAAAGTGGTCGTCAAGTCGTAATATAAGTCGCTGGTGCTAAATGTATGTATGTATAGATTAAAAAAATGTATCTAAATAACTGGAAAAAATTTATGGACTTCGTTATAACGTAAAAACAAAAATGTGCTAAGTAATTTCGAGGCGTACCACCAGGCCCCGGTAGGTCAGTAGAAGAGCACTCGTCTGGCAAAAGAGAGGTCCCACGTTCGAGTCCTTTTTCAGTTTTTTCAGTTACTTATTTAAGAATAATTAAGCGTTTTAAATGCAAAAACTTAAAAAAAAATATTTAACATTGCAATGCTTCACTTTAACTGGGATTCATAATTTCTGAAAAGAAATTGGTCTCGGGTGGTCATAGCTGCAAAGCTATACCATTAGATGGAGCTACGTTAGCAATATAACGTAAAAACAAAATGTGTTCAGTAATTTCGAGTCGTACCGCGAGGCCCCGGTAGCTCAGTGGAAGAGCACTCGTCCCGCAAACGAGAGGTCCCAGGTTCGAGTCCTGGTCGGGTGATTTTTATTACGCACATTTTTTCAGTTATTTAAGAATAATTGAGCGTTTTAAATACAAAAACTTTTTTTTTCGATATGACAAAAACGTACGTGCATATTTATTCTGGTATCTCTCACAAAAAAATGAAGATATGGCACCACAAACTTTTTTACAAACAGCTGTTAATCAACACAGCTACTACAACACAGAATTTCATTTATAATACTACAAGATGTTTTTGAGTAGCGCATAGTCATCTTTAATTTAATGGTTTTGGTTCATAAATAAGAGTGACCATGCTTTCCTTAATATGTGAGCGAATATATTAATTTCATTGTAAAAAAAATACAAGTACCTCTTTTTGTAAAAATTGTTTCTGTAAATGATACTTATTATGTAAAAAACATTTACTATAAATAGCCTATATAACATACCTCCTCCAACTGATTGGGGTTCAGCTGATTTTTGTCTACAATCCGTTTATATGTCTTTAAACTCATTCCAGGGGGCACATGGAACTCACTTTCTCCAGAATTTGGCAAAGCTCTGAAAACAAAACACTTTTATTTTATTTTTATTAATTGCAGATAATCTTATACACTTATTCTTATAAACCTGCTCACATAAAAACACTCATCAAAGAAAGATTTCTGTTTTGACAAGCAACGGATTCAAATTAAATCACCTTTAAATTTACTAGATGTAAATAAGTCAAAACACAACTACATAATAATTATGATGATACATAAATATTAGTAATAATGATACCAACATGGACAAGCCTGAGAAGTAAAAACATAATACACATTTCAGCAGACTTATTATCAGTTTATGATAATACTAAGCTTATTGTTACTGTCAAAATACCAACCTGTATGGTAATAGCAGCACATCTGTAGCAAACTTCATAATTAATGTGGCCACTTTCGGCTTTCCCTTTAGATTGAGATCTGTTTCTTTAATGTCACCAAGCAGCGGCATAAGAAGCATGAGGATCCTGTTGCAAAATAATTAACATTAGCACTATATACAAAATAAAAAAATGTATATTATTAGATGTTTAAATGGCACAGAGATTAAAATGTTTAAATGTATTAAATTGCCAGACAAGTGAATCTGCTTCTGACATAGCTATGTGTAAGCGGTATTGTCTATTCAAATAACATTCGGTTAGAAACCATATTATGGTAAGAAAGTTTTAGTTTCATTCTTGAAAAGACTTGAAACCGGTATTGCTTGATTATTGTTATTTTTAAATCTAAAACCCACCAACATCAGCCTACAGTAAAAAAAAAAAACAGGAAAAAAGATTTTTAATTAACATAAAAACCCTTCACTTTGGATTTTATACACATTTGATAGATGTTGCAAAATAATTTACACACTAAAGGCATAAATTAAAATTCCATAAACTAAATGCAAACTTAAAGTCAACAACTTTTAGAAAATAAAAGTGTCTTGGACTTGAGTGCTTTTAACCACACTAAGAACATTCCTAATAGAGTTGTAAAAAACTCATGTCTTGGAATCGTATTTAATAAGACATGAGTCTTTTTTTGAAGTCTCGAATCTTAAAATAAAACTATGAGCTCAAGTCCTTCAGAATTTCGAGTCTGTTGTAAAAAGACTTGAGTTCTGCCAAAAAGAACTCATAGACTGAGTCTTTTTAAAAGACCTCATGACTGTATCCTCCATATTGTTTAGCAATAAAACAGCTTAATTAAAATTAAAGACCAAATTAGAATGACACAATGTTTCAACACAACTTTAACTTTAGGGTCAATTTAATTGCATTTGCTATAACCATACTAAAGTGAGTACCGTAAATAGTTTTTGCAGGTTACATACCAACAGGAGGCCGTTTTTTAACAGTAGTGGTGTAAACTCCGCACAATATTGAATAGTATAATATACCAACTCAAGTTCATGACTCAGTCTAGCCAAAGAACTTAAAGGACTCAAAAGGACTCGGAAGATTCAACTCTCGATATGAAGACTAAAAGACTAGAGTCTCGTACCACTCTAATTCCTACACATTTGTTTCTTCCTTTGAGTTAAAATAAAAGTAAATAGTAATAAGAATAATAAATATACTGATAAGACTTTTCCATATTACTAATATTGTTATTACCCATCTTGATGTCCTTGAGGTTTACTTTCAATAGCCTCCAGCAAAGTTGGAGCCAGTTTTATCTGTTCTTCTTTTGTCAACCTTGGAAAACCCATTGTAATGTAGATTATGGTGAAATTCTAGGAAAATCAAAAATTATTTTGGTAAGTATATTTGTCATTTGATGTAGGTACTATCAAACCTTTGACGACCAGCTGGTGTAGTGGTAACATACATTGCCTTATATGCCAGAGGTCCTGGGTTTGAATCCCGGTGGCGGCGGATATTTGTGTGATGAACACAGATATTAGCCATCAAGTCATGGATATTTATATGTTTATTTTTAAGTTTATTCTAATAAAAAATATGTATTTATACAATATGAATGTTTATATGTTTCTTAAGTATATCAGTTATCTAATATCCATAACACAAGTTCTTTAAGAAACTTAATTTGGGCTGTATAATGTTGTGTGAGTGTCGGAAATATTTAAATTTAAGTTTAAAAAAAACCAACTGAATCATGACCCACAAAAAGCTAATTTTCGTAAATTGTCTAAATGCATGTAGGTCAAAATTCGCTTGGAGATAGGTTTTCGTAGTGACAATCTTGTTATCATTTGATTCAACACTGACAATGAATGAGTACAGAATTCATACAGTATCCAAAATGTCCTAAGTGCATTATATGCAATAGACTTTACAAGTTTGAAAGTTTCAAACAATATTTCAGCAAAGTGGGTCATGATTCAGTTGGTTCGATAGTACACAAATATTCTTAAGATAACAATTGATACTTACAATAATAAAGCTGTTAGCTTTAGGATCACTATAAAGTTGTAATAATGTAGAAACAGGCAAATTAACATCTGTACGGCATTTGATTCTTTTGTTTACATGCACTAATAACTCCATTACTTTTGTTCGGACCTTTAAGAAAAATAACACCATACATAATTAGTCAGAATAACAATGATCATGTAAATAATATTTATAGTACTCAGTCTCACCTGTTCATGAGGCGATGATAGTTTCAGAATAACAGGAGGAAGGAACCTATTGAGGCAACTTTCCAATTGTTCATCAGTATCAGCATTTCCGAGACGCAGGAAAACTCGGTCTAATAATACTGTAAAATTAATCAAATTATGAACTTGTTTATCTAACAATAAATAAACGTAATAAGTATTATTCAGACTCAGTTGTTTTTAAAAGCAACCATTTTTTCTTGCATTGAAAACAAAAACCGGCAGCTGATCTTTAAGGCAAAGGTTAGGAACATTTATTTATTTTCGTAGACATCCTTACTACTTAAATTACTTACATAGGTCATTGCTACAGTTACTGGTTCCCTCAGAACTTTCTGAAACATCCATTTCAGACATTTTGGGAATTTATTGTAAATATTTTTGTTTGGCATCCAAAATCTTCTATCACGCAGAATGACAAGCACAACTTTGACAGCGAGTGACATTATACCTTCAAATTGACGTAATCAGTATTCGTTCGGAATCGTGTATTTTTTTATTAGACATTTCTATTCCTCTATACAGGGTGTAACATTAAGATTGGTCTGTATGAGAAAGTGTGAAACTATTAGTCCACAATTAAAAAAAAACTATTTATCAATCTTCAAAAAGCCCTGGAAATTTTCTATTTGGTTCTATAAAGATTCATCGACAATTGCGAAACCTATTTTGAGTTATTTTTTTTAAATCGCTACCTTACCTCAATTAGCCCTTTTTGTCATAACTTTTTATATTGATTCCAGTAGATTGACGTATTAAATCTCGATCAACCAAGAACTCTATAGCGTTTTTTCCGCTTTTTAGCTATGCCTTGATGTACCTATAACATGGTTCAATAAAGAAAGGAATTGAAAATGGTGGCGCTTATCATGTTCTCTTGCTCACACACCAGTGCTGCCTATACTCACTCTCGTGCTTACGATCAGGAAAAAAAATTTAAGTTTAATAAATTGTTCTAAGTAGGTAGTATATTTATTAATATACAAATATATATTTTTAGTAGTAATTATTTTATTTGGATATTTATTGAAATATATTTTGGAAAGGGCCTATAATTGCATTAAGAAATATTCGCCATAGAGAAAATTAGGGTAACCCGCACAAACATTTTGCCGGATTTCAGGCGAATTCCACATCACTAAAGAATTGAATAGAAAATATTTGGCTTTATTTATTGTTTTGGCAGTAAGGAAAGCGTAGTCGAAACTTCCACATCACGAAAACAAGTCAAAGACACCAAGAAAAAGACGCAAGCAAGATAAGAAAATAGTATATGACGATTTTGATCTGCATTCAGGGCGAAACAAAGTAGGTACTCGACATGAGAAAGGAGATACCGACATTAGGGATTTTTTTAGTAAGTAAGTACATTATTTTAAGATTCGATTTAAATTTTTATAAAAGTCGTCGGTACTACAATGTGGAAAATTATTTAACCATAGGATTTCGGTTTAAAAGATGTGGATCAAAAAGATAGTTACTAATGGAAAGGCATGAAATTGTAGACACCTTAAAATGATGAAATATAACCGCGTTGAAGGCAGACTTGTTGTGTTACACGAGAACTTTCACGCATCC
This sequence comes from Stenoptilia bipunctidactyla, assembly GCA_944452665.1. Lineage (NCBI taxonomy): Eukaryota > Metazoa > Arthropoda > Insecta > Lepidoptera > Pterophoridae > Stenoptilia > Stenoptilia bipunctidactyla. The sequence continues at coordinate 18,031,976 of OX101727.1, forward strand.
TATAGGTACAGTCAATAAATGCAGGAAAATAGAAAATGAAGGTGTCCTAAAAACAATTCGGTTGGTACATGATGAATAATTATTGATGCTTTTAATGAAATCCAAACGCCCAATTAACATCAAGATGAAGAACTACTGGAAATCCCTTCATTGAAGGAAAGCACAGTGGACGTATGTCGGGCGTACCCCCAACCTGGCGAGTCCCTCAGAGATGTAGTTTCAGGTTGTTCGTTTCTTGATAACACTGAGTACCTGCATAGACATAATTCGGTGTCATCAAACAAAAACTGGTGTCAAGGGAAAGATAGGGAATGAAGTACTTACCCCATTGCATGATCTATCACACCTAAGACAGCATCAGCAAAGCACGCTGCATCGGTTGATGTAAAATTAGTTTGCCACCACGGATAAGATGCGAAGAAATGTCGCATTTCATCCCATTCTGCCGACTTGTAACACCATTTTCTCCTGCAGTCTTTTATGCGGGTATCAGACGGTGAGTACTGCGATACAGATTTCACTGGAAGGTATCTGTCAGGTTCGGTTGTCAGCAGACGGTCCAAGTAATACGCAATGTGACTAGCAACGTCGGAGACGCGCGCGTAGGTTCATTGCAATTAGTGAGAAACCTTAAATCAGCGAAAACTTAAAAGCTTTCTTACCAGCATGGTCAGTGTCCTGGAGGTAAACTAACTGTGAAAGCACTGTATCTATGCTGTGTTGGAATATAAAATAGTTATATTTATGTGACCAGAAACTATGGTTAAACCAAGTCGAGTCGTAAAATATTATTTATCCAAACAAGATTTGGTCCCTGCTGAATGAATCCTTCTTGATTATGAGTTATAAAAATCCCGTTTCAGTTTATCTACGTTATACAAGAGTTATGCCTACAAATATAGTGCACAAAATGTAGAGGGTTACGACTAAAACTGCGTATAATGAAAATGAAAAGTCATAGCACTTATTATAAATCCCTTTCAGACCGAGAAGATGCGATGAATGCTAAAAATGAACAGTTACAGTTACAAGTTACCTAGCTACAACAGGTACTCCTGTGAATATGGTAAACATTTAAAGCACTATAATGTATATACCTACAATGTGTTAGGCTTCGGATTTCCGATATTCACCCACGTATGTAGGTACTACGTAAAATTTTATCGACAAAATACTTACAAGGGGGGGTCGCACCCCTCAACCCTCTGAAAGACAGCCATTTTAAAATTTAATATCTCGTACTTCTAAGACTTCACTGAAACTATTTTTTTTCACATTTTCATGTCGCCCCTGTACACAACAATGGTCTTATTTGAAAGATTAGGATATTTGCTAGTAGGTAAAATAGTTCATGCACCTATCCACTATATTTTGACGACCACTTTGGCGAAGGGGTAAACCTATCTGCCTCAGACGCTAGTGGTTGCGGGTTCGATTCCCGCCCGGAACAAGAAAAAAAAATGTTCTATATATGTATTTATATTCTAGGTTCCCCCCTAGTTCGCTACATGGTATCTCATAACACAAGCTTCGCTTACTTTGAGGCCATGTAGTTGGTGTGATTGTCTGGGGATTTTATTTATTTCATTATCCACATATCCGAAAAACTTGAAAAAAAAACACTAAATTTTTTAGTTATTGTGCGCTACCTAAAAACCTAGCCCCTTGACATATCGTTTTTTTCGGTTTTATTTGTTTGTAAAGACCTATGCTAACAAATAAACATCACATTAGTATTGAAATTTGGGCTAGCTTGGTCAAAATTACAACAAAATACACGACTATTAGGTTGTACAAATCAGGTAACATTCCATAAGCGTGCGAGTGTAAGCGGTATTTTTAAGGATAGTTGACGTGACGATAGAGGTGTAAGTGAGACAAAAACTATTTCTTATTGTTAAGCTTTAATTTTTACTTGTAATAAAATTTTACAGTAGGTACCTAATTGCTTAAAGTGCCCGCTTTTATTCTCAATGCAGGTGGTTGCCCTTAATCCGACTGGTTGAGTGGCTAATACGGACGCTAAATCCGTCCAGTAGTTCAGTGGAAATCAGGGAACAAGAAACAGACATACTTACGCGTTGAAAACATAACTCTCATTTGCGTGCTGCAGGCGGGTAAAAAAAGGAAATTCAATAATTTTGCCTTGTAAACCTTTTTTGAAATAAAACTAAAGTCCAAAACCTCCAGTTTTTATTTTATTTTATACACTTTCATTAAAAAAGGGACATGCGACGATAATTTACTAGAGTTAAGGAACACCCAATATTATCGCAATATTGATGTCAAGTACCTAACCATACTGACTTGATTTTAAGTTACTTATATGAATGCCGAGTTAAATTTATTACCTACCTACCAAATAGTCGTAAGAGAGTCGTCACGCATGTTTAATATCTAACTACCAAGAGCTACATATTTTTTGATTAACCGATTAAAATAACATAATTACCTTTTAAGATACTAAACTAATAATCGTTTAGTTAGGTCAACTAGTTAGTTAGGTAATCGTTTCTTTTTAACAATCACACCACATTTAAACATGCGTTTTGAATAGCCAAAGGTCCTGGGTTTGAATCCGGGTGGGGTGGATATATTTGTGTGACTAACATAGGACATACCTAATCGTCTATAACCACAAGGTTGCGTTTCCACTGACGCGGAGTGGAATATAGCGGGCGCCTGAATAGACCAATGCTCGTTCTGTTTCTATTGAAGCGCAGCGGAAGCGAGCCTAATTCTTAGGTAGGTAAGTATATTTATCTACTACTCACCACTATTACACAACACAAGTTCTTAAAGCAACAAATGTTTATATATAAGAAATAAAACATACTAGCTTGTTTCACCCGCGCAATTTCGAATCCCGCGGGATACAAAGTACATCACACAACTATTGCAAAGCACATAATGGTTGACAATGTGCTATTACATACTGTACACTATCACCACCTATGCCAAATTTCATCCAAATTCGTTGAGCCGTTCTGCCGTGATTGAGACATTCTCCAACATTCATCCAAACTTTCACATTTATGATATTTGTAAGATACGATAGGTACTAAAAGGTATAAGTGTTCGTCACTTTTCTCATCACACTTATAAGCCGCGTTAGGTGGGCTTAGAATAACCTTATCGCCTCTGTATAAAAGGCGAAGTGACCCCTTTAGTGGTAGTAGGATACCTTTAGGGTCCGACTGACAAGCAACCATCTTTTCATATAAAATCTGCCGCCAAATACCACCGTTCCGACGGTCATGTGTTCCCGAGTTATTTTATGGAGGGCCATCTTTCCTAAGCCCGTGTGCTGTAATCTTCGACGCCATCTTCCATTGAAGTCAAACGCGGACTTCGTATCTAATAAAAAAATCACACGTATATCCACTACCACCGGAATTTTGGCATTGGAATTAAAGTACCTACCTAATTTATTTTACCACTATAGGTGCAAGCCGGTCGACCAAAAAATCATCACAATAACCAATACCTAGGTACATAATATCATTGATAACAAACAATGGCTTAAATGGTTGCCTTGTGGAGATAAATATTTATCTAGAGAAAGTTGGTAACGACTATTCCATTCCGAGAACTAATCAAGACTTCCAAGACTTTCCGAAAATTCACGTCAGGAACAGTTAGGCAGCCAATAACACTATTACGGAAATCGAATTATGTTTTTATACCTTATAACAATTGACCGATAACCGGATGTTATTTTTATTAATAACAAATGGTCGGTAACCAGAAATTAAATCAATAGCACATATTTATAAATTTTATTAGGCTGGGAATATAACAAAACTAATATACTTACATTTGCTTTTAGGAAATAAAACAGCTCTTCAAAACCTTAAAAAGTTTTATTGAGATTGACATTTTAATTCAACTAAAATAGTAACAAAATTAAGAATATTAAAAATTGTTTAAGAAAACTTAAAATTTTGAAAATAATAATGTGGAATAACACAAATAGAAATGTATAAAAACAAATTACCTATTTATTGTAACACAGCACTCAAACAATCACTGACGACATTGTATAAATCATGTAAAGTATATATAATACTAACTTAGATTAAATTTATTGTAAATTAATGAAAATAAATGTAAAAACCTCGTATCACGTACATACGTTATACATAACAAATGTTTACGTCGCTGTTTAATTTATAACTTAAATACATTTGAGAGGAATGTTCAATTAAACCAATATGAGAAACGTTACATACAGAATTCTATAAAGACATAATAACAAAAAAAGTATACATTGAGGAGAAACTTCTGTATACAAATAATCATTTACATTTTTTTTACGCATCACGTTGTCAAGCTGCAGTAGGTTATAAAGGTTTTGGCAAGGCACTATTGATGTTTCCGGAGATTCCTACAAAATAAAAACCGGTGAAAGGGATACCGGTTCTATGAGTAAGAAGTGGCACCCAAACTTAGGATCATTATTTATCGATAGATAATTCAATACTGATATATTGCTGTTCCATTTATGTTACGGCAGTAAGGAACAGGCAGTACCTACTGTAATGAACACCCAAACAAGTTTTTGACATATAATTTAATAATCCTTTCAAGCTAATGAAAATTAAAAAAAATAGTGACTGGCAAAAGATTTTCAAACTGAACGTAAGGTCTAAAATCACCAGAGAACAAATGTACTGCAGCTTACGACAAACTCTCTTATTTTAAGTCTCTCCTAGTGTCAAAGTAAAAAGCTTAAACTCTGTTTTTGTTAAGTAGTAAATGTTGAGTTTGAAGTATTAGACTATTTTGACATAAAAGAGACATAACATGAGAATAGTGTCGCTTTGAGCTCAATTAGATGATCGAAACGGCTTAAAACATTTCATAACATTAAAAATTTATCACATACAGGGTGCACAGTTTTGTATTGCGAAAGCGTCTTCCAAATAGAAGTGATTTTTGGCAGCATTTTTGAAAAGTATGATTAAATGTCCTATGATTTTATTACTATTTGTTTTTCGCCAAAAATTTTCTGGAACAAAACAAAATTCAAGCAAATATATTTTAAGTATATTTGCTTGAATTATACAGTTATTAATTCAAGTTAATTATACAACATACAGGTATTCATTTGAGTAACGAACATTCTTGAAGAGCTTTTCATGTCGGATTGCAATACTGTTCGTGCATTATTATTGTCTATTTTACTTACTAAATCGGAAAAATAATTTATTAATAATTTATCACTTCTATAAATCACTATCAACACATGGAAAACTGCCTCTAAGAAAATGTTTCGATCAGTAAAGTTGCAGTCAAGCTAATGATTTTTTGTAATAAATTGTATGATGTAGTAAGAACCTAGTGAGCAAATGGGGTGATCCTCGTTTTTTTAGTACATCATAAGTAATCTTACTTCATTTAAAACATTCTAATGTATATTGTGGGCCATTAACTATTTGTCTTGGCACCAATGCCTGTCCCCATCACATACCATAATGAATTTTCCTTTACAATAGCATTTTTGTGTTAAAAATCCATTTATAGAATTTACAGAATAATAAGGCATTGAACTTCTGCAACGGCTATATACATATAAACAATTATGTTTTATTTGTATATGCCTAAAATAAGTAACCACTTTTTTATTCCCTGTAGAGATCAAATTGATTTCATTTCAATAACTAGACTGATAATAACAATCGCAGACTGATTACATGCTCTAAAGTGAAAAAAATAATTGTTAACACTATCCTATCATATGTAGGTAATCCAAACACACAAAAATATTAGTCCCTTAATTAAATTACGTCCTGTTATTTTATGGAGCATAAGCTATATTTTTTTAATGCTGATTACTTATGTCCTTTCGTTACATTTACTGATCACCCTGTATAAGGTAATGTTTTATTTTACAACATAATTTCCAACAGCTCTCATTTACTATACGAAACAATACTTTAGATTAAAATATACTTATATTCGTTGAATTTCCTTAAATAAGTAGTACCCATTTACTTTGTTTCTTTTTTACCAAAAATTATAATTGTAAAGATTAAAATTTAGATAACTAGCGAAATTATAAAACATAGCCATTAGCATTCATTACTATAATACATACAAATTCAGTCATTTTAAATACAATTGGATAAACATACAATTAAAACATACTGTATTCTCCTTCTAGCATTCTGAAACTTAAGTCCTATTTCAATACAACACCTAATTTATAAAATAGTTCGTCATCATAATGTTTACTATGTGATATTCGAAATAATAAAACACAGACACAGGGCCTTAGACTTGCTATGTAACACTACATTTTTGTTGTCAATTCATAAAATTAACACTGAGAAGGCCAAGTCTTAATCTTACAATAGAAACAGGAACTTATTTCTGACTTTATGGACATACAGGTAATTTCTATAAGTAAAGAGAATTTAGAAACTATCGTATTTTGCTTTAACACCCTGTATATCACTATTTACGTTAGAAAGTGAAAATTGTCATGATAGAATTTTGATTCAAGTTTAAACTATTATTTTATCACAATCAATTTAAAAAATACTAGGCTCAAAAAATTTGAATTCCATTTAACATATAAAAGACGATTAGAGAAATACTTGTGATATCTTTGATATCATTGCGACTATTTACACACAGTAAATGTTATTGTGGTTTGTTAGTGATAAAAATCTATTTTTGAGTTTTATTTTTTTATGATTCGACATGGGTTATTCAATGCCATGTGCGAAAATCATTACAAGTCCAGGTTCAACCATCATATGTTCATCAACGTGAGTGTTATCACACTGCAGCACAAGCACAGCTTGCTTACCAGGAACCCTTTTGCACACATATTTCTCGTACAGTCTGTAAAAAAAATGTGTGAAAATTAAATTTCAAATTGCTTCAGGGTTCGTGTGGCTTCGCTATCGCCACCTTCATCTTCACCTATTATCAGGTGAGAATGAGGAGAAACGAGGGCATAGTTAGAAAAAATGGTTCAGGTAAGCAGGTAGCTAGCATCCAGACTGAGAACCATTATGCTATTCAAAACTTTAATTAGTTTAGGGCCATTATGTTGTTCTATGACATCATTATTCATAAGACTTCTAAATATAAAAATAATACATGAATAAATTATAGGATTTAAATAACTTACCTTCTATTATTTTGTCTAGTTTCTAAGGAAGAAAGGCCAGGCGGCCATCTTCTTTCGTGGCAGTTTTCCATGAGATCATCAATAATATGAGGCGGACACCCTGACTCTGAGAGGCTTCTTTTTATCATCATCTGTGAAAGGACCAAAACTCTATTATAAATATTAATTTATTTTACTAATATAGTCAAGGTATATACAGGGTTAATTTTAATTAGCGCATCACCTCTTGCAGGCAGCCTCTCCACATCAATCCCAACAACATTAGTTATACGTTCTTTTTTAAAATTAATAATTTCAAAAATTTAAGTTTTCCCGTACAAAATATACCTATTTATACAGCCGTTACTCTACATTTACACTGACGGCACGCACATTGCGTCACATCACGTGCATCGGGCGCGGGGTTGCGGGGTGACGCTCAAAAAACAGAGGGAGAGGAAAGTTATTCAAAATACTTTTAAATCACAAATTTTGACTACAGAGGTAGAGATGGGAAATTAGACTATTGACACATTTATTAGCCCAAATAGTAAATAAATAACTGAACGTAATGATAATTTTTAGAAATCCCCATTGGATATTTATCTTACACAAATAAAATATCACACAAAAATTAAACCAATGTTTTTACAAAAATAAAATAACTGCTTTTGAGCAGACTAAAAATTGTATTTATTTTTTATCATATAACACAATCCACTTTCAGGAATATAACATAATATAGTTAAAAGCTCACTTGTAAGACATCATCTGGTGTTGAAATCATACCACCCCACCGGGTCACTCTTGCTCTGGACAATGAATTCGCCCAACGTACTACCTCCTCACGTTCCATTTGGTCAGCCAATGCTCGCATTGTTGGATTAGAGACACGCATGGCTCTCATAAACTCCTAAAAAAAGTTGTGCAATAGCTTGATTATTTGCAAGTTGCACCAGACATATGGGTTTGATAACCAGTAGGCACCAGCAAAGAAAACAAACCTAGTATTTTAAGGTTAACTATTTCTATACTATGATTTTATATTTCCTATTCAATAGAATTTGTGTTTGTCTAGATCATATAAATAAGAAACAAATGTATTTTTACCATGAAACACCATAAGATTAAATGCATGAATGAATAAAAGTTTTGCTTACCTTCAGTAATGCTAATTCCCGTTTATGTTCATTAATTATAAGTCTTTGTTCAGCTAATTCCTGTTGGTAATCTGTCAGCTTGTTCTGTTGACTTGCAATAAGAGCCCGCAGTTCGCGCACACAATTGTGCTCTGGCATCTCGTCTTTCGGTATTACTAGGCCACATCCTGCTTCGCATGGGGTGGGTCTTTTTGGGTTAAATTCACCTGTAGTATAAAGCAGCATTTAGAGCAAGTTTTTTCTATAATATGAATACAATGTTGTGAGTCTGGCTCATTTAACAAGCCATTTCATGCAACTAAAGATGGACATCCATATCAGTATACAGTTTTTTTTGTTATTTCTGATTCTAGTTCTAGTCAACAAATATTTTACAATAAATTCAAATATTTTTTTTGCTTATTGTATGGTACAATAAAGCTGTTGCAATAATGTTAACATACAACTATTTTTGTAAAAGTAATAACATTAAACATACATCCAAAACTGTAACCACCAAATAATTAGCCATTTACATAATTTAACAAATCAATTAATCATAATAATTATGCCTAGCCATGTCATTCCATCAAAGTCAAAATATTAGAGGCATAATATTAGAGTCTGGCTAACGAAAGTAGACACTGGGGATTTCTGCAAACTTTTTAAATGGCAGTACTAGCATGAATGTCAAAGTTGTTACTGTTGTACTAGCAGTAGCAGAATTTCTGGTGTAAATAATGTCAATTGTATGGTTATTGGTGGTTTTGGTAATTAAGATTTTGGAATTAGAATTGAATTTGGTGGAATATGAAAATAAATAAAAAAATTAAATATTATCTAATTTTAATTTTTCATAATCAATGTAGGAAACAGTGCTACCAGTGAATGAAGATTTAATTCCATATAGAGTTGCTGGCTTTAGATTTTGATAATAACAAATAAAAATAATTATTGTATTTTGTTGTCTTATTTTTAACCCTGATTAATACTAGTTGCCTATCATTTTTTTTTTTAATATACTTCAAAAAGTAGCAATGTACCAAGTTTACAATACTTTTATAAAAAAAATTAATCAAGTATTAAGTTTGTTTAATTCATGTATTTCATATTATTGATGCTATTTTTTTATATTCGCCAGGTTTTCCAGTCCCTTTTTTCATTAGCAAGACTATAGTTTTACGAAGTATTTAACAAGTGTCAAAATAACTCACACTCTACTAAATGTGATGCTAAGGAATCCAGCTTTAGAACAGCATTACATCCATGTGGAGCATTATCACAACTTGTGCACAGTCTGAAAATACAATTAATATACCTATTATTCAGTAACTTTATATTAATATTACATAGGGTCAAGGAGGCAACAGTGGCTCAGTCGGGTATAGTGACTCACTCAGGTTTCAACCTGATAGACAAGGATAATATAGCTGGATCTATCATGCAGTTGAAGCAGCCAGTGACAAATTTAAATCAAACACTACTAGTTTTACTATTTTTCGCTCAATAAAATTACTTTTTGAAGTATGTCCATCAAGGTGTGATAAACTATCATTTCTAGTTATTTATGACGTCTAATTACTTTAACGTAATGTAGGCCTAATGTTATTGAAATTTTTTATGCATTACAACTAATTTGATTTTTATGTTGCTTGCAGTGATGGTTTTTTTTTGAAAATGGCAGAGAGGTACACACTGACTCAATTTGTCTCAATATTTTCTACAGTTTTATATTGCGTTTTTTTAAGTAGGAGAGTACTGACTCATTAACAAACAGAAAATGTTTCCTTTAGAAAGCAATAAGTCTTATTTGGTGTCTAATGGGCAATATTAATTAATTGATGCATTATCTATCATCCAACCAGTTAGGACCAAACTAATCTGTCTACAAAATATTTACAGAAGAACAAGATGCTACCCTGAAAACCTATTTTATATTTTGCTGCGAAGGAAAGTTGCTAAGTAAGTAGTATAAAGTTTAATTTTGATTAGGATAAATAAAAATGTTGATTATAAATTCACATTTTTTGTTAATTATTTCTACTACATATAGGAGTGCACAGTTGCTCATTTCTCTGTTTTCCGTTTTTGGTCCATAGCTTACTATCATTTGCATTTTGAAGAATATGTATAGGTCATGATAAAATATAGTTGTTACACTAATTTGTACAAATTTCAGATCAATGCTACGAATATTTCTTGATTTTTTGACCTTCTAAAAAAATCCGAGTCACTGTTGCCTCCTTGACCCTGCATATTAAACCTATATAACAAAAAATAAATGTCAAAGTTATAAATAAAAAAGTGATGTAAGAATTACTTACATAAATTTGTTTAACAAAAACAAACAAACCTAGATAGAAGTTATGAAATCAACTAAATATCAATAAATTATTTATAAATGTGTGACCCCAGAAACCAGTTGTCCTAGTTACACTTTAGATCTTATTACATTACCTAGAAAGTAGGTTACGTAGTATTCTAGGTACAGGTCTCAGCTGGCTGGAGGTGACAGCCTGACGATCGACGGGACAGGTGGGCTGGCGACTTATCCACTCCGTTATACAGGCTCTACAGAACGCGTGCTCACAAGCTGGAGCCTAAAAGGCAGGATTTAATTGTTAGAGAACATTTATTGCTTTGTATGAATAAGAAGAACGAACAATCCTATCAAACATCAATAGTTTAATACAAGAAAATATCAAACCACACACCTGCAAAGGATCCTCCAAAACTCCCGAACAGATAGGACAAATAAGTTCTTCGTCAACGTCTCCTTGAAATCTTTTGATTTCAAATCCCATATTTTAACCACAAATAATTAAGTCATTAAATGCGTGATGATAAAAGTTTGAGTTTATCACCTAAAAATAAAATCAAACAAAATAAACACCCACAACACTTCCGTCACTTTTGCAAGCAAAGAGTATTAAATTTTAAATTAAATTTAGGGGTCCTTAATGAGGAATTTTCTGACAGCACATAAAGATTAGTTCAAAAAACCTCTATAGATGGCACTTTTTGGCGTTAAAAAATAGTGTTTATTAAAATGTAAGTAAGTGGTATCTGTCATCTATGATTATTTATAAGTTTGATTTCTGACACAAACGTCAATTAATTTATTTTTACTTTTAAAAGTGCAGTGTGAAATAAATGGCTTAAGGGTTTTGAAAACTTTGTTTGAAATTTGACTGTCAAGTGAGCGTTGTTGCGTCATACACGTGTTTTGACTAGTTTCGTATAAATATCGTGTTTTTTTTTGTGAATTTGAGTTATTTGTACAACTGTGTTCGTCCTTTATATATTTGTGGTTGTCCCTAAGTGTTTTTGTGTGTGGTAAGTAGGTTTTTTAAGCCTATGTAGAATGGAGACGGACGACATTCCGCCCGATCCGCCTGATCCAGTCGACCCGAATATTGTTGTTGATGCAGATGGCCCCGTAACGTCTCAAACTCCTAAAGCTCCCAGAAAGCGAACCTCAGATGTCCCTGAACCCACATCCAACCCCAAAAAGCCCATCACCGACCCCGAAACTGCCACTCCATCCATCCAGTCTACCTATGTCCACCCTAGTCTGTTGGAGAGTAGAATATACTCAAATGCAGACAAAGGTCCTTTTATTGTTCATGTGTCCCGGTCCGAATCCCATCCCTCATCTGGCTCTACCCTAAATCCCCTTAACTTTGGCAGATTCCTATCCACATCAGGAATAAAATTTATTAAAAGTGATGGTGTTAAAACCATTGGACGCAATAGGGTTTCTGTTGAATTTACAACAGCTACTGCGGCCAATGATTTTAAGGATAATCCCCACCTGTCCTCATACAAGTATGTGTCTACAATCCCCACCTACAATGTAACCAGAATGGGCTTCATCCGTGGAGTCCCAACTTCCTGGTCCATGGAAGAGCTTGTAGATGGTATCTCCTCCTCTTCTAATCCCCACACAATTTTAAAAGCTCGCCGACTGAACCGTAAGGTAGTCAACCCTAACGGCCCAACATGGGTACCAACCGGCTCAGTCGTTCTTACCTTTTCTGGACAATCTCTTCCTGACAGAATTTTAATTTTTAATACTTCCCTCCCTGTCGAAACCTATATCCTTCCATCAATTCAATGCTTGAATTGTTGCAGATTCGGTCATATTAAAGCCCAGTGCCGTTCCACTGCCAAATGTTTCCGTTGCTCCCAAGCCCACCCAGGTGATTCCTGTACCGCTCCTTCAAATAACCCTACATGTCCCCAGTGTTCAGGGCCACACTTGGCCACGGACAAGTCTTGCCCAGAACATTCCCGTCAAAAAGCAATCAAAATAGCCATGTCCCAGGATAACATCTCCTACTATGAGGCATCAGCTCGCATCCCTCCCTCCCGCAAATCCTATGCAGATGCTTCTAAAGTCCCAAACTCCACCTCATATAAAAAGACCACCTTTTCTAGTCCCAAGCCAAGGTCCCCACTCTCCCCCGGATATGACAGAGTTTCCCACCAGGAAATCATCTCTAATCCATCATCTTCCTCTAATGGTTGTGCATTAAATAACCCACATTCCCCTTCAAATAATGACAACCTTTTAGAATCATTAATTTCTACCCTTATGAGTATCATTTCCAGATTTGATGACTCCCCCCTACCGCACCACGTTGCCATTAAACTGTTACCCCTCCTCAAGCTTATTAATAATGGCGACTCTGCTCCAGTGGAACAGTAGGAGCCTCCGCCCTAAGTCACATGAGCTTGCGAACCTGGTGCACCAATATGACCCCCTGGCTATTGCAGTTTCTGAGACATGGTTTGTTCCTGGTAGTCGGTTCCGACTGCCTGGATTTGCCTGCCTCAGGGACGACAGGTCGGATGGTCATGGTGGTGCGGCCTTGTTTGTCCCTATTCCCTCATCCAACTCCCATCCCACTCCTTCAACATCAATATTGTAGCAGTAAATATCCTCCATTTTTCCCTAGTTTCTGTCTACATTTCTGATCCCACAGTCTCCCTTCTTAACGAGTTCCAGTCCATGATCACCTTAGTCCCTCATCCTATCATTATCCTTGGTGATTTTAACTGTCACCATAGTCTATGGGGTTTGTACTGCCACACCCCGGATGACGGTCCTGGTAGGTGTTTGGCGGGCATCATTGATGACCTGGGCTTATGCGTCGTGAATGATGGCCGCCCGACGCGTATCGCGGGCCCTAACCGCCGGGATGGTGCAGTGGATATCTCCATCTGTTCTCCTCCCTTAAGCCTTTCCTCATCCTGGTCTCGCGCTGGTTCCCTACACGGTAGTGACCACTTCCCCATCATCCTCCATATTCCCTTGTCAGCATCCATCCCTAAAAAACTTCCGCCCCTTCTCCTACACAAGACCGATAAGGCTGACTGGAGCGGCTTTTCCCATTCCACGAATGCCCTGTCCTCATCAATCCCAACTCCCACTCCAGACAATATCCTCTCTTGTTACGATTCCCTCGTGTCCTGTGTCCTTACCGCTGCAAACACCCATATCCCCTCCAAAAATCCTGACCCTAAACGTCGAGGCTCCCCACCTTGGTGGGACTCAGAGTGCTCAGACATGATCCGGGATAGGAAACTTGCAGAAAGAACATACTACGCGTCAATGACCATAGAGAACTTCTCGAGTTATAAGCGAGTATGCGCCCAGGCTAGGAGGCTTTTTAAGAAAAAGAAGCGAGCTGCATGGCGATCTTTCTGTAAAAACCTAGGCCCACGCTCCCCTCCTTCCATGGTCTGGAAGTCCCTTAAACGCTTCCGTGGTTCCCTAGCAATCCCCCCTTCTCCAACGTCATTCAATCCTTCCCTATGGCTCGATCCTTTCTTAGACAGAATCGCCCCTCCCTTTGTTCCACTTCGTGAGCAGTTCCCAGTCCCATACTTATCCCTTACCTCATCCAATCCCCTGGATAGTCCCTTTACTATTCAGGAACTCAACCTCGTCCTTAAAAACCGCAAGGACTCCAGTCCCGGCCTTGATGGTATTCCTTACTCCTTCATAGCTAATGCTGGCTCCCAGTTTCAGGAGGTTCTCCTTAGTATCATTAATACTATTTTCCTAACTGGCGTCATTCCCCCCTCCTGGAAACAGCATTTAGTAATTCCTATCCTTAAACCTGGTAAAGACCCTTCCGATCCAAATTCATATCGACCAGTGGCAATGGCCTCAACCCTTCTCAAAATTGCCGAACACCTAGTAAAACTCCGCCTCGTGTGGTTTGTCGAAAACCATTCGATCCTTAGTCCCACCCAATATGGTTTTAGGAAAGGTTATAGTACGATGGACAGCCTGAGCATTTTCATCGCCGGTTTAAGATCAGCTTTGTCTGATAATGAATCGGTGGTGGGAGTGTTTCTGGATGTCTCGTCGGCCTATGACAATGTCCACCTCCCCCTACTCAGGCAGAAAATGCTCGAGCTGAGTATCCCGGAGAGACTGACATACTTTACCTACAACCTCCTTGCCAGCCGATATGTCCAGATTCGACATGAGCATGCCCATCTTCCAGCTCGTACAGTCTGGCAGGGCCTCCCTCAGGGCTCTGTGCTTAGCCCTCTTCTGTATAGCATATACACCTCGGATCTGGACAGATCGGTCATTCCTTTCTGCAACATCCTTCAGTATGCCGATGATATCGCCCTTTACCTCCGGGTAAGGGTAATTGAGGCTGCATCCAACCCCCTTAACACGGCCCTATCCTACCTCGGAAACTGGCTCCATGTCCATAACCTCACCCTCTCCTCTTCCAAGAGTAGTGTCTTAGTCTTTTCCAGGAAAAGACAATACTCACCTCCTTCTATTTCTTTCCTTGGCCAACCAATCCCAGTTGTCCACGAGGCCAAGTTCCTTGGAGTAGTCCTTGACTCAAGGCTATCAGGCTCGGGTCATCTCAACCACATTGTTAATAAATGTGAGGCGAACATCAACCTGCTCAGATGCCTTTCTGGCGTTTGGTGGGGCTCCCACCCGTACACACAAAAACTAATATACAATGCCCTAGTGAGAAGCGTCATTGACTATGGATCCTTTCTTTTGGAACCCTGCAATAAAGCAGGACTGGACGCTTTAACCAAAATCCAAAACAAGTCAATGCGCGTTATCCTAGGTGCAATGAAATCTTCTCCAAATAACGCTATGTGAGTCGAGTGTGGCGAGCCTCCATTACACCTACGCAGGCAGTACCTGGCTGATAGATTTGTGACAAGAACTCTCCAACTTTCTTCCCACCCCCTCCACACTATCCTTTCATCCCTCCAGAATTCGATTCCTAATTCACCATACTGGCGTAACAAAATCCCTCCCCGTATATTATCCAGCCTCTCTGCCTTAGTTCCCTCCTCTACTCCAATTTTCCAATGTGACTCCCAATACCAGTACACCTTCCCTTATGAATCCCTAGTGTTCCCTCCCCCGGTTCTGACTGACTTTGGTGTTGCTAAGAATGATCCTAATGCCAACATCATATTCGATAGCATCATAAACAGTCAATGGTCGAACTGGACTCTTGTCTACACGGATGCCTCCAAACTCTCCGGCCAGGGGGGTGTGGGGGCAGCCGTGTGGATTCCTAAATTCCAAGTCCTTTTATCTTTCAAATGTCCTCCCGCCACCACAGTATTTACTGGTGAGTCCATTGCTCTTCTGGAAGCAGTTAAGTATGTGCTAGATAATGGAATGAGCAACACCTTAATCCTCTCCGACTCCCTGAGTTGCCTTATGGCTCTCAAAAGCAATCCCTTCCTCCTCGGTTCCAAATTCCCGTCCATACTCCAAACCAAGCATCTCCTTTTCCTCTGCAATCTGCATGGCATTAATATTACTCTTGCCTGGATACCAGGTCACTCAGGAATAGTTGGTAATGTTACAGTTGACTGTTTTGCCAGGGATTCGATTGTAACTGGATCACTGGAACACTACCAATGCTTTTCACATGACCTCAGTCTTTGGGCCAAGACTCGTTTGCAGGAAGAGTGGAGCAAAGAATGGGAAAGTACCCGTAGTGTTGTGGGAAAATATTATGGGGACATCCAGCCCACAATCCCATCTAAGCCGTGGTTCTGCGCACATAAGAAACTAACCAAAAAAGTCACCTCCATAGTCAGCAGACTGCGGCTGGGTCACTGTTGCTCCCCAGTATTTTTGTATAGAATAGCAATTCGTGACTCCCCATTGTGCGATTGTGGACTGGAACCTGGATCAGTCGACCATTTATTTTTTAACTGCCCCCTCCTCCCTGTCTCCCTATATGACATTCTTCCTCCCCAGTTCCCCAGACCGACTTGCATGAAAGCCCTCCTCTCCTCTAATGATCCCTTGTTCCTCAAAATCCTATGTAAATATATTCTACATTGTAATATATCTCTGTAAATATGTATTTTATAAGTATTGTATTATATCTTTGTGTCACTAATATTAATATATATATAATGGGTATGTTTGTTATTGGTGGTGGAACTAACTGTGATGTCTTATTGTTTTAGGTAACTCAATGTTCGGTCTTCGTCGCGCCTCACATGAATCTGTTTTTCCTAATACCGTGTCTGTCTCATCACGTGATACTGGCAGTAATAGCCTGTCGCTTAGTACCGACGGCTGGTTGCCACTCAACCCTAAAATTGAATTGAAAATGGCTTATGACAGACAAGACTTCGCCTTCTGTGAAGCGCTATCTATCGAAGCCTTTGGTACCGTTTTGTATTTTTAATGAGCTGTCAGAAAATCTCTCACTGTACAGATAATTCTAATTATTTCCTCGGAAAATACTTGGAAATGAAATAAATCCCAGGGCCCTATTTCATAAAGCTACAATGCGTGGGAACAACTTGCGTGGTGACAATTGTTAGCGATTTTCACAGGACTTTCGTTTTATAAAACTACAATTCTACAGGTAACATACAAGTGTCAGTAAAAAGCGTTTCATAAAATGTTACAAAAACTTAAAATCCATTTATACCTCATTTAACTCACCTTTGTTGATAACGAAACGTAGGTAACTAGAAAAGGGTATTTACAATTTTCGAAACGCATGTCAATTTAAAGCGACGTCTCCCATGCATGTAGGTACCTACTCATCGTCATCATTCCATCCATCACAATTTATGAATCATTAAATTCTATAAGTATCTCTATTTCACATACACACTTCCTTAATACTTATTTCAATCCAATTCATCCAAAATTGTCACATAATGCGTTTCATAAAACAATTGCAGCGACAGGCAGTCTACTGAAAAATGTCATGCAAATCGCTATGAATTGTCGTTTATGAAACGCATGTCATCTGTAAAATTACCAAGAATTGTAAAATTGTCCTGACCATGGAACAATATACTCTCTTACGAGAGAAGAACGATTACTTCATACTTCGTAAATGCATACATACAGCTCACTAGCGCTTCAGTTAATGCCATCCGCAACTTTTCAGTGTATTAATAGATCCACTTTACACAGTAGTAGTCTATACAGTCTATTACTCTAAGATAGGAACTTAATGTATAATTGACGGGTTGAAAACCATTGGGGTATAAGTGGCACCTGTACAAAATGAAGAAAAACTGAATTTTGTAAATAGTTCAAAACTCTTTGGTAAAAGAGTTACAATAAAACACGTTATGTTTTTAGTGTCAAAATGCAATGTATTGGGTACAAAATTATAACAATAATATAAAGTCTTCATTAAAAAAATGGAAAAAGAAAATCACTTGTACCGTTGTGGTCCATAGTATACATAGAATAATTCACTTAGATCAGTATTTTTTTTTTTTTTTATAAGTGACTAAACCCGCGTTTGACCTCAATCTCACCTGATGGTAAGTGACGATGAGGTCGAAGATGAAAGCACACGGGTTTAGGAAGAAACTGGCTCTTTATACAATATTGCCGGAACACATTACCGCCGGAGCGGTAACATTTGGCGGCAGACTTTATATAAAGGGTGGTCGCTAGCCAGGCGGACCCAGAAGGGATCCTACCACCAAGCAAAAGTATGGCACATAACAGTCACAATTTTTACTTGTATGCACTTATATCAGTTTTACATATTTTTATTACAGATATCATATAATCATTTACTTAATCCCCTTAATCAGTCCCTTTTCCAACCATTATCTTAAAACTACTGCACAAAAGCGTCAATTTCGCAAATAAACAAACAAACAATTACAAAGTATTTAGTGTCACTATCACAATATAAAGTGTCAATTTCGCACTGAACAAATAGCACTTCCGTAAAAACACACAGCTTACAGATTTTCAAATCAAAAATTTTACAGGTTTTCAAATTAAAAATGGGTTGCTGAAATTACGCAGTTAACGCAATGAACCGTTTTTACAAATGGCGTCAGTCAGTCGTTGGCGATGGATGATTGTTTGTCTTTGATTGTCACTTTTGAGAAGATTGACATATAGACTTACGTCAAAGCAAAGTACTTTAAAGCTTTCTCATTCATACGTATAGATTTGTCCCACTTTGGCTCCGGCTGCCATCGACAGCATTGGCTAATAAATTAGTAAACTCCCCCTGGTCCTGACAATCCGACAGGCAAGCGAGGACCTGTCGACGACTCACAAATTGAGAAAAATGGTAATAACGGATGCAAAATAATAATAATGGTGGCCATTGTACACGAAATTGAATTGAATGGGCATTTAGCAAACATTGTATATTAATAAAACTTACATTAAGTAGCAGAACCATGCATTTTGTTGAGAAGAAGTGTAATTTCGATCGGTGACCCTTTAATTTGGATTTAAATAAGTATTAAGGAAGTATGTATCTGAAATAGAGATATAGAACTTAATGATTCATAAATTGTGATGGATGGAAGGATGACGATGAGTAGGTACCTACATGCATGATAGACGTCGCTTTAAATTGACATGCGTTTCGAAATTGTAAAAACCCTTTTCTAGTTACGTTTCGTTATCAACAAAGGTGAGTGAAATGAGGTATAAATGGATTTTAATTTTTTTACATCTCTAGTAACACTTTAAACCCTGAAAATTGTCGTGACAATTTTATGAAACGCTTTTTACTGACACTTGTATGTCACCTGTAGAATTGTAGTTTTATGAAACGAAAACATGAAAATCATGTGAAAATCGCTAACAATTGTCAGTTTATCACGCTTTATGAAATAGGGCTAGGAATAACCTATGAATTAAAATTTCTTCGGTAATTCAAATACAGGTATTTTTTTACCAAATTAAAGAGAGCGATAAAAAGCGGCCTACTCAAAGCACTGCCTGCAGTGGCTGGCACAGGGCACTACGAATCGTATTGTGTGGGCATGCAGGGCCGATATTTTAATTGTTTACCCTGCCGCAGATCGGACCTGCATGCCGACCTGCATGCCTACACACAATAAGATTTGCAGTCCCACTGGAAGTAGGGCCCTGCAGGCAGTGCTTTGAGTAGGGCGCATAAAAGGTATTTATTTATTTACCCTTCTCTTGTATGTACATATACACAAAAGAGAAAAAAAGAGCAATGAAGGCGGCCTTATCGCTATAGAGCGATCTCTATCAGTGATATTTAAACTTAAAAAAACGTTCAGCTTTAATATTTTATAATAATCATATTATTCAATATTAAACATTTTCTGACATAATATATTTTAATTTTAATATGAGCTTTGGCTCATAAATAATTCTTAGCTTCAGTCCTGCATTAGGTTGCTTTATATAGAACTTAAAACAATAGATTGGCTGCATTCAAAAATAATACTTCTCGTAAATATTAATACCAATTTTCTTTTTTCCTTTACACTGTCTTACCACTGTTTTAATTGTTTTAAAGTAATTAAAAAAACTATTTTGATATGATATACAGGGTTATTGGTAATTAGACCGGATCCTTTTAAGGGGTGGTAGGGGATGTCATTTGCAACAATTTGACCCCACATTGTGATATCCGGAAATGGCTCATTTTTGTGATATAATTTTTTATCTCGACTGAAATCGAATCGGACTGATATTCCGATGTTATCTAATTATTTCTGCATTTGTGTATTAAAGCACCAACTTTTTTACCTCATTCGATAGGTAACAAACTGTAGATGTTTTTTAAATGAAATGCAGACCGAATTCATTAGCGTTTTTGTGGAGAATATAAATGTTTATGTAAATAATGTTATAAAAAATATCAAAAAAATAATAATGAAACAGCCTCTAGCTTCTGAATGGATCCACATTAGTATGATATTATTATTTATTCTTAAGAGCCGTATCAAGGGATCTCTAAAAAAGGAAACAGAATTTAAATAGATTTATAACTTTTTTTTAAATTTAATTTTTAATGAAGCAAACTGGACATTCTAAAATAAATTTAAAAAAAATTACATCACAAAAATGAGCCATTTCCGGATATCACAATATCGGGTCAAATAGTTGCAAATGACATCCCCTACCACCCCTTAAAAGGATCCGGTCTAATTGCCAATAACCCTGTATTTGTTAACCAAGACGCGCCTTATGGCTCTCAATCAGATCATATCAGGGCCCTATTTCATAAAACTCAAATCGACCGACAATTGTATGTCGACAATTCATTGTAAAATTACAAAAATGCGTTTCATAAAACCCTGACAATTCATCCAAAATTGTCACATAATGCGTTTCATAAAACAATTGTAGCGACAGGCGGTCTACTGACAAATGTCATACAAATCGCTATGAATTGTCGTTTATGAAACGCCTGTCATGTGTAAAATTACCAAGAATTGTAGAATTGTCCTGACAATCCGACAGGCAAGCGAGGACCTGTCGACGACTTACAATTGCAAAAAACGAAGAAAAATGATAAAAATTGATGCAAAATAATGATAATGGTGGCAATTGTACACGAAATTGAATTGAATGGGCATTTAGCAAACTTTGTATATTAATAAAAACTACATTAAGTAGCAGAACCATTTATGTATTTTGTTGAGAAGAAGTGTAATTTTGATTGGTTACCCTTTGGATTTAAATAAGTATTAAGGAAGTATGTATGTGAAATAGAGATATAGAATTTAATGATTCACAAATTGTGATGGATGGAAGGATGACGATGAGTAGATACCTACATGCATGAGAGACGTCGCTTTAAATTGACATGCGTTTCGAAATTGTAAATACCCTTTTCTAGTTACGTTTCGTTATCAACAAAGGTGAATGAAATGAGGTATAAATGGATTTTAAGTTTTTTTTACATCTAGTAACACTTTAAACCCTGAAAATTGTATAAGGCTTAAGGACCTGTATCCATGCCGTTAATAAATTTATAAAAAAAAATAATGAAAATTGTAGTGACAATTTTTATGAAACGCTTTTTACTGACACTTGTATGTCACCTGTAGAATTGTAGTTTTATGAAACGAAAGTCATGTGAAAATCGCTAACAATTGTCAGTTTACCACGAATTGTAGCTTTATGAAATAGGGCCCAGGTCATATTAGAACGGTCCTCTACAATTTTACTACAGGATTAAAAGTTATGTGGATAAAGTTCATAGTTAATTAGGTTAATGTATTATCTTCTAAAATTAATTTTTTTTTACAAGTGGACTGTCCTGCATGTTTATATTTTACGTTGTTTTCTAAACTTATTGAAGGATTATTATTATTACTTATTGGTGGTTATCAAATTATTTGTCTGGAAGAAATCGCTTTTTAATGATAATGGGTGGTTTTCTTGTTTGATCGTTTTCAGTTTTAGTTATATTATAAACAACATTATGGCGCTCGCATAGATATTGATATCTTATCATAGATAAACGAATATTTAATATGCCTATGCCTCAAGCGTATGAAGTGACGTCTTTTTAGTTTTTTGTGTTTTATTCTATTAATTTTGCTGCGAGTCTTGCAAGATGGCAATTTAGTACGTCAGCCATCATTTCGATTTAATAAACCTGTATTTTTTATTGTCCAAGTATTTGAACGTAAATAAAGTGTCTGTTCTTCTACAAAAACAATGGGAAGAAAACACAAAATTCTAAATAGACTTCACCAAAGAGAAAAATAGGTACACGTGAGCACATTTATTCCAATGACTTGTTATTCCGTCCTATTGCACGCACAAGTCGCAAACTCAGTGATATAAAATGTAAAAAAACTCAATTGATATTTGAAAGGGTAAATTTTGTTTGCAAATTCAGAAGTTGTATAATTTGAACAAAAAGTTTCAATAAAATAAAGAGCGCTCGCACACGACACAATATCAATATTTCCGTCATATTTAATGATAAAAGAGACATCAAAGACTACAGACCGCTGTCAAAAGAGAGCGACATCGGGTCACACTTAGTCAAACTGGATACAAATTCAATATGGTACAATAGATGCGTTTCCATACAACTGTTCTTCGTGCGCTTGACCTGTAACAAACTGTCAAATGAACAAGTTGCCATGAAATTGCCGGTTTGGTGTTCTTTTTTGTGGTGAATCTATATAATAATTTGTTTTTCTGTGTCAAAATATGGACTTAACGTGAAACATTACACATACAAAAACGTTCAAATTAATTTAAAAATGTATCAATAAAATGTTAAAACTGAATAAATTGTAGGTTCCATATTATTGCAAGTGTGCGTTTGGTCTTAATACACTCCTTTTCTTCTTTATTGATCAATCGCTTGTCTGTCTCTGTCACTCACCTTAAAAATAAAATGGAGTCATGAATGAAGAAGTGATGAAGGGGGTGATAAAAGGAGAATTGGATTAATTAATTTATTTTAAAGACAACCACATTATATAATAAAGTGAAAAAATGAGCGTATTCAAATCAGCAATGGGGTATTTTAGCTCCAGTGGTGCAAACGGTGGAAGTGATAATGAGTTTGTGGGGCAGTTTGTGGAAATAGGGAACATGAAATTGAGAGTTAAAAAAGTGATAGCAGAAGGTACGTTTTTCCTACTTTATTAACCTTAAATCCTTGAATTTAAATGTTTTATAATCCATCAGCATGCATAAGGTTAAGTATGTTAGTCTGATCGTTATCAAATAGCTACGTCATTGGTTGGGGGCGGATGAGAAGTGTCTTCGACTACTTTGTCGTACACCTTTTGTTACAAAAATTAAACTCGACGTCGATGTTACCATGATTTTAAATTAATCTTTTCTGTATGGAGCTTCAGCTATTGTAAGCAAACTAAAGTTGCATTAACTGTATAGAATCGTTTTGTTGTACTAATGTTTTTAGTTATGATGGCAGTCATGTAGGGCATGAATCAATTACCTGCCTCTTGAGCATTTTTTAAATATAAACAATGCTAAAAACTTGTTTATTTAGTAAATTCCAACCTTGATCTCCATTGGTCAGGGTCAGTATGTATGCATGTTAACACATGCTTTGCATATAAAACATGAGACAATAATCAGGCAATTTATTTTGGTGGATACACATAGTTTAAGTTAAGTTAGAGCAAGCAAACTATTTTTTTATAAACTTAGGCCTGTATTTTGCATGCTAATTTAAGTTATAAAAAAAGCATAGTTTCATATCTGTTCTCCCTAGAGAAGTGTCTAAAAACTTATACTTAAGTCTAACTCAAGTCTGAGTAAGCTTTCATTATGTGTGCTGAAGAAAGTATAGCAACCTTCTATTGGTATATATAACAGAATTGTCTTTTAACCTGTATCAAAATGAGATGTGATTTCATTGCGTGATTACTGTATTATTTAAATATTAAAACATAATCATTTCGCAATATTGATAGACAATTTAATAAGGAAAAAACATTTTTTTTGGTAATTTCGTCTTTTTCAATGATAAAAGAGATTTATGTAAATCTTGAAAATCTTTAGATATATTCCTCGCTCTAGGGGTTATTCCAACTAACATTGGATTCAGGTTTATTTAATAATGGTAAAAGTTTAAGTAAAGGAATTGCATTTTAGTGTATGTATGGAAAACTTTGTAGGTAATACTATTGTTATACACTTTTGGGTTGTTTACTGTTAAACAGAATAGAATATAACCCTTCAAATGTCATAGACATACATTTTAAACTATCACACCTTACTAATAACATACTCATGAGGAAACTTTAAGGAACTGTTGTTTAAGTGTTTTGTTTTTATGGAGCAAAAATAGCAAACTATCAAATTAAAATATCAATAATAATAAAAGAAACATTTAAAATCTTAAGATTGAATAAATGTATAGCTAAACAAAAGTTGACAATTGGTTATTAAAATTCATTTACCTGAATTTTTTATTTCAATATTGAGTATTTGAAATGTGGACTGTTGGCAACATTTACATGGGTATTAGTCATTTTAATCCCTTATTTAATAGGATTAGAGAACAGGATAATGCAAAGTGCTATTATTGAAAAACATAATAGAAATCATCATATAAAAAGAAACAAATTCAGAAATGCTATTTGGACAGACTTGTGACTAGAAGCAATCTCTGCTAGATGACCCTTTAAGTATGTACTACAAATACTGGGAAATAAAATATCGCAAAAAATTCTGTATACTACTTTTAAATCGATTTGAGGATACAGACTATTTCTTGTTGCAGGTGGCTTCGCTTTTGTGTTTGTTGCTCAAGATGTATCAACTGGTACAGAATACGCCCTTAAAAGGCTTATGGCAGCTGATGAAACTGCAAATAAGAATATAATACAAGAAATTAGCCTATTAAAAAAGTTATCAGGACACCCAAATGTAATTAAGTATATTGCCGCATCTTTTATCGATAAGTCAAAGACTTCACATGGGATGGGGGAGTACCTGTTATTGACAGATTTATGCAGTGGAGGTAGTTTGATGGAGGCGCTTCAGCACAGAGGCACAGCCTTTCCTCTGCCTACCATACTTAGGGTATTCTATCAGGCATGCAAAGCAGTGCAACATATGCATGCCCAAGTACCTCCTATTGCTCATCGTGATCTCAAGCTAGAAAATTTTCTAATATCTAATGAAGGTAAGTAATATGTCATAGTTTTTTGGATTTTACTGTTAAACAAAAGTCATCTTTTACATCCACCACTCTCTAAAAGAGGACTTGTGCCAAAAGCATTACACTCAGCAAGGTTTGGATAAATACTGGAGTCCAGTAACTGGACTAAAAATGACAGTGACAATAGTCTTGTTCATAATTAATTAAAAATAAACAATGAAGAGAGATGAGATGGGGTACTACTTTATAAACTCTGAAGTTATTTCTTTTACATCTACTTGATCAAATTATCTCAGTAATATTTATGTTACAATTTTTCAAATGTATTATAATGCTTGTTCTCAAATAAATATATAAATGTTACCCAGAATACAGCATACTATGTGGTTGCACTATTATGATACAAGATCAAAGTTTGTGTTATGGAAATGGTTTCAATTGAATAATTAATTCCATAAAACATATGAACTGGTCAGATCATAAATGTTACCTTGGACTTCTCCTTCGAAGGATTATTATTCTTCTTGCGAGTCGATACAAATTCAAATTTTGTTCCTCCAAAATTTCGCCACCTCTACAGCACCACCGCTAGCCTCCATGTAATAAATAATAATCTATACATATAATAAAATGGTAGGAAAGTCAAAACTGTACATTGAATATTTTTTTAAAAGAATACTTGGGGTATGATCTACAATCGAAACAGAAACAAAAAATATAGTTTTTAGAATTTTTGTCTGTTTGTCTGTTTGTCTTTCCGGGATAAACTCAAAAAGTACTGCATGGATTTACTTCAAATTTGGCATGAAGATAGTTAAGAAGTCGGGTCAACATATAGGCTACATATTATCACGCTAGCAGTGTTATAATCGTAGGTGCGTTTGGTGCTGCATAGCGTTCACGCAGACGACGTCGCGGGCAGCAGCTAGTAATAAATAATGTAACAAATAATATAGAACAAAAAAAAAATATAGAATTTTTTTATTATCTTTAGGTACAATGAAGTTGTGTGATTTTGGTTCTGCTACAACTGATGTGTATTCGCCTAATCCCTCATGGAGTGCTAACCAACGAAATATGCTTGAAGAAACTGTAAGTTGAAAGTTGCATTTGATATTATATTATATAATAAACTTATATTATTATAAATGATTTCTCTGTCAAAGACTAAGATCAATTTGTATGTTTAATCAAACTTAGTTTCATGTCTGTCAGAGCTAGATTAACTTAACAACTATTGAATGTTTTTATATGGTAACATATGCTATGGAAATATGATTTTGATTTTTGAAGATCTTGGAAAACTCACTCTGCTACCACCTAGGGTGTTTAAAAATTAATAGAAGCTGTATCTTTGAAACTTAGCTCCTATGGTTGAGTGTTCTTTATAGCTTACAGCTATAATAGTGAACTTCTCACATGATATGATGATAAATTTACCATTTTATAATCTTACAACAAACAATTTGATTTGATTGATTCAATTTGATCATTTTATATAGGGTAACACATAAGATGCTTTATAATCTTACAACAAACAATTTGATTTGATTGATTCAATTTGATCATTTTATACAGGGTAACAATAAGATGCTTTATAATGTTACAACAAACAATTTGATTTGATTGATTCAATTTGATCATTTTATATAGGGTAACACATAAGATATTTTATAATCTTACAACAAACAATTTGATTTGATTGATTCAATTTGATCATTTTATATAGGGTAACACATAAGATATTTTATAATCTTACAACAAACAATTTGATTTGATTTTATACCATTTTCATGAAAGGAAGAGCTCCATATAGTGATTTGTGTACAATATAGTGAGGGTTGCAATATAGTGATTTTTTACATGAAGATGCTGCAGCGCTTTGTTCCACCTTATAAGACAATCACCAGAAAGAAATCAATCGAAAGTGACTCCACAGGCTTTAGTTTTGTGATTCAGCCGAAAAATATCATTGCTTCGGCAAAGTTGTGTTTCGACATTGCTGTGAGAGAAACAGGTCCTTACTAGACCTGCGAGCTCGATTTTCTACCTACATGTCAATTACCGTCATTTAAATCTGTTTTCGAAAACATTTATAATTTAAATAAGGTGTTCTTCATACATAAAAACATTATTTATTTTTATGTAATATGATAAAAATAAATATTAATAATAGTATAATAATATGCGCTGAAATTGGGTTAAAAACTTCTTGAGTCTATTAAATTCTGTTCATTTTTAATTAAACGCATCTTTTACTTGATTTCGTTTTTTTTTCAGTTGGCACAATTCACAACCCCGATGTACAGAGCACCAGAAATGTTAGACACATGGGACAACAGAAAAATAGATCATTCCGTAGATGTATGGGCTTTAGGTTGCATATTGTACACATTATGCTATATGCAGCATCCATTTGAAGATTCAGCTAAACTGGCAATTCTGAACGGCAATTATAATCTAAACCCCAATGATCAGAAGTATAAATGTTTTCATGAGATTATAAGTAAGTATAGGCTACTTTTTTGGTTAACCAGATCTCATTACTCAAAATTAAATTCTGTGAATTCTGTATTAGTGCCTACAAAGGTGCTTGTTTCTATCGCCAAATAACTTTGCTGTGTAGCGGAACGAAGGATTACTTACTGGCATAGGGACAAAGAATGAGTAAGTGGTGATTAATTAGGATTATGTAACCAACATGCATGTTCAACTCCTATTGCAAAAATAGACAGTAGGTAACACTGGCAGGAATTATTTATGTGACATTTACATAATTGTTGGACATTTATTTGCACAGCGCCATCTAGCCCTAAAGCAAAATAATCTTATATGCTTGAGAATAAGTATTAGACAAATACTATAAGTCTAGTACCTAGTCAAATACGTATATAATACATCTAGACTTATTATACATCAAATATGTACCCACAAATATTTACATTGCGAAGGAATCGAACCCGCGACAGCTGGAGTTTGGAGGTAGACAGTGTGATACAATCCATCACCACAGCAGTCTTCAATTATCATCACTAATATTCGTGAGGTTGGTCTATAGACACATCAGCAATGGTGGGTACTTTGTTTTTTTATCAATTATACAATAACGCGTGTTGTTCTCAGGCGGCTGCTTAACAGTGAATCCAGAGGAGAGGCT
The DNA here is from genome assembly GCA_944452665.1 of Stenoptilia bipunctidactyla. Classification (NCBI taxonomy): domain Eukaryota; kingdom Metazoa; phylum Arthropoda; class Insecta; order Lepidoptera; family Pterophoridae; genus Stenoptilia; species Stenoptilia bipunctidactyla. The sequence continues at coordinate 18,060,299 of OX101727.1, forward strand.
TAACATTAGCAGTGTGTTGGAGAGGCTGGCAGCCATCGCAGAGTCCAATAACATCAACCTGAAGCAACCACTCAAATTTGAGCGTAAAAAAGTTGAACAATCGGTGGCCACTAGCTCGCCAGGTAATAAAAAGTCAAGTAAATATTACACTACCATTTCCTAAACGGAAATATACGCCTTCTATTTTGCGGTTCAAACCCAAATTAAACGCCTTATCATTAATATCGGTCGCGGATAAAGGAAACCATCGTTTATTTTTAATTAAAACTCGAGCTAAAATTGGTCAAGTATTATTTGACTTTTTACACTCAAATTTTATTTACCTCGCCATTATGTTTTTATTTGCGTTCATTAGACAGGTTTGTTCCCACGCAAACGATAACGTGAGACCATTTTGTACATTCCAATTTAATTGTTATTCACCAAAAATTATGCATCACCAAAGGTAAGAGACTATTGATTCAATTGTTCTCTAAATGAAATAAGGTAGTATAGCATTTATTTGACTTTCCTATTTTTAGTATATTAAAAACTCTAGGCTATCCGTTAACGAAGGTCATTATGGAGACTGCAATCAATTTAATAATTTGTTACATAAAATAATGTTCTTCATATATGAAGAACTGCAAACAATTATATTTAAAAAAATTGTCGTGCGATTTAATTACATATGATAGTAAAATAATGTCGGATATTATGTAGTAACAGAAGCCTAGTTAAAAATTCTTACTCATCTAACATAATTTAACATAATAGTTTTTTGCAACAAACTTTTTTCGCGTATTTAAACTTCCCCACACTGACCTTACTCAATGGATAACCCTTGTATTATATTACGTCAAAAGCTAAAGCTCTATAACTGAATTGTTAGTCTAATTTACATTCTATCTTATCTATGTAAGTATAGCTTTTCTACATATAAACCTGCTCAGATTTCATATTTACTCTAGGAATGAGATTTTTAAATGACTTTATAGTATACTAAATGACAAAAAGAGTGCTTTAATATAATTTAGTCTTAACATCAACCTCTGGACTGATCACAGTAGAAGTATGTAATGAGTTATAGACCCTTACAGAAAATAACTAGGTTTCAAACAGATAATTATATCCTTAGAAATTCTCTTAGTTTAACTGAGCTAGATAGTACAATAAAAGACTTCATAACTATTATGCATTTGTAAAATGCATAGAATAGGTACTTATACATGTCTATCTCTTTAAAATACGATGCAGTTTTACATTTAAAATTACATTCCTTATCTTACCAATGATATAATTATACATCTGATTATAATGTTATATAATTTCTTTCCAGTTACTATAACAGTTTAGTTTTATATTGTGTGATTCAGTTTTCTGACTATGTTGTTTTGTTGAAATTGTACATTTTGAAAATTCTAGTCATTTAAAGTAGGCAATTTGGCTTAATCATTCATACCAAATATTAATTATTTTGTTTAATTTTTGTTCTTTTATGAATAAATAAATAAAAAATAGACATACATTCAAGTTAATTTAAAATTCAATTTAATTTGACAAAGTGACATAGCAGAAAAGCAGCCATACTAACCTTTTCATTTATTTATTATGTTTAATACATTATTTGTACATTTTTTATATTTAAACTTCCATTAAGTACTAATTTATGGGATTACAGTATTTTAATTGTTATATTACTAACAACTGGGTTGCTTTTTACTTGCACCTAAATAAATCATGTTTTTTTTACAATACATTATATTTATATGTAGGCAAAACTATAAACTGTGTTATTTTTATGAACTTGTGAATATTATGTAGGACTCCATTTAATTTGTGAAACAAAGTATGGATAATTTTAAATATTTCTTGACAATATAATAAAGTAGAATCTTTGAAATTAAGGTACAAGTATTGATTTAGAATAGCATTACCTGTGTAATATTACTTTGTCACATTAATATAAATATATTAATCCTGTGGCATTACGTTTAAGTATAGTAAAACATATTTTTGTTACTCCTATCATGTCACAGAATATCTGTTACGATCAACTTTATAGTCATGAAAAATACTGTGAGAGCTTAAATTATTTAAAATAAATGAGTATATTCTTCACTTTAGTTGTTTGTTTTTTATTTAAATCAGTATTTACATTATACAGATTTGTTAAAATCCACGAGGTCTTTAATTAGTACTGAATTTCAAAGGAAGATTATTGTTAAGATGGCACATTAGCAGTTTTGGAAGTATCACGGGTAATATTTGTTTTGATTTTTGCTTGTATGTGTTTTCTTTTGTGATTTTAACATTGACAAGTGACAAGTCCTATCTTTGTTATGTGTTGTTTGATGCAATTGCACTTTTACTAACAATAAGGGTTGTTTAAAGGAAGCTCTTTAGCAATAGCACCTAAGCACTAATGGCCAGTGGTTTTCAATAATTGCTTTGCGGTATCAATATGTCTAACATTTAATAATTCATGGATTAACAATGGGCTCAATTCGAAATTAGATACGTTAGTTTTGAATCTCTCTAATGTCAAATTTTTGACGACCACTTTGGCGATGGGGTAACCCTATCTGCCTCAGACGCCAGTGGTTGCGGGTTCGATTCCCGCACGGAACCAGAAAAAAAAATGTTCCGTGTCTGGGTGTTTATCTATTTATGTATTTATATTCTAGGTTCCCCCCTAGTTCGCTATATGGTATCCCATAACACAAGCTATGCTTACTTTGGGGCCATGTAGTTGGTGTGATTGTCTGGGGATTTTATTTATTTATTTTTTATTTAAATTAGGAGAATTTAAATTCAAAGGTTGCTAACAAAAACGGATTTTGAAGCGTCTAGACTTGACATTAGAAAACCTTAAAATTAGAGATTAAAATGTCGAATATGGCCCGTTGTTTCCAATTAAAATTTTCTAAATAATAGTACACAGGCACGTTTCATTTATAACATTTCATACATTTTGTGTACCGTAACAGTAAATAATAGGAATTTTAACAAGAATTCAAGAGTAAGGTGTTTTTAGAAGAATATTTATTAGGGGATTTATTTTTATTAAGTCTGGGGATTTTATTTTTATTTATTTCAATTATAATTGTTTTGAAGCTCTGTCTGTACTAGCAATTCAGCAGTGCGAGCACAGAACTTTATCGACTCGTATATTTACGAATGTTCGTATAGTATGGAGACGGTTTGTAACCAATAATTGAAATCTATCCATTGCTGCACGGCCAGCTTAAATGAATGAGTGCCTTCTTAATTTTGAATGTTTGTAAAAATGTTTTGCTCTTAAATAACGGTATAATAAAATATTACAATGTTACTAAAAAATTGCAATCGACTCCACACTATACGAAAATTCGTAAATATACGAATAGACAAAGTTCTGTGCTCGCACCGCTGGGTCGGGAAATCGTGTACCATTTTTTAAAACAGCGTCAATACGTGCTGCCTGTTGTTTTAATTGTTGCGAAAATAAATATTTTATTTACTATTTATTATACAGACTTATAACAATTTATCTGAATAACTTGCAATTAACCTATTGAAATTTATAGCAGCAAGATAGAAAACCTTACCGTAGGAATAAAATAAATAATATTACTTGAGTATAAGGATAATTTAAGAAGTCTAATTTTCTATTCGTACTAATAATTAACGTTATTTAAAGTCTGTAGAGAGCCATGAATTAACCAAATCGTTCAAGCAAGGCAATATTGGAAATTATATTTTTTTATTTACGTTACATATATATATTATACGTTACATAGGTTATGAAAAAGCTACATATGGTGGAATAATTAATGAAACGGGGCAGTTAAACTAAGATGTGACCTGAATACGAGAGATAAAAATGTAGTTATTTTGAAAATTATAAAAAGCCTGCTTTGTACTAAACATTTTGTAGTTTCATTCGATGATCATACATATAATTTCTTAATATTCTTTACTGTTCACACTGTATAGCTTTTGACAATTTAATGGCATAATAATTGTTACAATCATTTTCAATTTAGCCAGTTCACTACTTTGATCATTGATTTAAGATAAGTATAGTTAATCGGAACTATTTAGCTATGACAGATATTTTCTTATGCTAGCCACGAACTGTTATGTAGACATTTTCGCAAAACAAGGAAATGTATAGGAGAGCATTTATCAAGATTAATACCGTATAATGTCATAAAATGAACAAATTATGTTGCATGGATAATGAACAAGCTTCTTTATGTTTCGTTTATGAACTTTGGTTTATGTTATTCATTGCATGTCTATATTTATGATTGAGTTTATGGCCTTTTGTTACGTTTGTGGTTTTTTCTTTATTATTACTAGCTATGTCCGTCGATCAATTAGGTTTCAATTTCATATAAACACAACCTATGTGACGTTTTGGTTTATGTTCAACAAAATTGATTTGTTTTGATTAGTTTTATGACTTAAATTATCTGATCAATTGAGATCGATGTTATGAATATTATTTTATTGTCAAGAATGAATATGAAAATGTCAAAGCAAATTGCGTTGTCCAGAATCGTCAAAATAGAGTTGGATTTAGATTAACAAAAGGCGTTAAACTCTGCATAACAACTGCCATAAACTAATGAACATCAATACATATCACCTTTCTTTTTCATTTTAGGTGTTTTCAACTTTTTTGGGTGCCCAATCGTATTCTCCTTTAAATGACGCGCACTAGCATGCCACCTTTGGACTACTCATTTTGACGCTTGAGCTAGTTGGACGTGCAATGATGAGTATTCATTGTTTATTTTTTATTTTTATTATTTATTTATAATTAAGCTATGCACTTAGTTTTGATTTGTACTTAAAAATATATTTTCCATGAGTTAATTAAACGCACCTTAGTTCATTGTAAAATGTTTTATCATTAATTGTTAATGTTGTACGACGCAGAGACAATACTTAAATTAAGTTTCGTTGAATTCGAAGAAATTTCAAGGTGATAATTGCATTCCAAAATGTATTTAAAGTTAGTAATTTAATGTGTATTGGCAGAGTTGTGAAAAAAGCCTTGTGTTTTTCAGGTAGTTAATAGGTTTTAAATAAATAATGCAAAAATCTTGGCCAAATCTAATGAAACCATTTTTCAAAGAAGTTTTTAATACCTTTTACACTGTGCAGTATTTTTGGAAAATAGTAAGGCATGAACAACAGTTCAGAACTAAGAATGTTAAAAATGTTTGGTTGCTTTTAAAACCCAAACAAGAAGAAAATAACGTTAATTATTACTTGATGTTTTTAGACTTACTCATTTTCCGACGGTACTACACAACGCCCATGAATGGAAGATTTTTGCAAATGATAATTAAAAAAAAACTTGTATTGTTATCGTCTAGCTAATTTACGCCTGAACTTTAAGAACGTGACTAGTATTGAAGTAGAATGACTGCGGAAAAACATTTACTATCTATTCAATGAAACGACCTAGAATATAAGGTAAACAGAATATTATGTATTTCGTAGTAACTGCTTTTCTACTTTTAAATAAAGTACTTTTTAAACGGTTTTCTTCCGGTACATTTTACATTTTAACTTGACTTTCGGTGTCTTGAAAGTGATGAAAGTGACACAGCATAAATCCGGTTAAAAAAGTATTTAATTTAAAACAATGAACCTTGTATATCTACGATAGCTTATGCTAGCTCGAACCATTCAGTTGGACAAGATGAAGTTTTTCTTTTACAGGTATTAAGAAAATATAACTAACTGTATGAGTACCGTTTCTTGATAAATAACTTCTTCACCATCAATTAAGTAATTGGTTACTAATCGACATTCATCATTATCGTCACATCTTTGTAAAAAGCCTACTACAAAGCAATACCTAAGTCTCTTGCAGGGTGACGAAAAAATCCGTAAACAAACAAGCTGGCTGGCCGGTGGATGTTAGATTTTTCATTTCAAATTCGGCATTAAACTCTCTTGTCAAACTAAGGCCCTCTTGCACGAAACACAGGATTAAAATGATAACTTTGACGTCTACTAACTCGAGTTGAATGCTTATTTTTTAACTCGGGAAACGTCTTGCATCAACTTTTAATAATCGAAATTTTAACAATATTCGAACCAAACTATGTTTACAACTGGACATCTGTTATTGCTTCAAAGTAGCCTAAAAATTTTGACAATACCCGGGTTAGCGACTTAAGCCTGTCATCTTGAAGGGTTAAATGTTTAGCAGTGTAACTCGGGCTAAACTCCTAACCCTGGATGGTGCAAGACAACTTATCAAATTAACCCGGGTTATCTCTTAACCCTTGCGTTTTTACGCTAACCCTGGTCTGTGCAAGCTAGTCTTAGAGCCTAAAAAACAGTTTTGATAGAATCTCCGCTATTAAGTTTGAAGTCCTCTAATTGTTCATAAGAGAGACCTAACATTGGAGTGTTCACAGAAGAATTGAAAATGAAATCATACAAACAAGAAAATTTTCCAAATTATTCAAACTGTTAGATGTTTTTAATTTTTGAACCGAAATATAGCGCAAGGTGCTGCTGAAAAGATATGCTAATGACTGATGCATTCGTAGATTTAGTAATATTTATTTTTGCATAGTTGCATGCAAGTTTATTTTTTTTTCTTAATACCTGTAACAGAGTGGATACCATCAATCTATCATATAGGTATTTATAATGTATTTGAGAAACGTAACATAAAGAATTGACTTTACCACTGGCCGGTACAAAAAGTATTTAATAAATATGTTTTTATTGTAGTTACCATATCTTGTTCATATATGTTATACAGATTATTTATACTTTTTATTTGCTTAAGTATAGTAGTACTTAATATTGTTTTATACGATTTTAAAGATTTTAATCATTTCTAAGGTAATTTATGTATATCACAGCTGAGATTGACAGTTTGAAGACTATCAGCACTATGATGTTATATAATTTTACCATTTAAATCAAACAGTGATGATCACAGCGATGTTGTGTACAGGGTTTTGCCCAAATTCACTTATAATCGGGTGCCTTGCTCATCAATTTATTATACTATTTAAACGTCTTTCTAATCTATTATTACCATTGTGCCCAAAAAGATGTCGAGATGTCAAATAAATCAAAAACGTAATTATACTACATACAAGAAACATGTCTATTTAATAAAACTTATTTTTCTTGCATTGTAGCAAAGTTTAAACGGGATAAATTATGGAAAACTTGCTTCTTTTTTTCATAGTTTGGCTAAAATCTAAGAATATTTTATGTTATTAAGCCGAAATTTTTAATAATTCCTTAACTGTTTTAGGTCAAAAAAGTGAAACCAATTTTATGTAATTCTAATAATAATATTTTTCGTAACATCTTTTAAAGCTTGATCGAATAATGTCACCTCTTAAATATGGTCAAGTACGACAGTTACAAATGTCCTGCGCACCTTTCTACGCTACAAGAAAAATACAGTTTAAACCAAGGACTGCATACCGATATGAATATCTGTACATTTTTTTTCTGTATGACGTCATACCGTTAAATTAGTTGTATTTAAAAATAACAGTACAGGAATTCATACTGAAATAATTCGTGTACCTTTTTTATTATTGTAGCATAACTGTTTTTTTTTTTCAGTTAACTGATATTTTCCGGTATTAATATTAATATTAAAATTTTATTTTTAAATAACTGTAGAATGTTTGATAGTTTAGTTGAAGCCTATGAAGCGTAGGTACATAAGCTGACCTATACATTTCGGTACCGAAATTAAATCGGATAAAATATTTCTGTACTAAAAACATCTACAGAAATGAATCCGGTATACATAATTTAAGTACTGATTTAATAAATTTAGATTTTAATAACTTGTACAGTTATTGTGTTTGATGAAGCAGTACACTAATAAGGGTACTGAAATTTTACTAGTACTATTTAAAAATTTTATACTGATATGCAGTACCTGGTTTAAACTATTTAGGTTCCTCCATTATTTAGGAACAGGCGTTATGGTCATCTCTTTAAGATCTCCTGGTGGTAAGTGACAACTACAAATAATACAAGACCTTGTATGAGTTTTTTGGTCTCGGTATTCAAAAAAACTTCAGGTTTGGTGTTGATTTTTAAAAGAACGACGATGACCTTTTTGGCTCGATAATCTTGAACAAACTTTTGGGGATTAACTAGTATCATAAAAGACAACTAAATTTTCAGAAATAAAGATTCCTTACTAAAACATTTTTAGAACTTTTACTATAATACAGTGATGCGTTTTATCATCATAACTCTTCGCAATGAGCCCACTGTAGGGCTATGAGTCTCTCCCATAGGTGACGAGGAGGTTTAGGCCGTAATCCACCAAGCTGGCCTAGTACTACTGGCCTTGGTGGATGTCAGAATTTCAGGGCGCCGAAATGACTTCTGACAGATACTAACGTCTCATATACAGGGTTGATTTATGGTCATCGCCAATTTTTTTTTACACAATAAGTATCATTTATAAACACGATTATTGCAAAAAAACTATTTTTTTTTTACAAGGAAATTAATATATCCGATAACATGTTCAGCTTAGCATGGTCACTCTAAATTAACAATAAAATAAAGTCGATTACGCGCTAATATAAAACATCTCGTAGTACTACGTCGTACTATTAACAATGAAATGCCGGGTCGTAATAGCTATGTTCATCAACAACGACTATTTTCAAAAACGTTTGTGGTTCCATATTCCTACTTTTTTGTACTGAGCGACGCTAAAATAAATATGCAGGTACGTTTATACTGTATCAAAGAAAACAAACATTTGAATTTGGCTGGTGACCAAAAAACAACCCTGTATACAGCACTCGGGACCTATTGCTCAACGTGGCCTCCGAAGCAAGTTTATCTTTGCTAAATATAAACTTACCTGTAAGAAATTGCGTTCGATTTGCTTAAGTTACTGAAGCAATTTTAGATTTTTCAAATCATCGGTCGTTCAAAATCAGAATGCTCTAACAAATAGATATTTTTATAGCAAACAACGTCAACCAGGAGTAGACATCAAGTTTTTGATACTTACAACTTGTATCTCTCTAACATCTTGGGGCGTGATTGATAACAATAAATTTATCAATAACAAAGGTTTCTTGCCCATTTTGTATATCACCGTTCATTACTTAGCTTTCAACCAAATCACAGTGACTTGAGAATCATGCTACTTGTATTACAAGTTGATTTTTAACGGATGTTTATCTACTTATTTAATTTAATATTCATATATTGAATATGAATCCATTTTATTGACTGGTGCTTTTGAGATTTGAGATGTCCGCAACCATATTGATTGTATTTTGACGTACATGATAGCTTATGTCAGATAATAATCGTTTTCTAGAGTCTGGCTAACGAAAGTAGACAATGGGGGTTTCGCAAAATTTTTATATGGCAACTTATTCTGGTGTCACTGTTGTCAATCGAACGGTTGGTGGTTTTGGTAATTGAGATTTTGGAATTTTCATATTTGAAAAGGAATAAAAAAATATAGTTTCATAACCAATGTAGGAAACAGCGATACCAGTGACTCTGACGATAGATTCCATATATAATTCATGGATTCAGATTTTGATTACAATGAATAAAACTAATTAATGTATTTTATTCAATAATACTAGTTGCCTATAATTTTAACATTATTTAGATATAAAAATATATTTAATAATATATACTTCTCATCAAAAAGTAGGACATGACCAATATTGCTATTTTTTTCGCTAATTTTATAAAAAATTAATCATGTATCATGTTTGTTTAATCCATATGTGTCGTAGTATAGACGGGGCTACCATTTTTTAAATTCGCCAGATTTTTTCACTCTACTTTCATTAGCCAGACTATATCTGGACAGTCCGTCCAGATCAGCGGTAAAATAAATATTTATCACAGCTCCTGAAGAAAGTGGGAGGAGAAAAATAATATTTTTTTTTCTGTGTTTAGTTTTTGGAATATTTAGAAACGTCTTGTTAAAGTTTTATTGGTTTCAAATTCCTTTTATCAATATTTTCCAATTCATATTTAATTTTAATTTCAATTCACGAATTTAATGAAAAATCTGTCCAACGAAAACCTTTATTGTAGGTTGGAAATAAAAAAAAATAACAATGCTTTGTTCTGTGGGGTACACACCTGGCTGACAATTTTACCAACGAAATGCGAAAGTAACGATTCAAAAAGTGGGCATATTTGATGATGAGTGCATCATCAAATATGCCTAGCTGGATGTGTACTCCCGTTTACAATCTAAATCAAAGGACATCTACAACATTACCTATTTTATTTTGTGATATTATTGTTATTTCATTAGTTGAAATAAATCTACTTTTGTAGAGATTTGTTATATCGACGTGCAATAAGCATTTATTATTAGCAGTATTGACTATATTATCATTAAAGCTAAAAATCGTTTACAATAAAACATTTAAACACTGTTTTAACTTAACATATATTTATAGTCCGTCGCAGTTAATGATAGCAATCTCAATTTTAGCCGATTTATTTATGTTCCTAACCGATTTGATTTGCTAAAGAAAAATCAAACTTTTGACTATATATAAGCAGTTCCTAAATTAAAATTGGTTGTAATAACTTGAGCCGATACAATTTTGCGATCTTCAATTTTAGATCTCTAAAATTAAAGTAAGATTCAAAAATAGTTATACAATTTAAATAAACTGGAAGTAGTCTTAGTTCTGACTTGACGACCTGGTGTTTCCGAGCCTGGTGAAATTTAAATAAAAAAAACATATCATTTTATCGAAAAAGCTGGTGAAAATACGTTGAAGTCCATAAACTTGACAATAAAGAAACTTAAAATTTAAGGAAGCGTTGTAGTATTTGATTGTGAAATATATGTTTAAAATAAAACGGTGTTTAAATTATTTTAATTTTAATTAAGACGAGTAATATTTAAGCGATTTTCTTCTATTGACATTTATAGTTAATTGTATTCCAACTAGATTATATTTTTGTTATGTAATTTAATTATTATATTTTTTGTTATTCCTCTGGCGTAAGATAAAAAATATGTTATTCTTTGATTTTAGAAATAAATAGTTAAATTTATTTTTGTTGTTTTTGTGCACCATTCAAACCTGAAAATCCTAGTGAGAAAACTAAAAACGAATAATGGTGCACTTCGGTATGTCAGTTTAAAGTTAATTTACAGTGTTTTAATTAAGGCAAAATTGTTTTTAATTTTCTTATTTGGATATATTTATAGACATTAACATTTAAAGATACTCGATGAGTTAGTTATGAAAAGGAAAGTTCCAAAAATGATTATGCTGTTAGTGAAAGATATGAAGAGAAATAACTGCTACCATGTTTGGTCATTAATATAAGGTTAACATTAAATAGCGACAAAGCTCTTAAAATTACTTAATAATCAGTGATTTTAAGAAGGCAGAATGCGATTGTGTGACTACCTACCATTTTCTATTTTCCTGGCCTAAGTCCATTATTATGACTCAAAATGTGGTTTTGAATCTTACCAGATAGTAAGGATACCATTTTTAAATATTATTTCGAAATAAATGACTTGAATGTAAAGTCACAGATTGATACTGGTATCGACAGTTACTGCACAAAAACTTACAAACTTCATATTTATTTAAGCTTGCAGAACGCGTAATATTCAGAAGTTCTTCTCTCGCTCAGGCATGGTTGAATGTACAGACATAGCCAGCCTGATGGTTACATAATGGTACAAATATTCATTTACTGCTGTGTTCAAAATCCATCATAACACATACATAACTTCACGCCTGTATCCCTTATGGGGTTGGCAGAACACCAGAGGTTATTAGACCATCTGATGTCATGTTCGACCTTGGAGGTATTATAATGATGGATAGATTGCCGTGACACCAGAGAAGCAGCTGGTACATTTTTATGTTTTTCTGTCGCTCCCATTCCAGCATGGAAGCATAATCTATTAAAATTGTTTTAACTTTTGTAATGCCACGTCACATTCTACACTATTCTCGAAACGATTAAAGACTATTGAATGTGAAAATAGCATCATTTAAGTAAAAAAATAGTGTATTTATATTTAAAGTAATGGAACCAAGCATTGGTCAAAATTAAAAGTCAGCATAATGAACGTTTTCATCATGTCTCACATTATGCATAGAAGGTTTAATTTATAGTAGAGTAGGTCATTAATTAATTGCAAATTTATTAGCTCTATTCGTTCATATAATTGACAACCTAAGTCTAAATTATTAAGTAAGTGTTTATAAATTGTAATGTTTCAATGTAAGATTGTTTATTGTCCCAAATAAATAAAAAAATAAAAATAAAAAAACATCCTAAAGTTTAAATATAACTCCACATTTGCTATAACGCAAGCTCATTCTATAATACTCTGCATCAAAGTGATGCATGTATTTTTCCTTTGTAAATTTGCGCTATGATATGCTTAAAATCAACTGTAAATACAGTCTAGATCTTACAAATTGCATCACATTACATTTCCATTTCTCCTCAAAACTTAGAACGTAATATTTATTCAAAATCGTAGTTTAAGCTAAATCGGCAAACTAACTTCGTTTTCGTTTCAGCAGTGAAAGAGCCTACGTCCGCTAGTCAAGAGGTGCCGCCTTCTCGGCCGCCCGAGCCCGCCAGGCCACCGCCCCCGACACGCCCCCCCGCCGCCCCTCACTACCAACCTCCGCCACAAATGCAGGGCAACTCTGGAGGACTATTCTCGTCTCTGAAAGGAGGCGCGGGAAGCTTTTTGAAGAACCTGAAAGATACCTCTTCTAAAGTTATGCAGACTGTTCAACAGTGAGTTACATGATTAGCTAAATAATCGAACAGGCTTAAACAAATGCATTTCCGAACTTAAATTAAGTATTCAATCTGAAACACCAACTGGCCTAAAGTATAAAGCTTGTTTTATTGAGACTGCACTAAGGGCTTTACTGGTATTGGCCAAGGATACGGCCAATTTAGAAAAGTTCTTTTCCCTATGCCCGCATCACTCTTGCAGGCAGACTCTCCGCATCAATCACAACATTTATTCTACGACTTTTTACAAATCTTGATAAATAACACAAAAAAAAGAGAAACATACAAAATTTTGCTCTCCCTGTTATTTATTACTCTGTATTTTGCTGCGTCTCCCGCAACCCCACGCCGCGGTCCTCGTGGCGTGACGCAAGGTGCTTGGCATCACTGTAAATAGAGTAACGCCAATTTCGAGACAATAAATATTTTTTGTTTGGGTAAACTGACATTTTTTAAATTATTAATTTTAAAAAGTCGTAGAAGAAATGTTGTTGGGATTGATGTGAAGAGGATGCCTGAAAGGGATGATGGGCTAATTAAAATTAAGCTTGTATATTGTTCTATCAGAAGATACGGGGGGAAACATAAGTCATGAGCAGAAATACGTGTTTCTATTTAACTTTACTTTAAATAAGTAAACGTGATAACGTTGTTTGATAATTCGTTTATAAAAAAAATATTTTTAGTTTACTTTGCGTCATGGTCATCCTAATTGTTATGTTAAAGGGTCATAGACAATGGGAGCATTTGTAGTAAGATTAGTATTAAGATTTAACATTAGTGCGACCATAAATTTGGTGTTTTTGCTATGAAAATCTATTATCAATAAGTTTTTTTGCTTCTGGAGGATTTGCCTTAAAATGCTGCAATAGAAACAAACATTTCTGTTTACGACCGAGAATAACGAAATTTATTGAATGTGTCTCCTTCCGCAGGTCCATAGCTAGAACTGATTTGGATATAAGCTACATAACTAGTCGTATCATAGTGATGCCATATCCCTCGGAAGGGATAGAGAGCGCTTATAAGACTAACCACATAGATGATGTCAGAGTAAGTATTCCTTTTCTTTAGCAGCTTAAATAAAATTCAAATATCTTATGAATTAAATTAAAATCTTCGCTATTGTTAGGTTCCTATGTCCTTTGATTAAATAATGTAATACTGGTATTATTGAGATATAGAAATACAGATTGGATAGTTAGTTAGAATGTTTAAATAGTACGTCGATCGCGGATGCGTAAGGAGAAGTGGCGGCGCCCTCTCACGTCGCGGCCGCTAAGCAGTCAAAAACCGAGCGAAGTCGAACGCTGGCTGAGAAACTGGAACAGTAATTAAATGATGAGCAGGCGAACAAATCCAAACTTGTCCATGCAATCAGTTTTTTTATACCTCTAAAAGTAAATTAGACCATTCAGTTTTTTAATAAACGGTAAACGGACATATGTTCGAACATTAATAGAGCTTACGTGTACTGAAAATCAGAACTTTGACTGGTCTTCATCTGCTTGTATCAATTTTTTATCCATCCAGTAAAAAATCGTGTATTGAACAAGTCTATATTTGCTCGCCTGCTCCTCAAGTGGATATTTTAATATTAAGTTGTTAAGTCAATATCGAAATTTATCTTTACTTTTTAGGAATATTTATCATTAACGAATGAGAGCATTTAAATACCGACTTCGCCTACATTTTCTCGTAGTTAAACGTCATCTACGTATACAGGGTGTCCCAAGACGATGGGATCAAAGGAACGTACTTTAAATATCGTAGATAGGGTATTTTGCTGAAATAAGACTTTATATGATTTTTAATATTAGTAATTCTGCATTCCCTATGTCCTAGATGTCCTATTGCCTTGGGACGCCCTGTATATTTCCGTTTTCATGCATATATTTTCGATAATGGCAAATTTTTCAAAAAGCACTTTGTCGATTTTGATCACATTATGGGACCACCTCTGAAGTATATTTTATCAAATGCAAAATCGATTAATAAATAAACATATAATCATGTAAAAATATTCAAAAACATACACACGAATTGAAAACCTCGTTTTGGAAAGCGGTTTAAAAACACTTGAATTGGCTATTTGTACATAAAAAATCTATAAACGTTTTGTAAAGTAAAAAAAAATATTCTGGTGGTAATTTTTTTTGAAAAAATTTAGTATTTTAGGAAAATTATTACTAATTAATTCCGTAACTTAATTTAGGCTTACTTATATTTTCTTTACAGGCTTTTCTAGAAACGCGACACCCCGGCAGCAAATACTGCGTTTACAACGCTAGTCGCAGCTCTACAAGACTGAATTTTCCTCAGCAAGTGCTGATAACCGACGCATGTCGAACACTATGGCCGTCCAACGATCATAAAGCACCGTTGTTGGCGCCAATGTATGCTTTATTGCAACATATGTATCAATATCTGGGGAAAGATACGAAAAATGCTGTTGTTATTACTTGTCAGGTATGTTGTTTTGTTAGGGAAAGAGGCAAAAGCTGCTGTAGAGACTATTAATTTATATTAAATAAATTAGCCAAGCTTACTGACAATCCAAGTGGCTCCACAATAAGCTCCTATAGAAATCAAAGGAAGTCGTTGTGGCGCCGTGGTTACTGTGCATATCAAACGATATCGCAGTTTAAGCCACGCACGCCGCGGCCGGTATTAGGATGGGTAACAGCCGATAATTTATTTCTCACGACGACTTACGTGTTGTGGAGGGTACGTTAAGCAGTCGTTCCCGGGTGCTGTATACTTGTATACAGTTGTCGTCAGGGTTTGTCAGAAGTTATTTCGGAACCCTGAAAATTCTGACATCCACCAACCAACAAAGGGACAGCTTGGTGGATTACGGCCTCGCCACCCAGAGGAGAGACGCATAGCCCTGCAGTGGGCTCATTACACGGAGTTGTGCTGATGATGATGATAAATCAAAGTAAGCTCTTGTGTTCTGGAGACCATACAGTGAAACTAGCAAGTATCCTAGTTTACACCTAAACCCGAGCTAGTTTACAAAAAAATGTTTCTTAAACTGGTCCGGTTGGGACTAGAACCTAGGACTTCTTAGGCCGCCGCATCTGAACATTCGACCGCTGTGCCATTGAGTTTGTGTATGTATTGGTTAAAATCCTATTCGTCTAATGGTCTATGTTATTTTGAAGGTTACCTTTCTATACCTGTCACGAAAATCGTTTGATAGATATTAATCAGCGGAAATATTTGTCTGTAGATTTTAAAGTCTACGCGTCTAAGTATACTTTGAATAAACTTTATTTCGTCTGTGTAAATTGCGATTAAAGTTAAGTTAGTTAAGATTTTGCCTCACAGAAATTTCTTGATTTTATATTAATTTTATAAAAACACAAGCTCTTCAGCTTTATCATATTCAAAATTCAAATGCTGTTTGCTAGGACTTTAATAAAATGACCATTTTAGATTTGTGCTAATGTTTATAAAATAGGCTGTAAGTAGTAGAATATGCATAAAATTATGAAGAAATTTTAACATTAATTTAATTATTATTTTCAGGATGGCAGAGCAATGTCATGTATGTTACTAAGCAGTCTTCTAATATATTCCAAATTGGTGACAGTACCCGAAGATGCGTTACAAATATTTGGAGTGAAAAGGTCACCTATTAACATACCCCCCAGTCAGCTTAGATATCTGTACTACCTTAGCAATATCGTTAGGTGAGTGAGATTTTGTAATTTATAATAAAATGTATATAGTTGTTTTCTAGTCACCAGCCAATTTTAAATATTATTTTCTTTGATACGATATAAACGTTACTGCACATTTATTTTAGTATCGCTCAGTATAAGAAAATAAAAATTAGGCACCACAAACTTTTTTACAAGTAGTTGCTGATAATGATAATGAAATGAAGAATATGAAGATGTATAGTAGTAGCGCGTAGTCGTCTATTTTAATGACATTCATTCATAATTTAGAATGATCATGCTTTGTTCTATGCATGCTATGTTAGCAAATATATTAATTTCCTTGTAAAAAATACATATACCTTTTTTTTATAAAAAAATTGTTTCTGTAAATGATACTTATTGTTTAAAAAAATTATCCCGTGGCTAAAAAACAACCCTGTATATTTATAATCTAATTTCATATAATACAGATAATCAGAATATTGTAATACATATTATCTTTTGAGAAATTTATATTACTATTAAAATTTTGACTATTTTTATCTGTGGCACCCATCTGATTGATCAACCACAGCCATGTTGCTATGGATTTCAGAATAAATCTATGTTACCTTTTTTTTTGTGTATAATAAAGGGTAAATAAATAAATAAATAAATATATGTTACCAGAAAATAGTTGAAGGTAGGCTGTTAATTAGTTACTGTTTTCTCGTCCATCTCTTGGAGAAAGAAACTGTGATATTTCATGGTAGACTGTATGTAGGTTTGTCGTTAGCCAGGCAAACCCTGCAGGGGTGCTACCACCAAGCGGGGTGTTATGTCGTCTATCACGACACGCTTCTTAGTTTCTCAGGGCGACTCCAAGCCGACCCTAAGTGGTTAAATTATAGTCTCCCTTAACTGAGTATGAACTAGCTGTCTAAATTTTATATATTGAAGGAGAGCACTCAGTACTCCATTGTGATCATAATTAAAAAATAAAAGTAGGTACTTAATTTTTCACCAGAATTCCCTATAATAAATAAAGAGTTCACAAATGCTTCACGGCGCGATGACTGTTCGTGAAGTCGTCTATACCTACCTACCTATTCTGTGTTGATAGCGCCGTGCGTACCTTCGCAGTAACTAGTTACCAGTGTAACCATGCGTTGCGTAATGAATTCTTTAACTTTTGTTGAAGTTTACTCAGTAAATAGTTATTTTTTATTTTATTTTTTTCTCTTCGTGTATGATCTCAAACTATCACGTCCTACCAATTTCGAAAGTGGCCCCCCAGTCACCCTGTTTAATCTATGCAAAATTGACAATACATCATGGACTGATGCATTTAATTTGATCTGTTGTAATTTTTGTTTAATCATTGTTGTATTTTATTTTTGTTTTTATAATTACAGACCTGAACCAATCCTGCCTCACTTTAGGCCGGTCTCATTAGTTTCCCTCACGATTCAACCCGTGCCTCTGTTTACGAAAGCAAGGTAAATATAATTGTTACTTTTTGCTCTAATATTTTTTTTTTTGGCAAATGCCTTTTTATTTATTCCTGATGTTTTTTATTAGTAATTAAATCCGCATTTGACCTCAATCTCACCTGATGGTAAGTGAAGACGAGTCCGAGATGACAGTACACGGGTTTAGGAATGAACTTACCCTTGATTTTTTATTTATTTACTTTATTAAGAAAACCAACACGACATTATTTCTTAATCTAGTACTTATATCTAAGGAAAGCGAATTACAGGTTTTCCCTTTAATTACAATAAAGAACAGACGTGATCTTTTTAAATATTGCATTTCATATGGCATTAACGGTTTCAACGGATACAATAATTGTCTCTACTGTCACTTACCGCACCAATGGTTAATATTGATCATCCTAGACCTAGAATTGGATGTAAACACATGATAGTCGATGTTAACTATTAAGATTTCCAGATCATTAACTGTAAATGAAGGATCGCTTATGCACATATTTTTTTCGCTTACATTTATTGAAATGTGTCTCTTTAGGATACACCATTTGGGCTCAAATTATTGCAAACGTCGCTTGAAAATATTCAGGTCTAATCACCAAGTATATTTATAGCTGGTTGCAGTTATCTACTGGTACTCCACCCCTTACTTCGATCCGTATAAGCACTACGTTTTGTTATTTTCAGGGATGGATGCAGACCGTTTATAAAGATTTATAACGAGAGCAAAATGCTTCTGTGCACACTACAAGACTATGATAGATTGCATTTATACTCTATGGCCGAGGGAAAGGTAAACACATCTGTTATTGATTTTTTAAGATATGTTTAAAGTTAAATGTTTTGTTTGGAACGTTTTTTTTTTGTAATATCGTTTATATAGTGGTGGAATACTTGTGATAGTCTATTTGTATTATACAAAATGCATTTGCCTTAAAAAGCCATATGCTTAAATTTATACAATGTGTTAGGGTTCCGACTTTTGATACTTTACCTACGTGATATACATCAAATTTCATCGACAAAAGTCACCTTAGGGGTGGGCGCACCCCTCACCCCTCGTGATGGGGGTGATTTAAAAATTTCGTTTCTCTGGTTTGCTTTAAGTTCGTAAAACCATTTTTTTTTCATATTTATTGTGTGTATCTTGTTGAATTACATCTCATTTTAAAGCTTATTAAATTTACCAACTTTTGATACCACATTCACTAAAAAGTCATAAGAAGAAAAGAATTAATTTTAATGACTTAGAAAAAAAATCTTACTTTTTTGTAGTATTTTTTTAGTTTTTTGTCATTAAAAAAAAACGAAGCCCTTAACAATGCATTTTTTTCTTCTTAACTAGTACTATTTGAGTTTATCTTTCTAACGATGCCAAAATTTAGGCCCGGTTCAGTAATTAGTTAAAAGGAAACACGAAATTAAAATATCAAAAGTTTATTTTACTAAGGTAATACGTCCTAGTTACAAAATTTAAGTACTATCAAGACTCGCGAGTTAGAGCGCGCGCGCAATGCGGTAGCAGGTTGCTTCAGGTTTTCGCCTGACTGCCTCTGCGCTCGCTGCGTTGGCGAGGGATGATCAGGGCGAGGCCCGTGCCGAAAGGCTAGAGCGCACCAATCACGTCGCCCCGCGCATCGTACGAGTCGAAACATGAATCTCTTTCAGTCTAATAGTGAATGAGATAACAATACTAAGGTACTGGTTAGGATTTCTACTTGCTAATCAGTTGTCCTTCGTTTCTCGTTGCGATTGCTACAAAGTTTTACTTTCGAATTTAGCTAAGTACTACTTACTCGATACTATGGCAGTTAATTATTCACCAAGTGAAGTGGCCGACATTGTATTTATTTATGGATACGCCAATGGAAACGCTGCGGCTGCTGTTCGGGAATATCGAATTAGATTCCCTACAAGGCGCATACCTTCTGCTCCAACTTTTGCAAGCGTTTTTGCAAGATTGCGCACTCATGGAATCCGACAGCCGCCTAATGAACGTGCTGTTGTGGGGAGACCAGACATGGAAGAAGAAATCATTGAAATGATTGCCAGTGACTTAGCACTAGAAATATTGCCAGAAGACTTGGGATTTCGCATTGGTCGGTGTGGCAAGTTCTACGTCGGGAAGGATTACGGCCGTTTCATTTTCGTCGAGTTCAGAATTTAATTGAACCAGATTATGCTGCTCGCTTTGTGTTCTGTGCGTGGCTTAATAGGAAAGTGAGACATGATGCAAACTTCGTACGGCGAATATTATGGACTGATGAAGCCAAATTCACAAGAGCTGGGATAACCAACCACCGAAACCATCATTTGTGGCTTAATGAAAATCCCCATGCTGTGAGGCCCGCCTCGTTCCAACACGAATTCTCAATCAACGTGTGGGCAGGCATTATTGATGATGAGCTGCTAGGTCCCATCGTCTTACCAGACAATCTTAATGGTGAGAGATTCTTGGAATTTCTAAGAGGGGATTTCCTACATGAGCTACCATTGGAGTACAGACGTGAACGCCGGTCTTTTTATTTGCAAATGGATGGAGCTCCTGCCCATTTTGCCCGGAATGTACGAGCATATGTGGATGAACACTACACCCCCTGGATTGGAAGAGGAGGAACAATTGCCTGGCCGGCTCGTAGCCCTGATTTGACACCTCTAGATTTCTTCCTGTGGGGGACCATGAAACAGCGGGTTTACCTAGAGGTGCCTACAACAAGAGAAGAGCTGCTGCAAAAAATTATGACCGCAGCTGATGAATTAAAAGCCGACAGAGCTATGATTAAAAGAGCTACACAACAAGTAGCATTAAGGGCTACTTCTTGTTTATTAAACAATGGTGGTCACTTTGAACAATTGTTAAATTGACTTAAAATCGGCAAAACTAAATAAAAAAGAGATTGTAAATTTCGTGTCTTTTATTTTGATGTCATTTTAGCTTAGCAGTTAGGACTGTTTCTTTGAAGTTAAACTGTCGTATTCTGTATCGTTAGAAAGATAAACTCAAATAGTACTAGTTAAGAAGATAAAAATGCATTGTTAAGGGCTTCGTTTTTTTTTTAATGACAAAAAACTAAAAAAATACTACAAAAAAGTAAGATTTTTTTTCTAAGTCATTAAAATTAATTCTTTTCTTCTTATGACTTTTTAATGAATGTGGTATCAAAAGTTGGTCAATTTAATAAGCTTTAAAATGAGATGTAATTCAACAAGATACACACAATAAATATGAAAAAAAAATGGTTTTACGAACTTAAAGCAAACCAGAGAAACGAAATTTTTAAATCACCCCCATTACGAGGGGTGAGGGGTGCGCCCCCCCCTAAGGTGACTTTTGTCGATGAAATTTGATGTATATCACGTAGGTAAAGTATCAAAAGTCGGAACCCTAACACATTGTAGATTACAATATACTTACTATAACAGTACTGAATCAAATTCGAAAAATAAGTATAGAATACCGAATTGCATTTTTAAATGTTCTTTTATTTATAATTTTTTAATAAAGAACCCAATTATTTTCATTTTTTTGCAGGTTTCCTTACCTCTAGACACGACAGTTGTGGGAGACGTGTTAATATCAGTATTTCACGCGCGACAACAGTTGGGTCGGATACATTCTGTGCCGGTGCTGAGTGTGCAGTTTCATACGGGATTCATATCCCCAGACAGACATACTATCAGTTTTAATAGGTAATGTGTTCTGGCAAATAAAGGCTCCAGCTAAAATAGTTTTAAATATTTTAAGAGCAGGTTAAAAATGATGTGTAATATAAAAATATAGGTACCTATGTATTTAATATATGCATAATGCATAACTTCACTCCTGTATTTTCCGTATGGGGTAGGCAGAACACCAGAGGTAATAAAACCATCTGATGTCACGTTTGACAAATTTGGAGGCATTATAATAGTGGAGAGAGACTATTGCAGTGACAGGGGGTCAGCCTATCGCCCACAAGAAAGCCTCCCATAACACTTCTGTCCCTTAACTGACTTTTACAGTATGCCCGGGAAGAGAAGCAGCTGGCACATTCTATGTTTTTCTTTCGCTCCCAGTCCAGCATAGAAGTATTTAATATATTTTGCAAATAAATCACTGATAAGATGCGAAAAAGCTTAGCTAATTTTCCATTTCTTAAGTTATTGTATCGCAATGACCAATATGTACGTATATATTAATTTCGAATGTCATATTTATATTTCTAAACAAAAAGCTCTTAAATAACTCCAATACGTTTAAAAAGTAAAATATCCTCAGATCTGAAATCGACGGCATAGACGAAACCGTCCCCGTAAACGACCACTTCTCTGGTAACACGTCCGCCGTGGTATCACTGGTGGTACAAAATGGCGACCGAAGGAAACCCCGAAGCGATCCTTGGGAAGAAGACCACTCCTTCCCGATCAGAACGCCGGATGTACTGTTCTCTACTAATTTAGAAAGAGACGAAACTATCGATAATTTTGGTTAGTAACAGTATTAATTTATCTTTTTGCTTAAGTTTCAATAACACACAGACAGATAAAAAAATATAACAAGCTTATTAATAAGATAGATTTTGAATTTTAAATCTGCGACTTTTTCGTATAAAATACAAATCTGGATTTGGGTTGTCATGGCAACGCTTATGAAATCTCCCAATTTGACATTAGAGAGACTTAAAATTTCCAATTGAATATTGCAATCCACTGTAAGAAGCTAGATAGTTGGTGTGCCAGTATGGGTAATTTATATACTTATTTATTTCATCAAATGTCATAGAATAGGCAAACCCAATAATTTTTAAAATTTTGAAATGTGCTTAGAATATCTAAATGCTTGCCTAATCTCTTTATAACTGAAGTTAATAAAGCTTAGCAGACAGATTCTAAGTATATTATAACAAAAAAGGTATATCATGTGATCAGGTATATCAAAGTGGATAAATATGAAAAAAATGTATTTTTTACGGAACTAAAGAGATAAATCAATTTCTTAAGTTATTATAGTAAAATATTATTTATATGTATTTTATGTTTAAAACTTTGTTATTAGCTAACCTCCGAAGCAAGCCAACGTCGAAACCACCCACAAGTATGTTTAGTGATTGTGTGTGACTTAGAAAGAAAGCCAATAAATTCAATTTATCATCGAATCATCCTTTAATATTTGCATGTCTTCCATAGCGCCAAACTGTTCTTTCAATAAAGCAAATACATTGATCATTAGGTTTTCACCTCAAACAAATTCAAGTAAGGAAGGCCTTAATAGTTCAATCAAAGCAAAAGGTTGGAAAAATACAAAAAGTCCCTAGTATTTCCAATATTTTCTCTAGTTTATATATAACCTTTTACATAAGTTTGAATGTGACTATTTATAGCATGTCTAAATAATAAACATATAAGTATGGCCAGTCCTTGCGTTTGATTTGTTCAAAGATTTTACAGCATGAGCCTATTGTGTTGCTTGAAAAATTAGATGCTCATTCTTGTAAGTTATTACACCATTTAAATTAGCAATCATAAAATACTTTCCTTAATTTATTAAGTTATATACTTAAGTTTATAAAATCATAGGAATACGAAATCTTTATTCACTGTTTCATTCATATCCGAATAGCAACTCAAAATAGAGTAAATACCCTTTTGACATAACACTTAGGCTTGTATTATGTAAACTTTAACCTTTACCCGTTGTCCTAGGTGAAAGACAAATGTGACAATACGACGCGACGTATACGAAAATATCAAATGGTCGTTGTACAGAAGTCGTTCAAGCGTTCGAAATCTGTAAAAAAATGTAATTTAATCTGAACTCTTTATCCTGGACATTAAGTTAAAATTTGGTTGGGGAAAATTGTCATGTTGCAACGCTTCATCTGTTGCATTCTGCACAGTACATGCATAGCAGGTGTCTTATACGTCTCATTGACACAAGTCACTTGAAGCGTTTTTACGTCGTATCGCGTCGCTTCACGTTCGGTCACTCATCTAGGACAACGCCTTATACTCTGCTTATTATATGTATTTGTGCTGTACCATGGGGCAGGTGACAGTTTCAGTAAAGTATGTAAATTTTGACTCAGTATTTCAGCTGTACCACATTCATTCTTAAATAAATGAAAAATGTGTTAAATAAACTTTTATTTAACACATTTTCCATTTATTTAAGAGTAATTAAGCATTTTAAATGAAAAAACTTTAAAAATATTATTAATTCTATTTTAAATCATTAATAACTGTGGAAAATATATATTAAATCCAACCAAAATGTTCTAGTCTACAAATAAAATCGAATTGAACACTAAAAACTAAGTGGTACTGATAGTATCATGTTACAGCACAAATATAAGCATAGATTGACCGTTCTCTATAGAGAAATGACAACGAAAGCTCTCATTATTCATACAGGCTTTAAAAGACAAAAGTTAAAAATATCATATCAAAATTTTCAGTTACCGCAGAGTACCCGCAGAAAGAGCAAGAGCCAGTCAAACCGCCTCGGCCATTGCCCCCATCCCCAAGACTGCCTCAAAAGCAACCAGCGGAAGAAACGGCGAACTTCCTGAACTTATCCAACGAAGAGAACAGCACCAGCGAACCAGAGAGGAAGCTGAAGACGGGCGATTCGTTCGATTTCTTTGGCATGCTGGAGAAACCGGCCGACGATGCGACCTTTGGAGAGTTCCTGAGTACGTCCGCTAAGGATAATCCTGAGGTACAGTAAACGAAGTCAATGTGAGACCGGCTTCCTTGAAATGTTCTTTGAAAATTCAAATGAAGTTTTTTTTTAAACTTCTTTATTTATCGGTGAGTAACGCGGTTGACCCCAATCTCACCTGACTCACCGTAATGTATGTACACAATTTGGTACGTTATTATAGTATGTAAACATACACGATAAAGTATGTCTTAATTATTTACTATTAAGTAAGACATAGTTCACCTTACAATTCGTATTCTTTTTTCCATGAGGTTTTAAATATAGCTTATTCAAATATTGATGTTTATTTTTTTCAGCCCTTCTCATCGTCAACAATGTTTGGGGACCTGCCCGTGCCTCCCGAAGACTCGGCTAAGGGCACGAAGAGTGACATTAACTTCGATCCCTTCGGCCTAAACGACCCTATACCCAAGCAAGAGCCTCTATTGAGACCGTTCAGTGCTAAGGATGAAGGTAGGTTGTAGAAATGAAGTCTTAATAAAATGTGTTGCAGTTTTTGTAAACTAATTATTAAACAAAAAAAAACAGATAATTGATTTAAATTTGGAATGAACATGGATATTCAATTAAAATTGTAAATAATGTTCTTAAATAACTACAAATAAAAATTACCGCTACGTACACATATTATATTATTGTAGGTTAGATGTCTTCTCGAGCAAAAATGTTACGTATATACTTATCTTTGACCCCATCCAGGTCGTCCCCAAAGCGTACCATTACCAACCGATCCAACCGCAACTAGAAAAGATCCATTCGCCGACCTGAATCTCCTCGGCTCCAGTATACCCAACAACAGCAACGCTCCGTCCACGGCTGGGAGTCCACTCGCCCACGCGGCCAGCGGGGCAAACCTTGGGGGGATGCCGATGGGGTTCGGAAGCAATTTGAATACGCCTTTGGTAACACCGAGAGCGTCGCCGGCGCATCAGGCCAAGTCACCGCAGCATCAGGCTGATTATAAGTAAGTTTGTTTTTATTTATTTTTAATTTATAAATTCCAAGATTAATAACTGATGGAAATTGATGATACCATCGAATGTTCTTCTTTTAAATCGCTATTTTGTAATGGATATTGGAAAATAATGAAGCCTCACTTACAAGTTAATTTTTTATACCTTTTGTAACGTGACACACAACTCATCTGTTTAAAGTAAAATGATTAAAACTTTGGTTTAGTAAGTACAAAATAGTATATTGTGTAACAAGTGAGCTAAGTTGCTAATTACAGTCGAGGCTGTGATTTGAGCCCGAGCCGCAGGCGAGGGCTTAATAATGAGCCGAGACTGTAATTAGCAACGCTCACGAGTTACATACGACGTTTTTCAACACACTTGTGAGTAAAAGACAGACATACGAGGTCATAAAATAACAAATACATTTGATAACAAAGCTGTGAATTGTGATTGAAAAATGGCGCCAAACCTCGCGCATGCGCGTAGGTTTTTTTTTCCGTCAAATGTGTCAATGTCTGTATAGCATATACAGCCTATTTTAAGTGAAAATGTTTAATTTGGAGTGGTAAATGCAAATATTTTAATATTTTATGACAAATGATTGTAAATTGTGAATAATTTGTTTAATAAACAAATTTATTTTACTAATATAAGGCACAAACATTTAAAAATGTATATGGATTTGAAGTGGTATAAAACCTCTTTGTTGTTTCTGAAAATATTTAGTGTATAACCCGTACCAATAAAATATGCTCTGTTTTCTCGCAAGGGTACAATTCAACTTTGTAGGATTCATTATATTATGCACTAGGGTATAATATATTATGCACGCGTGACTTATAGCCCAGTTTATAGTTCTAAATTCAATAGAATAACGCTCACTTTACGAGCAAGTGTGTTGAAAAAATATTTATAGGAATAGAAACCAATAAAAGTTTCTTCACAGATTTAATCAAAAAATTAAAACTGCACGATAAAAAGTCAAAAATATTTCGATACATATTATTTTAAGTTATCATTCATAATATACAATAAATCACTTATTAACCGGATTCATTGCGTATAATTTACGAGTTTTTACAGTCTGCAGTACTGATAGGTCGAGTTAAAATGTAAAATATAAATAATTGTAGGCGATGAATCCGGTTAAATAGTGTTATATTATTGTATTCGAAAATCATCCATTCTAAGATCGATTTATTTCATTCGGGCGTCATCACTAAGATTATAATTCACGGGATTTTTACCATGTAGTAAGAATCCCGTAAAAACATTAAATTAAAATAAAAAATAACTGCTATAGCTTAAAAGTTACTTAAAAATCACTAAGATTGTCTGTATAAACCGTTACTCATACCATCATTTATGTATTTTTTTTTAATTCCCATAAAAAGCCGAGCTCACTTCGAGCCTGCCAAATCTCCGCAAGACGACAAAGGGCGAAAGCCGCCGGACATATTCGGGGATCTGCTCGGCAGTCAGGGATACGACTTCGTAAAGCGCGAAGCGGGACCTAGGACTATGAACGCTATGCGGAAAGTCGAAATGGCGAGGGATATGGACCCTGAAAAGCTAAAGATTTATGAATGGGTAAGTTGATTTATATTGCGGACGAAAACTTATATTCTCTGTACAAGCTAAGTCATAAATCACCAGAGTGGGATAGTGATATCTTATTTCTTTGTCGCCCTCATGCGAATAATAGGATACTAATGTTTGTGGCGGGACATTCCCACTTTCATGGCCTGTGTCCCGGTGTCCCCAGCAAGGCCGAAATAATCCCGCTTTCCAAAACAGTCCTATCGATGCTAAAAACTGAATTTTTCACGCTGATATTCTGAAACATGATTTATGCAGTCGTCAAATGTAAAAATTCGACTTAGAAGTTACTCCACCACTGGAGTTTAGTCAATCGTGCCTACACAATATTCTTTGTTTAGAGTTTTGATAATTTGTATTGTTCAATCTTTTACAGCAAAAACTGGCAAGCACAAATAAAATCCGCCGATGTCCCGCTCTGGCATAACAAATATATGGTCACGTTAGGTATACCAGCAGTCGATAAACAAGCCGAGCGCACGGTTAATCCCTTACTTATTTTGATTCTTTCGTCTGGTTCAAAACCTAGTGATTATGGAATATTCACCATAAGAATAATACGATGATACTATCCGTGATATTATCCCTTATATAAAAGTTGTCCAAGATTGTTACTCGACGTAGTTTACGAAAAAAATTTCGCGGTATTTTTGGCAGCCCATCTCACTAGACGTCTTGCCTGCTCCGATGATATAGTTATGACCATTCTCGCAGTAAAAAAATTAACTTGCTTTACTGACGGCCTCCGTGATGCATTGGTCGTATGTTTAGTTTATTTATAAGCTATTTATTCATCCAATATTTCTAAGCTAAGACCATAGATATCCATTACGCATACAGGGCGTATTCTGTCAGTGTGTACAGGCAATTATTCCGTTACTATAAGAGATATGAAAAAGCTTTAAACTGATATAGCACGTTATAACATCTATGTATTACACACACATAGCTTCACGCCTGTATCCCTTATCTATGTATTATTTTTTATATTAATCGATAACAATCCAAAATTTTAACACAACCACGTCCCATACATTTATTATTAATTTAGTAGAAAGCTTGTGCTCTCCTCATTTCTTATTAAAAGTTTAATTTCTAAAGCTTGCCTATGTGTTTGTAATTCTAGACGGAGGGTAAAAAAGCGAATATCCGAGCGCTCATGTGTTCTCTCCACACGGTGGTGTGGGAGGATTGTCGATGGTCACGCGTTGACATGTCGCAGCTTGTCACGCCGGCAGATGTCAAACGGAACTATAGGAAAGCGTGCTTGGCTGTGCATCCTGATAAGGTAGGCTACGGTTTTCTACTACTACTTAGGCTACTTTCTTCCATGGTAAGGTTGGGAAGTTCCAAATAACTTACCAAATAGTAAAAGTAAAGATAAAAATTCCCATACTATCTCGTATTGTACAGGAATTTCTATCTTTACTTTTACTTTTTGGTAAGTTATTGAGACTGGCCGTTAGAAGATATCATGAGAAACCTATTCACACGACTTTTTAAAATACCAGGACTCCACACCTTGGCAACCCGTATAAAAATACTGTCAGAGCTCTATTTTATTTTAGTGGTTGTTTTTGTTAGTTGACATAATATATTTACACACAACTGTTGCTGCCCTGAAGAAAGCATTATTGATATAGGTATACTACACAATAGATAAACATACTTAAACTATTGTTTTTTTTTTTAAATAGAAAATACATACATATAATAAAAAAAATACAACCAGTCCAATATAAATAAACATGTGTACATGTAACACAAATAATTGCATAGTGCGGGATCGAATAAAATCTGAGGTGTTTTCTTGAAACCTTGATAAACCCACTTGACTTCAATCTAACCTGTTGGTAAGTGAAGGCGAGATTGTAGAGCACATGGGCTTTGGAAGGAATATTTGGTGTTACATGTAATAGTATCCCTGAAGGGAGATACTACGACATTATATTTTTTAAGTTTTTGTGTTTAATAATGCCCAATTATTCTTAAATAATTTAAAAAATATATATGTCACCCAACCAGGACTCGAACCTGGGACGCTTGCCGGACGGATGCTCTTCCAACTGAGCTACCGAGCCCTGGCCACACGCCACCTAAATTACTTAGCATATTCTGCTTTTAAGTTATACAGGGTGTCCCGCTTACCCTATATAATACCTTCTCGGAGGTATTCTACTACCCATAAGGATTACAGAAAAATTATGAAAAAAAGAAAAATAAGTGTTTTTATTTTTTGTATTTACAGCAAATGGGAACACCAAACGAAAATTTGGCAAAAATGATCTTCATGGAGTTAAACAACGCCTGGAGCGACTTTGAAAACGACGCAAAGCAACAGAATCTATTCCAATAAGAATGCAGTAGTTAAACAAATCGAATGTTCTTAATAAACAAAAGTGATATGTAAGTGTTTAAGTAATTATTATACAGTTATGTCTGTTAACTGGTTCCTGTGCTCGGTTTTACTTGGCTATGTTTATAAAGGTTATTCTAGAATTGCTGGTTTTTTTATATTGGTTATTGTAAACTATATATTTGGGCTACAATGTAGACCTTTAAGTTTAAATTGTGTTGCAGATTAAACATTATTTCCGTTGATCTGAAGGTGGTGAAAGACCTTGGTCAATATTTCAATGCAGTAAACTGACTGTAAACTGAACAATAATGATACCAGTTAAAATCTTCGTAGTGTGAGAAACTGAATGAGAATGATTGAAATTGAATGGTGCTTTCTTTTTCTTTCTTTCTTTCATTCGTTAAGCATAAAATTTTAAAGCAATGTATAAATACGTGGTTTGAGGTATGTACTTTATCTTTCCTGTTTAAATTGAAAATAAACAAAATATTGTACTTTAGAATGGTCAGAGCAGAAGTACAATTAGTTCTTCTGGATTTTTTTAAAGTCACGAAAAATAAATTGCGTTAAACTCTAGAAATGAAAAAATGAAAGCACCTACTTTTATAATATTTTCCAAGTCAAAATATTTTTTTCCCTAACTTGGCGATAATATTTAATAAAAAAATTCATTCGTTCACTTTAACCACATCACAATTTTTTTTCTTCCCTAAAGTGGGCACACTGGAACTGTCATTTTACTGCATTGAATTATTTCCCATTGTATAGATTTAAACAATTTTTCATTTGTGTAGGTGCTTATAAAAACATATTTCACATTAAAACTCTAGTGTAGGTGTCTAGAAGTTAACAAATGCTTTTTAAAACTTTTATCAGTATTTTTCATAATCTTTGCTCGATTCTTGGGAGTTTCGATTGTGTAATTTCTCATAATTGTAACTTCGAAATTTATGTGTGTTGATAAACATTGAAGTTTTAAATAAAATTTTGAAGTGTATTAGTCTGTTGGTATTCTGAATACAATACATGATGTTTTATAAAATGTGAAATACTCATGCCTTAATCGTTTCATTGAGTAGAATTAAGTGCAATATTGCTTAATAAGGTTTTCGTTTTAGTATTTTTTGTATATTTGCTATTCTCAATATGTATGTGTAGTTCTTCCATTAAGTATATAAATGTTTTGTTTTCGGACGTATATTTTTTTTCTTGCATTTTATGGAAATAAGTTTTTGCATAAACAATAGAACATTTTGATGAGCTTATTATTGGATTAAGTTTGTACATTCCTAATATTTAAGTAGTATATAAATTTAAAGTTTTCAGTATACAAGAGCTAATAAATATTGAAATAAAGTTTAAACCAATCACAGTTCAGATATCGGTGTATTTTTGTAGTAAATACATTACTTGTTGTCATTTAGTATTATATAGAGGCCAGTGATTTAATTCAGATTTGGTGTTACAATATCTGTATATTTGCTCTGAATATTCAAAATTAAAAGCAAATTACTTAATAAAGAAATAAATATTTGAAGAAAAATTGTTTTCGTGTTTCTTTTATTTCACAATAATAATAACTATTGTTTTCATTTTAAGATGATATAAGTGACAGTTCTCACATTCCATGTCGCGTAAAATACTTACAACTAATCAAATATAAATTGAAACAATTGCCGCGCTTAGCCGGCAGACTAGGTGGGTTCGTAGGTTAAACCAAATAAAAAAATAACTTCGGTTTAACAGTTATTTAATTACCTTCCGCGGCTAGGTTATAAGGTAACAATGTTAGTGGAGCACTGGCCTGTTGTTTGAAGTTGTGGTCCTCGTGCCGGTGTTCTGCTCCAGGCGCGTCCCTTTTTAATCAAATTCCAACAATGCAGGTTCTTCTCGGTAGTATTCAGCACGTAGGACTTTTAGGGTAGTAGTTGTTCCTCACGTGCTTGTTAGGATTATATATATGCAGGATTATATATTCCGCTTTAGATTTTAGTCCTCTCCTTGAACTTTACAACTTAGTCCTCTCCTTGAACCTGGAATGCACGGCGAATAGAAAGGGCGTTAGTCGCGTTAACAAAATGGCCGACACGACGCTCACGGCACAAAGGTCGCAGTGTCTCCATAAGGAAGTTAGGAAGGGTATTCTAGGGTTACACATAGTGACTTTATAATTTAAGTTAGAACATCATAAAAATAAACGTTATAGAACAGTAAGGCAACTCACCCTGTAGACGGGATAACTTCAAGATATATAAGTTGAGTTAAATTGTTTTTTTAAGCGCGTCCGCTCTCAGTTGAACACGAAACGAAATGGCCGAGGCTGAGGCGCCCGCAGGGAGGGAAAAGAACGAGTTGGTTCTCAGGCAGCGTTGCGTTCATTCACCATAGTGAATGTTATGTATTTTAAAGTTATTCAACAGGCAAAGAATTAAGCTATTAAGTATGCAGATTGCTACACAATAAAAACTAAAAAGAATTTATAAATTAAGTCAAATTTATAAAAAAATATTCATCAATAATTGACAGATGTTAAGGAACGGAACGGCTGTCAATAGGGATTGAAACTATCGATTAATGGCGGGTTTCAATATTATGAAAACTGTTCGTTTTGCCTACGAACAATAGAATTCACTACCAAAATTCCTTTCTATATTCAAAATCTTGACATCTCGACCACTTTGGCGTTGGGGTAAACCTATCTGCCTCAGACGCCGGTGGTTGCGGGTTCGATCCCCACACGGAACTAGAAAAAAAAATGTTCCGTGTCTGGGTGTTTATCTATCTATTTATGTATTTATATTCTAGGTTCCCCCCTAGTTCGCTATATGGTATCCCATAACACAAGCTATGCTTACTTTGGGGCCATGTAGTTGGTGTGATTGTCTTTTAAAAAAAAAAACATTTTTATGACGCCAAAGTAAATATTTAAAAGATAAATTATGTCATTCAATAATATTTGTCCTTTTTTTTTTAAAAAAAAGGACAAATATTATTGAATGGCATAATTTATGATCATAAAATAACCCCAAGATTGTGAACAGAAATATCATTAGTGGCTGAAATCTTGCAAATTTAGTATATAAATAAAATCCCCAGACAATCACACCAACTGCATGGCCCGAAACTAAGCAGAGCTTGTGATATGGGATACCATGTAGCGAACTAGGGGGAAACCTAGAATATAAATACATATACAGGGTGGAGTTTTTGAATGCCCCCTGGAGGTAGAGTACTCTAAATAATAGAGATAGCAAATTTTACTCCAAATAAACATTCCTTTATTTTGGAAAAGAAATTAAACTGCATTCAAAGATTTTGCTAGAGATAGCTATTTTTTGGTACAGTTAATAACTCTTGCTATTGGTAAAAATATTACTAACAGAAGAAAGGATTTTAATGACGCTAAGAAAAGATTTTCATTTATTTATTAATAATGAAATAATATTTTAATTAAATAGTTTTTTCATAAGGTTATATGTGGTCACAAAATATCGGTACCACAAACCTTACATAATAATGCA
This sequence comes from Stenoptilia bipunctidactyla, assembly GCA_944452665.1. NCBI lineage: Eukaryota > Metazoa > Arthropoda > Insecta > Lepidoptera > Pterophoridae > Stenoptilia > Stenoptilia bipunctidactyla. Next base: position 18,093,360 of record OX101727.1, read on the forward strand.
CAAATGCAACAAACAAGAAGTTGCATCGTCCATAGAAATTTACCCCAGGTCCAACAGCGTAGCGGCGTATCTCAAAAAATAGCTAAAAACAAAGGTAACAAAATAACACAAATATGGTTGTCATTCTTACTGGCTAGCACAGAGAAAAATTGCTCCATATATTCATTCAGGGGCTATTTTTTTATAAAAATACTATGTTTTCGGGCTTGTAACGGAACGAAGTGACCATAAAACGATGTTGATTCGCACTTCCGCCGGTTGTAGAGGAATAGTCTCTTTAATATAGCGCTATCTAGTAAGATTTAGTAATATTACTTGTAACATGCCGCTTGCGCAGCGACAGCGACGTAAACTTAACTAGTTACTAGGCGCTTTCAAGGTCGGGAACGGTACAAAAATAAGTTAATTGATTTTATTTGCCTTATAACCGTCTTCTCCTGTAGCTGAAGTCGATTTTTCTCCATACACCCACTGTAGGGTTACAGACCTGGATAAAACAGAGTATTTGTACAATAGTCCACAAATCGTGGTCTCTTTCCTAATAATATTCATCTAACACAAATAAAAATATTGGTTTTTGAGTAGCAACGTGGATAATATACTATTTTACATCTGTTCCTTCAAACTCTTGTCGATGTTACCAACTATTATGGCTATTTGAAATCAAAAAAAATCGAAATACTGCAAGTTTTGTTTTGCAAGGATTGTCAGAAAAATGAGTATAAGAAATAAATGTTATATATCCTTGAATACGTTAGCTTGGGTTACTACCCACTATAAAACGACATTTAACATTTATTTATAATATAAACTTACAAGGATTTTCGATTTTTTTGATGAGAAGTATATGATAGATACTTAATATACTTAATAGTATATTTAGGGGAGGCCTGTATCCCAGCAGTGATAACGACGGTTTTACATTTCAGAATCTCCTCTTTAAACAATATGGCGGAACTGAGTAGTTAGGTTTACGTCGCTGGGCAAGCGTTATGTAACAAATAATAATATTAATTATTATAAGATGGCGATTAATAGGCTAGTATTCCTAACAAACGGCAGTGCGTAACAACATCATTTTATGGTCACTAAGTTCCCTTACAAGCTCGGAAACAAAGTATTTCAATGAATAAAAAATATTTAAAAAAATCGCCTGAATGAATATTTGGAGCAATTTTAATTTATGTTAGCCAGTAAGGATTAAAACTATATTTATGTTATTTTGTTACCCTAATTTTTAGCTTTTTTTTGAGATACGTCGCTATGCTGTTGGACTTGGGGTGATTTTGCAACTTCTTCTTTAATGTTCGTGCTTATTTACACATATTTATTAACGTTATTGATGTACATAATTTAACAATTTTGTCGTAACTAAACTGCCACCGAGCCTCAGCATCCGTTCATAGCCACAAACAGTGCTACTCAGACTATAAAACATAATAATATTCAATAAACATCTACTGGGATAAAAGTAGTCTGGTGTCTACGACAACACGCAACTATTCCCTGCAACAAGTACGGAGATCGTTAACGACGAAACTCCCAACAAGAGTGGTCCTTCGAGACGGATTCCAAACTTTTATCACTACGAAATGTCATTTCAATCTGCTAATCGATTGAGTAACATACATCCATTGGTTATCTTCCTAAACTTTCACGTTTACAGTATAAAATTATTGAAATAAAACCAATAAATAAAAATGCACTTAAATTTATTGAACTAAACTAAAGACTTCAACTCGTGTCAGCTCTCCATTTTAACGTCCAAACATCCATATCGTTCTAGGAGTTCCTGTTTCTTTTTCCTCAACAACGCGTCTTCAACGTCCTTTTGAGACGGGACTGCGACGTGTGACGTCATCGTCGCCTCCTCACTCTCATCATCTTCAATTCTCTTGTCATCAGGCTAAAGAAAAAAATAATGAAAATTGTTAATCAATAGGTTCTTTTTTATTTGTTAATAAACAATTACAAACGGACGTTCTGCTGGGCTATTCTCCTAAACTACAGCGTCGAGTTCATCGATGCATCAGCGACGAGTGTTATAATTGGTATTCACATAACACATAACTCGACCCCAGCGCTCGCCGCTGATGACGGCGTGAGTAAGAACTAACATTCGTCGAACTGTTTGACATTTCGTCGACGATCTCGTCGTCGAGCACGGGGCTGTTGTTTTAGTTACGCGCATAGCCCTGCTGATTTTTTATAAAAGCGGTCATAAATAGTCCTAGAATCGATAAGAGTAGTCGCTATTCAAGCAGAACTTCCAATCGTATTGGAGGCTTCTAAAAATGGCATTTATTTATTTTACGTAGCTATGTTTCAATAAAATGATATTCCGTTGGAATTATAACAATTCATAACATTTGCAATAAATTATCTCAATCACAATTTACGTTTACTTTCTGCAAAAGTTACTTCATAAGGTATGATTTAATAAATACCCGACGAAGTAACTTTTGCAGAACGTAAACGTAAAGTGTGATTGAGATAATTTCTTGCAAATGTTATGAATTGTTATAATTCCAACGGAATATCATTTTATTGAAACATAGCTACGTAAAATAAATAAATGCCATTTTTAGAAGCCTCCAATACGATTCTAATGTAACGGTGACGGCACTACAAGGTTATGTTGTGGAAATTACTGTAAGTGTCATAGGGATCAAGGTTCGCCGCGCCGGCTATAATAATAAAAATATCACTCATTAAATTCTGTGCTTGAGGTTGGCGTCTGTAGCTAAATCAATCTGGATACACTATAGAGTAACTATAGATTGATTAAATACCTCAATTATGATTAATTCTAGGATTTTCTAGAAAAAGAAAATACTCGTACATACTCGAGTCAGAAATACATAGATGCAACATGTATCATTCCTTGAGAACCTCACAACATCTCTGATATTTACACTATTTAAGTCTCAAGTCAAATTATTTATTAATAGATAAATAAAAATAATAATTCGGTGTTCGTATTAATCATAAGAGTGTTTCTATTGAAAACGTTTACAACTTCTGCAGTGTACGTTTTCATGCAATGTCCCAAAGCTAACACTGGAACTGTTATTTGCCTCCACGGCGGCGCCATCCGCACCGAATCGGTTAACGAAGATATATGTACAAATTAATAAATACTTATAGGCAGTACCACTACCAATGTGAGCAGTTTTTTAAAAGAACGACATAATATATGGATGTGGCATCGACACTTACATCCTCGGGGTATATGTTTTCTTCTTCCGTCAGCTCTTGGTCTTTGTTGTGCTCCTTATTTAGTTTCCACTCCTCGACCGCTCGAGCAATAGCTGAGAAGTACCAAAATGTATTTTTTTATAATATTCTTGTACATCCAAAAGGATATAAACTATTTCATAAGCTTTTTGGCCTAGACTTCACCTTATAATAAGTAACAATAAGGTTGAATGAATCTGGAGCGCTTACAATCTAATATTACTGGTTCATCGAAAGATATTTCAGAAATACATCTATTTCAGGAATAAAGCGATAATCTAAGGCGGCAACTAGTTATTTGATGAGGGGTATACAACTAGTACCATCACCATTTTTGGGGATAGATTTTATATGATGCTTCTGTGTAGACTGGCGGATACAAGAGGACCCCTATTCTATTTTTAGCTTCTTACGACACTAGGTAGGCGCTCCAGAGTTAACTATACATACACATATCAAAATTGTTTGCGTTCTTTAAATACGATCGACTTTCAAATGGGTACCAACCTTCTTTCTCAGCAACCTTCTCCAAGGGTATAAGCAATCCGTCGTCGTCGTCTCTGTACCCGTAGTAATCCGCGTCGACGTCTCGCATCAGATCAGCTCGTGTCTTTCGAGGAGGCGGCGGCGGCTCTTGCTCGAATAACTCGCGGACGCCTGAAAACATATAAATATACTAGCTGACCCGGCAAACGTTGTTTTGCCATATAAATAATAAAAATAAAATAGATGTTGGCCGATTCTCATAGATACCCGATAAGCACAAAAAATTTCATCAAAATCGGTCAAGCCGTTTCGGAGGAGTATGGCAACGAAAACTGTGACACGAGAATTTTATATATTAGATTAACCAAATTGACACACTAAATATGCGAACCGCTGTAAATAAGCCTGTGTTTTGTAGAACAGATAACAGAAATACACAGGGTTGTTTTTTAGTAACCGGCCAAATTCTTTTCACACAATATGTATCATTTATAGAAACGAATTTTGCAAAAAATACATGCCTTGTATTTTTTTACTAAGAAATTAATATATTCGCTAACATATTAAGCAAAGCATGGTCACTCTAAATTATGAATGAATATCATTGAAATAAAGACGACTACGCGCTACAACAAAACACCTTGTAGTACTTCGTCGTATTATTAACAAAGAAATGCCGCGTCGTAGTAGCTGCGTTCATCAACAGCCACTATTTGTCAAAAAGTTTGTAGTGCCATATCTTTATTTTTTTTCTACTGAGCATTACTAAAATAAATATGCAGGTACGTTTATATCGTATCAAAGAAAATAACAGTGAAATTTGGTTGGTACCAAAAAAACAACCCGTTATAGTATACACTCCGGGCCAGTCGTAAGTCATAAGCTTGTCCTAAAAGTTGACTAATCGGAGGGACCAACGTTTAGTAGTAGCAAGTCTTGAGGGATCATCTGGCTAGCGACCACCCATCATTTCAGTGTGATCCGGCAGTGATGTGTTCTAGATTTTTCTCCAGGAATTTCAAAAACGTGCTAATGAATATAGTGTTTATTTTATTAAAAACCCAAGTCTGTGGCTATCAAACGAAGCTAAAAAGTTAGCAAATAGTTACACAGTAAGAAACCAAAAACATTATTTTGTAATCCTTAAATGGAATTATTATAAGTATTCCCATCATTAAGACGCAGACTCAAAACGTTGTTAAATCATGTAGATTATGGTTTTCTTTTCAAGTTAGACGTATAAGATGGAGCCATGGATATTTATGATAATAATAATAAAAACTTTATTGCCAGTAAATTAAATACAAATTAAAACAGTAAAACAAGTATTACAGTGTAACTTAAAACTAAAGAATACAAAAAATTAATACTGTTTGTCACTACTTCCTAAAAAGGGCATGGGCTCTGTAAACTTAGGATAAGTAGAGTGCTCAACCTATAGGTACATATAACAAATTAAGATTTTCAGATTGTTTATAACAAGTTATATTAATAACAGTAACAATTTTAAGTTTTATTTAAATTACATTACTATCAGAAAATAAAACCTCGATGTATGAAAAAAGATTTTGTGAGAGTGTGTGTATATGTGTATGTGGGAGTGGAATTGCATGTGTGGAAGAAATACATATTTGTTCAAAGTGGATTTAGTAGTAGTTTTTAAAGTGAATTTATATTATTAGGAATTTATATATTTAGGAAGTAACTTCATAAAATACCTATTGCAGAATACATTAAAGAGAAAATATTGGCAGCAAATATTATACTTTTTTCTTTCTACAAAGTTGTAATAGGTATTGATAAAAAATGCATATTTTTAATTAAATAAATAGTTAGATTTGATCGTTTCAACACACCTGGTAAATCTTTAGCCGCGCCAAAATATTTGTACCCTCTATTTCCAGGAACTTCCTTTCCGTCTTGGTCCAGCATCTTTGGTCCCACGCGGGCGTGGTCGGGACCTCCGAGAGACTTTATCTGCACCTCCCAATGGCGTTTCTCCCGCATCAGTTTGTTGATCTCGTCGTTTAAGTCACGTATCCGAAATTCGCCAAGACCAGCTGGAAGATAAAAGATATAATTAAATACATCGGCTAGAACAATTGTTTTTAAACTTATGTGATGCAAGAACAATAGGTACATTTTAAATGCATTTTTTTTATGTAAATGAACCATAGATAGAGAAAAAAAGCTATTTTTTGTAAACGTTGCTCCAAAAAAATTCATTTTTATTTTTATACTAGCTGTGACCCGCGACTTCGTCCGCGTGGATACCGTTTATTAGAGTTGGATAAATACTATTATTATATCCTCCTTGAAGTTAAAACTTACATTATTCTAAATTTCGTCAAAATCGACTCAGTAGTTTAGCCGTGAAAGCGTTACTGATAGATAAACAGACAGAATTACTTCAAAAACTGTTACAACAAAGCAGTGATCCGCAGTTTCACCTAAGTTTTGTGAAAAAGTATAGGTAGGTAGGTATATTACATAGGTGATGCCCGCGACTTCGTCTGTATTGAATTAGTATTTCTAGTAGGTTATTTTCTTCTCCAAGTTCCTAACTATCTTAAATAACAAAAATAAAAATGAAGAATCTTCGCCCATATAATATGTATAACTCCTAACCACAAACATAGGTAGGTAACTATCTATTAGGTACATTACAAAGGCACATAGCGTTATAAACAAATCGGGTGCCAAAGTGCTTTAAATTTTAATATTGTCTTAAGTTTTCGCGATAACTATTATGTATGACTATTAAATAAAACACTTTTTAACCGATTTTATCGCGTATATTTACATTTAAAATTTTTACAGTCGCTCGTGACCACGGGGTCTGCAAAGACACCGAAACGTCGAGTTAAAATGTAAAATATAAATTATACGCCATTAATCCGGTTAAAAAGTGTTTTATTTAATGCCTTCAATTTTACTTAATTCATGCAATATCTTCATTCATTATACTTAGCTAATTGTTATTCTAGGTAAAGCTAAGTAGTTTTTGCGTGACAGAATAGCAAAAATGCATCCATCCAGCCATTATCAGTGTACATACAATACTACCTATAGTTATGTATGGCTGCTTTTCACTGCCAAAAGGCTAACGATCATGAAATAAACAAAACCTTGATTTCCATTTTATCTCTGTATGTACAGATGACCTAGACAAATTCCCTTTTCCGCAGGCGTTAAGGAATGAGGAAACACAAAAATATATGAAAGTGACGTATGGTGAAGCTAAGCCAAGTGACAGCTGCTATATTGGCAGACAAAAGCCACTTGTCATTTTGTGCGGAATACCTACAACTTTATCGTTAGCGTTTCGTTAGCGTGACGGCAAAACACAATTCCATACATATGGCAGACAATTGCCACTTTTGACAACGGTTAACGCTTTTTTATCCTTTCTGTTAAACGCTATAATAGCGTGACCTCAGACCCTGCTGCTTGAGCTGAGATTCTTTAGTCATTGGCTAAAACAGGTTTCTTAGTTATTTTTAAGACTAAAAATAAGTCATTAAAATGCATACGTTGAGATTTATGTGGGCTGCTAATAATGAAGAAGCGTTGCAAAGACGTAGAGCCAGGATCAATCGTCGAAATATGGAACAAATCGCGTCAATGCCGCAATTGGAATTTATTCACCGATTTAAGCTTGACTATCAAAGTTTTAGGCGTCTTTGTGATGAACTTCGCCGACAAACTTCATTAAAAGGCACCAATGAAATAAGTTTGGGAATAAAGGTAATATTACTGCTATTGCTTTGATTCTTTGGCTGTCTTACTGTAAAATTTTAACCTCTACCTAAACACAATAAAAAAATACCTAGGTACCTGTTTCAGGTTCTGTGCACTCTCAGCTTTTTAGCTACTGGTTCGTATCAACGCATTGTTGGGCTCAGTCAACAATTAGTTCAAAGGACTACAAGTAGGTGCATACATCAAGTGGTAGAGGCACTTAATCGCCCGAATATTGTCAAAAAATGGATTAGGTTCCCATCATCCCCACAGGACAGGAACGAGCAAGAATCCGACTTGAGTAGGTTTACTTATGCATTGTCAAGAATAATTTGCAGTTTAAGTCATGACTGCAATATTACTTAGGATACTAACTTAATCAATTAAAATATAAATCTTAATAATTGCAGATTTCACAGAAGATTTAGACTCCCTGGCACAATTGGATTACAAACTTGCGCGCGATACAACTGTTGAAACTTGCTTGACACATAATTTGACAATTGCCGCACAGTCAATCACCCTTCAACCGCAGAGTTTTCCGCAAGATGTGCGGAAAGCGCGTTTTCCGTATCGTATGGCACTTGTCTGCCATTTCTGCTAACACTAAAGCGTGACGTGAGCGTGACGTTAAACGGAAAACGACACGCTTGGATTTTGTCTAGGCCTCCAGAAGGCAGTACATCAAGCGTTACAAATCTGTCAAAATTTTTTACTTGAATTTGAACTCTATGCCCTCGATAATAAGTTAAAATTGGTTGGGGAAATTTGACAGGTAATGTAACGCTTGTTCCTTCTGTACCTACCTATATTAAATCGCGCAAAAGCTTGCGCTCGCCTCCCGCCTTTTTATACCCTACCGCCGCGAGCCGCGTCGAGCGCGGCAACCGTTACGCAAAAATAATCCCTATATCATTCAGTATTCACGCGCGATGGGTTATTAGCGTATTTCATGTATAAGTTTGGTGTTTCTATACCGATTTCTATGATTCTTTTTTTATTGAATGGGTAATAATGTTAATTTTTTTAAATAAGATATGAGTGAGAGTATTATAAACGTAAGAGGAAACAAATATAATCAGAAAGCTCCGAACTGCTAAGCTATTGGGATTTACACGTGTTATTGTGAGTCAACCATAAAATATAGACATATACTGTAGTGAGATATTTTTTATATAATTTTATGAAGAATATTTCTGTCATACATGATTTCTATGTAGCTTTAACCATTAAGGCTGCACACGCGACGGAAGCTTAAAAAAATGAAGTAACTACTCCCGTTTTTCCAACATTTCCCTTCACTGCTCTGCTCTTATTGATTGTAGCGTGATAATAAGTATACTATAACCTGCCCAGGAGTATGACAAATAATTTTACTAAGTTTCGTTAAAATCCGTCGAGTAGTTTTTGTTTCTATAAAGAACATACAGACAGACAGACAGACAAAAATTTTGCTGATTGCATTTTTGGCATCAGTATCGATCACTAATCACCCCCTGATAGTTATTTTGAAAAAATATTTCATGTACAGAATTGACCTCTCTACAGATTTATTATAAGTATAGAAAACTTCCTGTAGCTTCTGTTTGGAATCACACTGAAACAATTTTAGTACGGTTTGTTATTGATTAGCTAAACACCTATCTAAAACTGAAAAGAAAATTGAAATTGGACCATTAGTTTTCTTACAATCGATGTTTAAAGGAGTAAAACTGGATTTTCAGAAAAAAAGGAGTAACTCCAAATATATAAAGAAACAGTACACTTTGGGATTACATGATTTGGGCTCAAATGATTGGAAATGACCTCTCCTACGTCACCTAAAGAGATTACGGTCTGATTACCAATAACCCTAATGTATACATCATTAGTATTCAACAAATTCTACAATCCTCAATCGGCCGCTCAGGCCTGGGGTCGTCATCAAGAGGGTGATGTGCTTGTGACCCTTACAGATCATGGTGGTTCCAGGCAAGAATTCACTTAAGACATCTCCGTTACAATGACTTGCTGAGGTTGTTCTAATTTTAATTTTGACGTTCATCATCATCGCTGGGATACCCAAGGATCATCGCGGGATCCCGCGCCGCCCTCATCCAGCCTTTCATCATTCACCAAGTGTGTTAGTTAAAGTGGATAAAAACTTTCAGCTTTGCTTTTCAGATTAAAAGATTTTCAGCACACCTCGAAACTCTATTTTTTCCGTATATAAAGGGAGACTGGTGAGTCATTTTCGAAATTCCAGGACGTGATAGTTTGAGATAAAAAGTAAAAATAAATATTAATTGTTTACTGAGTTAACTTTACCGAAAGTTAGAAAATTAATTACGCAACGCATGGTTACATAAGCGGAAGGTTTCTTTATTTATTCATAGGGATTTCTGGTGAAAAATTAAATATCTAATTTTATTACATAATTATGAATCTAGTTTGGAGTGCTACTGTATACATTTTTTTTTCGGATTGTGTTGCTTAATCCTACAACGATTTTACCATAGATGAATATAAGTACTAAAGTATAGATAACCGTCTCGCGGTTTTTGCACTTTAGCGCCATACAGTAGCCACTCTAGGAACCTTCTTGACCAAAACAACCATAGAATGCAGCCCGCCCGTACCGCTACTTTCAAATTTTCAGAAATTCGTAGTACCAGTTATTACTATTGCGCAATTATAATTTGATTCGAGTAACGAGTCAAATTTAAACTGCACAATACTAATAAGTTGAAATAAACTGCACAAAACATGATGCTATGCGAGTTGGGACTAGTAAAAAAAATATGCATCTTAGACAATTATTTATTTTTTCTTAATTATTTGTGTTTGATACAATAATTATAGGCCATAGGTTTTTTAGGGTCGTTTTCGTCAAACTCAATGCTTTTGCAACACAAATTGTTCACCTCCTTGCACCAGTCATTCAAAATCAATGCTATTCCTTTTCTTAACTCACTATCTCACTAGAAAGTCAGCATCCTATGTAAAAATATCACTTCACAAAAGTAAAATCTTCGATTTGAGATCGTGAAAACGCGAGGAATTAACACTCTACTCTACGTACTTTGTAGAAAACACTAAAAAAAGAATTCAGCTACAAAAAATACACAGAAAAATAAGCAAATGCAACGAGCGCAAAAAGATTAGTTGACTATACTATAGATACGCTGCCTGGTACTATAGATATATCGATATCGAACGCAGCAAAAAATACGAAAAGTTCCAGTAGTGCCCGGCGCGTAGCGCTAGTAGTAATAGAATTTTGGTATTTGTATGGAAGACAAACTAGCATGGATTTTACACAAAATAATGACTTTATTTTAATAAAAGTTGCTATTTTATATATTTCAATGAGTCGTAAGAAGAGAAGGTAAAAAAAGTTACTCCTACCCCGCTTTTCAATTGATGTCAATACTGCTAACTCAGGTTATGCAGCTAAATAATGGGGAAAATTATTTTCACATATATCTCATTCTTCAAATTAAAATGAGCCTGTGATATTGGGCCTAGATAGCGGATAATTGGTAGTTACATACTTTTTGTGTAGCATGTCTGTCTCCGCATGTTCCACCATCATGCTTGTATCCACCGCCAGCTTTGGGATAATATTAAGGATGGCCCTATGATAAAATATATAATAAATAAATAAAAATAATAAAATCCCCAGACAATCACACCAACTACTAGCCCCAAAGTAAGCATAGCTAGTGTTATGAGATACCATGTAGCGAACTAAAGGGGGAACCTATAATACTAATACATAAATAGATAAACATCCAGACACGGAACTTTTTTTTTCTTGTTCCGTGCGGGAATCTATCCCGCAAGCCGCACAGTTTCCCGCAAGGGATCGATTCCCGATCGGGTATGCACTGTGACAACCGGTAACGGAAATTTTCATTTAATACCGTTTCTGAGTCTACAAATTTTGTCCATTGGCAGGTAGGTAACCCCCATGCTCGTTTATTATAAGAGAGCTCGCGTTTCATTCGGTTATTCCTTACATTTATTAATCTAGTTTACTTCTTACTATCCAGTTATTTTGTTACATGACAAATTAAAAAAGACGCATGATTTATAAAAGCATTTATTTTATCTGAAGTGGTTGTAAAAACCACAAAACAATTGTGTTATAATAAAATAAAAAATCTAGTTTTGACTTTGTTTAATTAAGAAATGTAAAGTGTATGTACATTTCATTATAGTCATCGCGTTTGTGTAAGGTGATTATTTAAAAAATAATAAAAAGCCATAAGATTTTATAGGTACGATTGCTGTATAGTTTTTAATTTAATTAATTTCGATTGGTCCCAAATAGCATTTTTTTTCTTGACGACTATTTTAAAGGAAAGTGATTTGTGGGATATTTGTAATTAAGAACATTCATGACGATCGAGAGGTATGTGTTTTTTCAGTTGAAAGGATCACTTCTTTTTTCCTTTCGATTTCGTTTTACTCTTCTTGCCTTTCAGTCCTTTATCGCCTTTTTTAGATTTCTTAGATTTTTTCCCAGATCTAAGTGCTGAGTTGCTGCACTGCTGGCCCATTTCCGATTCATGAGGCTTTTCATTAATCTTAGGAGTTACCAATTCTATTTCAAGGTCAGTTTTCTTATCATTAGTCTCTAATTTTTTTCCAATTTTTAAAATGAACACATCTTTTAAAGGATGCGGTTGTTTCTCCATCGTCACTTGTGGGGGACTGTTCGTTGGAGTCACATTGATAGTTCTCTTATTTTTGGGCTCGATCGGGCGATCCCCACCTTTATATGTGTATTTTAAATTAGATGAATAGGTGTTATTATTTGATTTGTTTAAATCTTTTGGCAGTTCAAATTGTATTTGGTCCCCAGAGTTATCCGGTGTACTTTCGCAGTCACATAATTCTTTTATTGTATCATACCTCCCACTCCTTTCAACTCTAGTACTTTTAGGAACTCTTATTCTGAGTTCGTTTTCGTTCATGGTTGTAGATATTTCATCATATTTAGCTCTTGGGTCTGAAAAAGTAAGAAATAGAACATGAATAAACTTTATTTTACCTGTAAGTATGGGAAAGTTAAAATATAATTGTACGTATTCTTACTTCTGGGGTACTGATTGTGATTGGGATATCTTCCTGTGTCAGACTGCATTGAATACTGAGAATATCTGGGTACTATATCTTTTGTAGGAGCAGCATATTTTCGTCTTGGACAAGGTTCTACTTTAGTTTCTAGTACATCTTCATCTAAGAGAAGTTTCCCTTGATCGTCCATTTCAACTTTTTGGCACGAGTACATGGAAACTCCATTGTCTTCTTTATTCATAAATGCGGTATTATTTTTCTTGTTCGAACCAGAAAACGCTGTTGTTATCTCTTTGCCCAAGAATGACATTCGTATAGACATCTCGATTACTCCTATCGATTCAGAGTGTTCGCTGTCACCGCAAATTAAATAGTACATGTTTTTATTAAGAGGTGTAGAAGTGGTGCACAGTATATTGTCGCTTGGTTGTTCTTCTGTCCATTTATTGCATAGTTCTGCTCGGAGTTCTTGAAATTCTTTTGTGTGATCGATACGAGTTTCGGCTATCTTTGTTATGCAACTAGCACAAGGAGGTTGTTTCGTCAACTGGACGTGAATCTCAAATTCTTCTATACTACATATTTTATCATACGTCATTGCGAATAGTGTGGATTGTCCGACATTTAATTTGTTAAAATCCTCTATTTTTCCATGCGACGCGTTGTATAGAATTATAGGCGGCTTTCCAAGATATTGTGCCGAAATCACGAGGTTATTATAATCTAATCCGAAACAGTCGCATTTCATGTGAATTCTGTTCACAACGAGTTCTACAAGAAATAAATGGTATGGGAAACTTATGTCTTCTTTCTGTTCTATATTCAATTGTTTTTTGGTTTTATTAATGTCTTCTGTAAGTAATTTGATGGACGCTCTTAGCGCATTCGTCTCAGATGTTAGCAATCTGCTCATTTTTGCAATCTTTTCAATATTTGTGCCAGCTTTACCTCCATTAGGCGTTTCAGATTCGTTAAAATCGTCTGTTAACTTTTGGACCGTCGCGGACAATTTTTCTACTTGGTGGCCGATAGCTTCCCCTTGCGGTTCAAGGTTAGATAAAACATTTTTCACATCATCATTCTGTATTGAAATTTTCGCCTTAACAGAAGAGTCGCCCAAACTTACTCGGATAGGAGACACGCTTCCTTTCTGTGATCTGATAGGCGACAGAATTTCTCTCTGCGATCTGATAGGTGATCTGATTGGTGATCTGCTTGGTGACGGGGTTTTAATCGGCGAAGTAACTTCCTGCACTATGGATGGTTCTTTTGTTTCGTCTTCCATAATGTCTTTTTTTGATAACTGTGGCAAGTTTTATTTGCACTGATAATTTAACATACTTTTGAGGAAATTTTAAGTTTCCATGGCCAAGTAGATTTTAGCATAATAAAATGCAATATTTTTAATTACAATTTAAAAGTTGAAGCGTTGTTTTGACAAAAAATTTGACACTAATATAGTGAAATAAACCACTATGAAATAAATGCATTTAGATACTGACGACGGGTGAAAAAGGGGAAATAGATTAGTTTTTTTTCGCAGCACATATCTATTACTTTTGTAATATATATTTTCTGTTTGTTTTAAGTTGTCCTGAAGCCTAACAACAAAAAACATACCCGTAATTAAAACAAAACTAAAGTTAAAAAAATATTGTTATTACAGAAATCGTAGCGCAAAAGAGGTCTTGTCGATAAAATAATTATGACATACTCGTAGATCAAATATTTTTTTTATCAGTGTCGCAGTGAGTTCATTCGCAACAGTCACCTTCGCAAATTATGATCACGTCTTTTTTGTAAGTGCTCTCCGACCCGTATTATCAAAGTCTTCAAGCGTTAATCATGACTCAAGATTCGCTGTCAAATCTTTATAGTCCTAAAATCGATATTTAAGAAGAGTTCAAGTCTGGAAAGCTTGCATAATACAAGCCCTAAAGCAACAAAAAACTATGCAAGTATGCGACTTGTAGGTAGCAAGAGATGTGCTCAGGGTGTCTAAATTTCTCGTTTAACATGAATCTAGATTCCGGAAACTTTGTAATACAGGAGCGAACTCGAAACCACCTGACTTTAAGTACGCCACGTCGTCGGATCCCTCGTCTCTTACGCCACCTAGTCATGATAAGATCACTGTCGAAACAAGTGACTTTATCAGACGTTAAATCGATTAGAGACACCTTCAACGCCTTTAACAATATTTAGACTGTGGGGAAATAATAAAAATATACTTTATTTAGGTTATTTTCAACTGTAGAGATTAAGTGCCAACGCTGCGTTACGCGTTCGAACGCGCGTACCGTACGTCCGTATCTTCAAATAGGCACACCTACCCATAGATTTATATAATACCTACTAAGAGAGATAGAAACATACAAACTTTCATAACATTTTCCGTACCGTACGCGCGTATCATACGTGGCGCTAGGCGCATTCTGAACGTCCGTATCGAACGCGCGTATTGTACGGACGTTGCAGTTTTGTATGAAACGCGCGTTCGAACGCGTGACGTAGCGTTGGCACTTAACGTTTTAAGATTTGGTAGACCCAGAAATTATTTATTTTATGTAACCTTAGATTGTTTGCCTAATAAGGGTGAGTAAATTCTTTTGGAAGTCAACTTAGGATGGCTGTCTGGATGTTTGTTCCTTTCCTCAACCATCGCAGAATAGCTAAACGGTTAATAATGAAATTTGGCCGCGATAGCGCACAGTGTGGAATAGCACATAGGCTACTTTTTATCCCGAAAAATGGTTCTTACAGGGTAGATTTATTTCAAGAAAGATTTTGATTTCACTTCGTTCATTGCGCCATCTTTAAAGATGGGCAAGTTTATTTATTAAATCGACAACTATTTCATTCGGGTAAAGACGATTGAAGCAAAAGTCCCATGGATCCTCAACTAAAGACGCAAACAATCCATAATTTATATTAAGAATATTTTGCAGAAAAATATTAACAGAGAAAGCCAGGTTTTTAAAATCGTTTTTTTTTTTTATGATATGATATAACGTCACGCTTGTATCCCTAATGGGGTAGGCAGAACAACAGAGGCTATAAAACCATCTGATGTCACGTTTGACAAATTTGGGGGCATTATAATGATGGAGATATAAGTGATAGGGGGTCAGCCTATCGCCCACAAAAACGTCAAAAAAACCTCCGTCCCTTAACTGACTTTTACAGTATGCCCGGGAAGAGAAGCAGCTGGCACATTCTATGTTTTTCTTTCGCTTTTTACTTTGTGAGATATTAATATTAGATATAGCTACAATGGTTTGTGGTCTAACCCAACAAACATTTGGGCGTTTTCTGAATTTAATTTAATTGGAGAACAACCTCCATATCTGTTACACAACCTTAGCACGGACTACTAGTACAGGAATGTCCCACATTGAAATTGACAACCATTTGACATAAAAGACCTTTAACAAGACTACACTTGTATATGATTGAAACTAACCATTCTGAATCTGAGCGACTTTTTTGGCAATTTCCCTGATAATTTGCATCCTCCATTTCTCAGCCTGTGGCAGGTCATTGCACTCAGATGCTAGATACGGCCGCCTCTCCTTTTGACCACCAGCCTCTTGGACCTGGGCTGCTCTCCACCTAGCCAAGGTGGTCCTGAGAAACAAAGAATATTATACCTTATTTTACTAAATACACAATTTCTTATCTTTCCCCCTAAAAAGTGTTTGTAAAGTTCACCAGCATGAACCAACTAATACATAACAATGAAGAAAATTAAATATAACCAGTCTAGTGGAACTGGTTCTCTCATTATACAAGGTTTTTCTGTTGATATCACATAACTTTGAGGTTTGGTTCCTTACTAAAAAACAATACTTTTTGCAAAAGAATATGTATGTGGTTCAAAAGTGCATACTTTCCAAGATATCATCAATCTTATTTTTATTTTTTTAATTTATCATTATTTGGGAAACAAACAGATCTTATACTATTTATACATAAAACATGGGTAATATCACCTAATCCAATGAAGTCTCCACTGATTAATATTACATAAAATTAAACGTAAAATATAAATTAAACGCGATAATCATCATCATCATCATCATCACAACTCTTTGTAATGAGCCCACTGCAGGGCATGAGTCTCTCCCCTGGGTGAAGAGGAAGTATAGGCCATAATCCACCAAGCTGGCCCAGTGCTGGGTGGTGGATGCCAGAATTTTCAGGGCGCCAAGATGGCTTCTGACAAACCCTTACGACTACTGTATACAATTATACAGCACCCGGGACCGACTGCTTAACGTGCCCTCCGAAGCACGGAAGTCGTTGTGAGAAATTAATGGTCGGCGGTCACCCATCCAGGTACCGACCGCGCCAAACGTTGCTTAACATGTGATATCGTATGATATACACAGTAACCACGGCGCCACGACGGAAGTCGTCGATACGCGATAAATCCGGTTAAAAAGTGTTTTATTTAATAGTATGAATCGAGAAAACTTAAGACATACACAATATGTTCAAACATTTTAGGAACAGGGTTCCTCTAATTTATAATGGTTAGTCTTAGTGTCATAATACCATGTTGCGTTCCTAATATTAACGTCTCCTGTAATAATATAATCATCTTGAGGACTAGGTACTTATAACCATATCAGAAATATTTTCAAAAAACGATTTTTCGGCCTCTAATTGAGTGGGACACTGTGGGAAGCAACAGCAATATACATGAAGAATTTTCTCAATACCGTGCTTGTTTGGACAGAGATTTAGAAACAACCAAACCTTTCCTTAGTGCTATCAAAACGACACCATCCATTCATGGTGTCTCTTCTGGTCGAGTAATCGCGATCGCATCTATATACTATAAAACGTTCATTAAATAGTTCAGAGTTGTTGATACCAGGCAGTACCCAAGTTTCACTCAAGCAAATAATGTCATGATCACAAGCTAGTACATTTTTATAGAACGTGTTCATTTTGGTCCTTAAACCACGTATGTTTTGGTAGAATATATTCAATTTATTAATTTCCATAAAAATATTAAAACTAGTTATACCTATTATATTCAAATAAATTAGAAAGTTAATTAGTAGTTTAGATGACCAATAAGCATAAATTTTTTTGATACTACAGATTTCAATAGCAAGTAGCCAGCCACAACAAGACTATATTTTAAGTGAAAATATATTTTAACAAAAACAATAAAAATAAAACCAGGAACAGTATTAAGCTCACTGTGACACGTCCGCACAGATACAGACAAATACAGAATAAAATCAATACAAACAATAACTGTTACACATTAAGTTTTTGACAGATTGAGCCAAACTGTAAACATGAGATTCGAATTATTCATGACAATTGGTATAACCTTGAAAACTAATGAATTAAAAATAAACAATAGCGTGACTAAAATTAAGAATACAGTTGCACAGGGCTTGTGTCATTCTTTCTAACCATTATAGCAATTATTTTCCCTGACCAGTATAGTCCTAGTACTTTTAAGCGTCGAGTGAATAAGAAATAAATAAATAAAGAAATAAATACATATTTCTGACACTCACACAACATTATCTAGCCCAAATTAAGTTTCTTAAAGAACTTGTGTTATGGATACTAGTTAACTGATATACTTAAGAAATATATAAACATACATATTGAATAACATATATTTTTTATTAGATAATAAACTTAAATAAACATATAAACGTCCATGACTTGACGACTAATATGTGTGTTCATCACACACACAAATATCCGTCGCCGGTAGGTTTCGAACCCAGGACCTCTGGCATAGAAGGCAATGTACGTTACCCCTACACCAGCCGGTCGTCATAATAGGTAGGTTTCTCGTGGATGGACGTGTACCACCTTAGTCTTCATGTTCACTTAACATGTGTGTCATGGTAGACAAACGCCCATCCATATTTTATAAAAAAAATAAAAAAATTGCAGGTTCTGACCAACACATACTTAATCAATTTTTCGTATGCGATTTTTTTGTTTCTTGTAACAAAGCTTTGTTAAACTTGTGAGATGATTGTTGCAGTAAATTCTTGATGAATCTTGCTGAATTCCGATACTACTCGAAGTTCCTGAGCAAAGCGCATTTTCGCCAAAAAGTGATTTAATCACTTCACTATCAAAAATCAGTTAAGTTCACTACTAACTATTTTAAATATGACAATGAACGGGAATGTGTTGTTTATGTTGATACTTATAGTAGGCGAACTGATAATTTATGAATATAATGAGTTCATAAATTACAGTCGACTCTCGTTAATTCAAACCTGCGATAATTCTAACCTCTCTATAATTCAAAGTTATCACGAGTTCACTACAAAATCTCTTAATATTTCGAAACAAATCAATACATTTTTATGCACTTGGTAATTCGAACGAAAAAAATCATTGCTATATAATAAAACGACTAACTCATAGGCGTCCAACACTCGACAATTCAAAGTTGCAGAGAAACAGTGGCCGAAAGATTGTAAATACTGAGGTATATTTTGCGACAAGTTCAAACGTAGGTACAGGAGCCTTTGTTTTTGTTATGATTAGTTTGTCTATTTCATATACATTTCTCACGAATGGATTTATTTATGTATCATTCAATTGCTGTTACTCCTTCGTTATGACCGCTAGAAAGTCGCAATGATTGACGATTGCTGAAAAGAAAAAGTAAATTGAACTGGTAGAGAAAGGGGAGAAGAAAAGCGATATTGAAAAAGAATTTAAGATTCCTCTGAGTACCTACTCTCTCAACCATAATAAAGTACAAGGAGTAATGCTGCTCAAATCAACACTTAACAATTGAAAGTTTTATTTATTTGCTCTCACAAATTTTAAACTACATACTTGATATTTCAAACACTCGATAATTCATAGTATTTTAAAAGTCCCTTGAATTTCGATTTAACGAGAGTCGACTGTATCACTCTTGTATAAGCTCTTTAACATTCATTCAATAGACGTGTGTCACTGAACCCATACATTAAACAACAAAAACATTTTAAACATTGAGGAACATTGCATACAGTGTACAATGCAAAGCTTTTCGAACTGTACCTTTGTATAGCAATGAAAAAAGGGATAGAAAATGCCATGTTGTCATACATCGCATTAAAGGTGTTTTACATAAGATGTTTTGACTTAAGTAATTGAATTATTTTGTATGAAAATAAAACAAAAAAAAAAAAAATTATTCACATGTTATTTGATTCGACTACATGGTCCCATTAATACCCTAGAGTTATGGGAAATCAACAGGAATACCTTGTATACAAGCTAAAAGTTCCTTACTTTATTAATTTACTATAACTGATAGGCAATACATGCAGCTATTCAATTAATTAATTCATTGATTGGGATCTTCAGATTTTTATAGTAGTACTTACATAGCTTTTTCTGCATTTCTGGCCTGAAATATAGATCATTATTAATAAACTGAAAGTTTTATATAAGGTTATTTTTATTGCTTATAAGCAATAACAACAGTCAGAAGTAAAAGTTGTGTTTGGATGTCTGCTATTATTCTCAGTTTAACAATTGTATAGGAAAGAATAGCATTTATTTTCAACACCAAGAGTTTTACTACTGTATAACAAGGGTTATGTTTTACAAGTAGCTAATTAGTTCGGTTCCATTACGAATTCTTTGAATAGTACCTAAGGTTTTAAGTGTTGATAATAATTACACTTGTTGCTTAGACTTAGGCAAACAGAGTTATAACTAAATAAGTAATACAAAAATAATGCCAGTACCAAAATTAACAAATTGTAAAAGCAGTACCATAACTTAGATTGTGATTTATTGATACAATATACATAACAAAAATCAGTACTTACCATCTTTCAGGCAGGATGGATCTTAAATCCAAGGATTAGTCTTTTACCGTACAATCAACAAATTTGAGCGTAAAAATTACGTTTAAGATTTTTTGATGAATGAAAGCAGCAATATCTTAACCAGTATTTATTTCTTTGGATATGAGATAATTTGTTATAAATTAAAATTATTCGGTTTTATATGAAAGTAACCTCAATTTCTCGATAACCTCTTGAAACCGTATTCAATATTCACCTATTCACTCACACACAACATAACATAACATAACAAACATTATAGATTTGATTGACATTGACAATTAAGTGCAACGTCCATCCAATGATATTAAAATGAAAACCATTGCCTATCTCAAGTCTTTCATTGAAATCAAAACTACAATAACTCTTATTCGTATCGTAGTGATATTTTGTCAAAATCTCTTAAAATATTTCAACTTTACTTAAACATTTACTGTACACGATGGATTTTTACCGACTGTATTTTGGATTGCAGCAAAAAAGCTTTGCCAAGGGCCAAGGAGTGACAGTTTCACTGTCAACTACTGTCAAGTCATTTTATTTGCAGCCTGGTTGATTGATATTTGATTGATTTGTTTGGAAACAAATATTTCAATGTTTGTTTTTTTGTCGTTTCGTTTTTCTGCAATACAGAAGCTTTTGCTTAATGTTGATGATATAAAGTGCTGATGGATGATACACATTTTTTTCTATTTTAATAAACGATGATCGTTGAACTCATCATAATTTATTCGAACCTTTTAATCTAGTATTTTAAACATGTCGAGTTTTAAACTTCACGTTTGGGATTATTGCCCCCCAGAGATCCTTACTTTAATTTTTAAATTTACTGACTACAAAACACTGCATTATTGTTTGCAAGTCAATAAACATTGGAGAGATGTAGCAATTTATACTGGTGATGTGAGTTTGTTTTTAAATAATATTGATATCAAAATACCATAAGAAAATGTTACAATTAACTGGTCTACTGTATAGTTATACATAAATAAATACTTACAATCAAATAAATAAAATTTGGGCGTTAATTATTTATTTATTTACTCTTTATTGTACAATAACACAAATGGGAAACAACATGGAACAACATGGAACAAACAAAAGGTACAATAGGCGGCTATATATCACTCTAGCTAGAGCTTGTGATATTAGGTTTCTTATGATTTCGTGAATTGATAAATAAATGTAAGAATAATATAACTAATATATTATATTGTTTATAAAAAAAATAACATGTAAATAGTTAACTATGACTTGATGGCTAATATATTGTACATCATAAAATTATTAACCCCCACTAGGATTCAAACCTAAGACCTCCCACTCAAAAGCACTTTTCACTGATACACTAGCCAGTTCTCAAACCAATCAAAATCCATGTTAAACAGATAGTTGCAAAGTTAGCACTTTTTGCAATTACCATTGACGAACTTAACTAGGTTAATATTTTACCTATTTAAAAAAAAATATAGATATTTCATGATAAAAAAACTTTATCATATGTTTGATCTTAACAAGGTAATATTTCTTCACCCTGAGCTTAAACTGTTTTATTTTTATCCATTATAGAAGTATGGACTGTGGGAACAATTTGTGAGTAATAAAATGACCAATGGTGGTGTAAGTTTCAAACAAAAGACAACATTAAAATGGTTGGAAATGTATAAAAACTCATTGCTTTGGTATAAAATAGACAGTGCAAAAATAAATTTGTACCAAACTTATAATGTTGCTAATATAAGTAAAATAAATGTTTATAGAGGTGAGTTTAAAGTAATTTCTCCGGATAGTTTCTCTGCTGCATGAAGGTTTTATGGAAATATTTATTTTATTTTTTGCCGTCTTATTGGTTAAGTTTAAAATTTAATGCCTTAAGTACATTGTTTTGCAGATAACTTAATTATTATAACCCCTAACGAGGTGAAATATTTTCACATTGAAACATGCAATTCAATAAGAAGCATTCAAACATCCTGTAAGTACTTTATTTATTGTATTCATTTCAAATTATTTAATGTGATTTTGAAATTTTTTAATCTTGCCTTCAGTACCTATCATTCTTGAAATTACAAATGTAATGCTAACTTTTGAACCTAAAGTTTTTATTAAGTTGGTACCTAGAGAAAAAATTCTTGCAGGTATAGATTATGATGAAACTGACTATATAATTTTAGAAGTAAAACGACAGGATAACTTAAATTATAAAACATTGGCATTATGTGGAAAATCATGTCCAACCCAATTTGAATGTGACAAACAAAGAGCACTGGTGCTGAATGATGTTCTGCATTATAAGTAAGTAACAATAGGTATGTAGTCCATAAGTATGTTGTTTTAAAAATACAATAAGGGGCAAAATACATGTTTCCTTGTCTCTGCCTACTCCACAAGGAGACAGGCGTAAAGTTATGTATATGTATGTATACATGTGGAACAATATTTTATTTTTAATGTCAGAAGCAGTTATCCTTTATGACGTAGGGCAAAGTAAATAAGAAAAGCGCTAAAACATTTGTTTTAATGATTTGGTACACCGTCGACATAATTTCTATATTGAACAAAGCGTCGCAAACTCGTAGGTATTTAGGGTTTCGTACCCGAAGGGTAAAAGTCTTAGTAACAGGGTCCCGTGTTACTAAGACTCATCTTCCCGTTTGTCACCAAGCGTTATCTCATGAACGAACAAGTTCCAGTCCGAGTAAGCCATAGATGATAATAAATACTAACTAAAGTATAGTGGCCCGGGACCGGAACTAAAAAGCGGGGAAAGGGTGCGGGCGGGAGATGCTTCATCTAACTAAAATATTGAAGAAAGTTTTAGAACTACTTGCAGAACTTCAGGCTAAATGGAAATAATCGTCGAACTTAAGAATAAAGGAGGATCCCAGTCGTAGGCTTTTCGGTTAACAAAACGAAATGTATGATAAACAATTCATAAAATTGTTCTGTATTTGCATAAAAAAAAGCTACAAAAATATTGGACCTGTGAAACAAAATAAATGATAAATAATGAACTATGATGACGGCGACTTCACATTTTTATGATTATTGTTTTGAAAACATCAAGAATTCATTCAAAAATAAAAATGAAATACACTTTTGATTATTTCACATGAATATTCAAACATTTTTACACATTTTTTTAAGAACATTAATAATGTCTGTAGCTTTAAATTTCATAATGTTAACTCAACAAAAGGCCTGGGCCCAGGCCTATATGGGAAGGTGGGTTTCTCCTTTATCCTTGAACAACAAAAAATCAAAATTGGTAAAAAGTTGAAAACGCAAACGTATTTCACTTGAAAACCAACAGATTCTTAGTGATACAAAATTTTTGAATCGCATAGTACGTATAACACAACACGTTGTTTTTTTACATGAATTTGATAAAAGACGTGTGTAAATTGTGGTTTGAACCAAATTGAACGCATTTTTTCTATTCGTAATAGTTCCGAGCCCAAGGGTATGGTGGCGTTAGTTTATATCAGAATTTCCCAATTGTATGGAAGACAAACTAGCATGGAGTAAGCTTTCATAATAAGAGCCTAAGGGCACGATTAAGGACAGGCGGCGCGTCGCGCGTGGCGTCGTGCGTTTTTACAACATCACCGGCTTTACGATGGAACTTTCCGCTGGTTTAGAGTAAAGCCGGCGATGTAACGAAAACGCGCGACGCCGCCTGTGCTTCAACATGCCCTCACTAAAATGCTATTGTTCACGTAATATACTTTATTTATAAATAAATAAATAAATTATTAAATGTAAACCAACAGCATAAAAAAGGAAGTAAAAAAGGTACATTTTAATTCAGTATTGGCATAAAATCGGCCTTATCACTGTAGAGCGATTTCTTCCAGACAACCGAGTCTTGACAGGATTAGGTAGTGGGAATAGGATGGGCGTTGGGACACAAGCTATAAAAAATAGACTTCATACAAATAATTACATAGACATACAGTACATATTATTACTAACAAATACATGAGAATTTTAAAAATACATACAAATACATTCAAATAGTACATATACATACATTCTTATAATACATACACATTACATATATACATATTGATAATCACAATGAGATCGTTATGATGAACAATGTCTCATAAGGTAATGCCTAAGGTAAGGTTATATCAAATACTATAGGTTAAATTAAGGTTACTGTTATCTATAAAAACACTTATTTTACACCGTAGGTTAGAACATGAATCCTGCTACGTATTAGATGAAAGAAATGTTATCTGGCAACATCGATGGGACCATAAAACTTGGAAAACCAATGCCTTATCCAGATATTATGGTCAACCCTATACTGTACAAGCATTTAACGTGTACCAAAAAGAAGTGTGCTTACTGACTGCAAATGGCAATGTATACAGAACCGATAGAAGCCAGAGAATACTAGAGAAATTAATTTATGTGGGTACATTGGAATCTGCAGACATAGAATTTGAGATTATCCTTCCAACAATTTATAAATACGACCCAATTGGAAAAAAAGGTTGGTCTAATTTATCTATAGATACCTACTAGTTGTAACTTAAGTATCGATACCGATCAAAGCCTACAAGCCATCGCAATTACTAACAGTATTCTATTTTACGATATATTGCTAACGCAGCCCCATCTAATGGTGTAGCTTTGCAGCTAAATGGTATAGCTTTGGTTAATCCGCAAGCAGGCGTGTTTATTGAGCTCTAAAACGAGCGTCTTTACCTCAACGCTCATTTTCCAAAGTGTATTGGTCCCCATAACGAACCATCTGCGTTTTTTTTGAGTGTCACTATATCGTCCGAATTAAATTTCGACCAACAAATGTGTCTAGTAGTGTGGTTTCCAAAAAGTTAGGAATCATCTCGAAGGTCTAGTGGTACTTCGGCTCTGAAGTGAAGCTTTATTTATACACAGCCCAAGTTCGTTTTTTTTTCATGAAGTTCCTCTGTAGAAACCTTTGGGATGGTTTTGCCAAGTACCATCTCGAAGCGCTGGATTCTGCTGACTGAACAACCCGTTAGCCCATTAACAATACCAACACTTATGGTTTTTTTGTTTGACAGTTTACTACAGGATATGTACATTTTGGAGAGTGCGCAAGTGTTCTATTAGAACAAATTCAATTCACGACCTTATCCAGATATCATCAAACTGCCAGGCGCAGACAGAACTTCCATTCGCAAACCTTTGTGTGGTGGATTGATACGAGTTGCAATGTGTAAAATGAACTGCCTGGGTCTGTTGTTCCAAATGCACATGTAGCCCTGGTACCTACTTCTAAGTGTCGATTCAATAGGATTCACGTAGACGTCCATACCACTTTAACCTTCATGATCACTTGCCACACGGTGTCATGGAAGACAAATGTCCTAACCTTTTTGGGTATGGATGTTCACCTGTTCCTTCAGAACTACTAAACTAGTAATCATAATTGGACAAATGAGGTGTTGTTGGAAGCCTCTTCACAGTCCGCTTGTTATAGGCTTCATATAGTTACGTAAAATTGACCCTAGGTTTATATTAAAGTGATAAAATAAAAATGTTCTTTACTTTGTTAACACAGCTCAAATATGTATTTAAACATTGATATTCCAAAATAAGTGAAATAATGATTATAGTAAAGAATTAAAAAACAATGTTTTTGACTGTGTGGGGTATCAAATAAAAGAACTTTATTAACACATTTCAAATATGTAAATACTATTAGGTACTCCAAAATAAATGAAAAAAATATAGTTTAAAAACTAAAACCCGACTACTAAAATCATCAGCAAAACAGATTCATTTTAATAAAATAAAATCAAAGTGGCATACGATCACGGCTACCCTTTGAACATATCTCTATCAATATGAACTAAATACATAAATGCAGAGACTAATTTTATTGTTTCGTACTTTTTAGAGCGTGTTTTTAGTAGTCGGGTTTTAGTTTTTAAACTATATTTTATAAAGAGAAAATATACAGCCTTTCCCAATTCAGTTTAGATTATACCAAGTTTTCGAACGGCAAACTTTAACCAAAATACCTACCTTTATGCCGAAAGCCTTTTTCTGATGTTGGTAATTTCTGCATTTTCAGAGCTTCTAGCATACTGTTTACTAGTAGAGCTTGGGCTTATATCACAACGTGTGCCAGTCGCAGCGAGGAATCACGGTGACGCTGTCATAAAAGCCTTCGATGACGGTTTTGTAAGTACCTGCCTTGTTTACTTTAAGGGGCTTCGCGCGTTTTCAATACATCGCCGGCTTTACTCTAAACCAGTGGATGGTTCCATAGTAAAGCCGGCGATGTACTAAAAATTACGCGCCGCCTGTCTTTAAACGTGCTCTAAATCTCATAGTAGCCTCGTTCTTTACGCCGATAGGAACTGTAGGTTTGCAGAAAAAGATATTACCAATGAATTAAACTTTCTTCTGAAGCGGCCAAAGGGTAAAACGGGACCCAATACTAACATTCCGCTGTCCATCTGTCACCAGTGAGTCACTCATAAAACGCGATAGAGAATTGATCTCAGATGATGTAAGTATATTGGCGGCCGCTATAACAACCAAATAAAAAGAAAATTAATTACAAAAACTAAAAAACTCGACTACGGAATAAAAAATACCGATATATGATGTATTTGAAATTTTCAAATAAAAAGCACAAAACAAGCATATAAGAGCTTTTTAAAGATATTTGTGATAAAAAAAAATAGTAGCGGTAGGCGGGAACGATATGATGATATGTATGACGTCAGCAGCGATTGCAGGTCCGATGCCCGCACAATGGTGATATATTATGTGTGTATGAACATGTTTGTTTGCATGCGAGGTCGAAGCGAATTACCGCCAAATCCCAGCCTTTCAAGGTTTCTGACCAATATGGCTGGGGTCAAACCGTTTGCCAACCAAGATGATTGCGGTGGACATAATTTCCCACATTTCGGTCATCTCGTGTGCAAGATCCAAGTACTTGCGTAGCTTTTTGGGCTCGGCCTTTACGAGGTTCTCGTCATGTGGGGTAGTTATGTTCACCAGAGTTATGTCCATCAAAACACCTTGAACAACGATTGGTCCATTAACACGATATCAGTTTAATCGCTAGAGTAGTCCTTACCGTGATAATGGGCCGATCCCCGTAGAGCTTGGCACTGCCGTTTTCGAGAACGGGCGCGGGTGTACTGATAATAAGGCATTTTCTGATTGATGAGATCGTATTTCAGAGTGAGCTCTTGGTGTTGAATTTGCTTGGTTATGTCTATGAAGATTCTCAGTATTATCAGGCCTGGCTCACTTCGCGCGGTACATTCGTTATTTACCTACAGCGAAGCGCTCCGCCGGCGTATTTCGAATGGGTCGTGTGTCACGCTCGCGCCCGTCGTCGGGACGTTGTAGATACCTACCTACATAATAGCACTCACAGTAATTCTATGATCGAGGTCGCAAATAGTATTTAAAAATGGACATAAAAAGAAACAAATTCAATTAAATTATGTTTAGATTTGACTATGTTAAATTTAGTTAACAAAATATAGGTAGTATTACTAATTATTCGTCGTAACTTTTTTTTTATTTTTTACTTTAGGTAAGTTGAAATAATATTTTTTACAAAGGTAGAATAACAGTAATACCTACATCGGTAGATACCAAATTACTAAGAAGGAGATTAATTATTCTTCAATAGGCAGCAACCCTAACAGCGTAAGAAAAGATAAGAGGCATGCGATAGAAAGAGACAAAACATCTAGGTATATAAAATTGCAGGTATGTAATGCTGTGCGAGCTGAATTCCACCGTATCGCGTCGAAGCAAGACTCAAATTTATTTAGATCTTCTTGCGGAGTAATTCTTCTGTACCGGTACTATTACTTATTCTGTGGTATTATCAAGAACCGAACAACCCGAAACTACATGTCTGAGGGACTCACCAGGTTGACGGCACGCCCGCCATACGTCCACTGTGCCGTCCCTTATAATGTATTTCGGGTAGTTGTTCGTCTTGACAACTGGTCCTGTATCGCGAAGACAAAACCTTCGACTTCCCCAAAGAGGTTCCCGAAGCGCAGCCAATGCACGGAGGCTTTACGGTCCACGTGTGGCTCGTGTAGAGCCTTGTAAAACTTTCCGTGCAGCTCTTTCTCTTTCCATACGGTCTCACGATCAGAAATTTTTAGTACCGCGCCGGTGTCTGCCATGTCTCGAGGCCAAGATTGAGTCCTTTGTCACACGCTACGACCTCTCTATGCATACCCACGTCCGCCTTCGCCATAAAATAGGCTGGCAGGTTACATATCTCTCGGTTGTGCAAGGTTTTATCGCTAAGTATGAGGTTATGGAGAAGGTTAGGGTCTTGTAGGTGGTAGATAGACACGTTATGAGCCGGTATTTCGATGGATCCGCGATATCTTTGGAATTAACTAGATGAGTGACTCCAGTAGTGAGGAAGTTCGGGAGGGCTCCGGTGTCTTAGGCTTCCTGGAATAGACGGTTCAAAGTTGCATGGCACAGAGAAAATTCCTTGAGCCAATAGTTCTGCAATCCGTCAGGGCTCAAAAGGGTGCCAAGCTCCCTGAAAGTGATGATGGTGGTGAGGACTGGGCTGATGGTCGCCTCAGTCTCTGTGCGCTGGCGGCTCGCATGCTCAGCGCCAGCACCAGCGGCCCCTGGGCTCTAACATATTTCTGGCCATCATAATTTAAGGTTCCAGAGCCACGTTAACCATGCCAGTAATTTCACATTCTTGTGTCCGCCCCCCCTGATGGTCAATCAGTGGTTTGGGGGCACTTTGGGGGGCTTATTATAATTATTCTAAGCAGGTGTAATCGACATTAGGAATAGGTTTATAAAATATCAAACTATCAATTGCAGGTACAAATCAGTGTATACGACCATAAAGATGCCTCCTCGAAGATTAGCTTTCAAGAATTTAATGTGAGACAGTTTCAGTCACTCAGTGAATCTCCAACTATTGTAAGTTTGAATGTTTACGAAGCGAATAAATCACATCACGTGTTTGTTGCAACTAATAAATGTGTTTTTCAAGTACAGTTGCTTCACGTCATAAACAATTCATGATCAAGAATATAAAATTTTGAATGTCTTTTGGATTTCATTAAGCTTAAAGGTACCTACTTTCTTCATTCATGCTCTGCAATCGTTAATGTTCTAAGTCGTTTTTTTATTTCCATTTCTTTACTTTCCCGATGACTGCTCCTGTGATCAGATGACATCGAGAAAATAAAGAAATGGAAATAGAAATGGAACATTACCTAACTGTTCATTAATTTCTCTCTATTGGAAAATACTTGGTGTCCAACTATGAATGGCTTCACTGGTGAAAATTAAATAAAAATGATGTTTTTTCAATGTTTATTATAATTTAATTACAATTGCAAACAAAATAAGTTGTCAGCGTCACTAAACTAAGGTCCTGCCTTTTATAAATCTATTTTTTTTCTAATCTGACTAGAAATCAAAACACTAAAAAATTAGAATAGAAGTATTTTTTTATATAATAAATAGTTACTTAGGTACATTGATATTTATAATGTAAGCAAGTTTACAACAGGGATTATTTACAGTTAAAAAAATTATACATTTATTTTTATCTACGAGAGACAATTTAAATTGTGTACTTTACAAAATTATAAACATAATGAGAAAC
The DNA here is from genome assembly GCA_944452665.1 of Stenoptilia bipunctidactyla. NCBI lineage: Eukaryota > Metazoa > Arthropoda > Insecta > Lepidoptera > Pterophoridae > Stenoptilia > Stenoptilia bipunctidactyla. Next base: position 18,123,378 of record OX101727.1, read on the forward strand.
AAATATAGAACCTAATCAAAACATACAAAAGGCTGAAGTCTCACGATACAATATAATGTTATTAAACAATATTTTGTTTGTTCATTTTCAAATTTAGGTACAACAGATACTATTATAATATTTCGAAGGCCATTTAAAAAAAAAAAACGTAACTTTATTTTTTTTACTCTAAAATCATTGAAACATTTTTCTTTTAACAGGCTATATCTACTTACATAAGTTGTATCAAAACTTTGGCTTAGGGTAGATGTATCTAAGCAGTTAAATTTTTACAATATCAATTTTTACATTGAAGCTTTCCTGCCATCGACCAACTTAAAGTTAAGTCTTACATGGTGTTGGTCATATCTTTTTAATGACTTGCTTCTTAAGACGTAATCAAAATAAAAAGTGTGACGCAGAAAGATGTCACACTGCAGCGCAAAACGAACGAAAACTTTATTGATTATGTAATTTTAAAAGTATGAAAAAAGAAAACATAGTTTGCAAATAAGAGCTATATTTCTTCTTCCTACATTGAGCGTTTAAATTATTTGCACACCACACAAAGGCATTCAAAAAATGGTCGTTGGCGTTTAGCCCATCTATATAAACTTGGTCGAAGGTCACTTCTTACTCACATTGTATTTGTATAGACGGTATCTACTCTTTTCATGGTATAAAGGTTTGTCAAAGCAGCCATAAAACAAATCGTAACCTACTTAAAACAAAACATTCAATTGTGTATCCAAAACCGACTTTAATTCACCACCGTTACGTATAATTGAACACGTCTATTATAAAAAAAATACAAGCACCATTTTATTAATCTAATAAAACTGCTTATTTGGTCTCATTGGTCTGATCGTAGATGATGCCATTATCTTCTTCTTTGCAGAAGAAACAAAGGACGATAGCCATTCAGCTAACTGTATAGTCTGTCCGAGTTTCAGGATGTCGGTGTGACATTGACATCTGTCAGCGATCTGTCGCGTTCGGGTTTGTGTAGGAGAAGCCGCGGAACGGCTCCTGGTCCATAGATCGTAGTACGTGGGGTTCACAAGCCGTCAGCCGCGGCCTTTCGCCGGTGAATGCGCGGTCGAAGTATTGTGTGTCCAATGGATGTCGCTGGAATAACAGAAAAGAGGTTGAGTGGATGTTCCAGTAACTGCTGCGATATAAACTAAATTATGATTTTAAGGTTCATAATTGCCATCTGCACAAGTACTTGTTCGGTAAGCAAATTTACTTTTAGGGAGGTGCAGAGTAGAGCGATAACCAAAGACATTCATCTACATAGACAACGCACGTGTCACGATTTGTATTGAAACCAAGCGTGCCGACTTTTTAACACCTTTTGTGACGTCATAGCTGATATTTATTGCTGGGAAATACAAACCGATTCAAAGACACCGATGCCACCCATGAAATCGGTTATTAAGAACGATATAGATATTGTGAAATCGATTTTCTGACAGACATACATACGCGGGGACTGAATCTAGCGGCGACCAACCTTGACGCTTGGTCGGTTTTCGGACACTTCTGTTGCAGACTGTACATACCTACATGCATTTGCGTTGTCTATGTAGATGTATGTCTGTGGCGATGATTGTCTTTGCCTACAGTTCACCTACCTGTGTGGGTTAAGTAACGTTATTAGACATTTTCCTCTACTATTTTTGCCATACAAAATTAAATCAACTTTGGGGTACTACTTGAAATTGGTTTGTACCTATAAATGTTTTTTTTTTATCATACTTTAGTACATTATCCTTTTTTTAATGGCCCATGATAAGCCTGTACTACCCATCATCGGCTATCATCAGAGGTTTCCTAGTAACAATAATAAAACGGATTCAACTAAAGTTAAAAGAAAAAGACATTTTTTATCGTGCCCTTTGAACTGAACGTGATAGATTTTAGAGAATTTCGCGGCTTCATTATACTCACAACTCGCGGTTTGAACGGCGCGTCCAGCTCGCGCCGCTCGAGCCGGTCCCACGGGATGGAGCGGAAGAAGTCCTGGTCGCGGATGTCCCCATGCATGCATTCCGTGCCGCCGAGACGCGTATGCGCATCCTTGTCTAGCAACTGGGGAACAATACAACTTTTAAGTTACCATCGTACTTCTGCAGATATACATAAGGTCTGATTTTGTCTAGCAGGTTGTAGATGATTATTGTATTGGAACCCGCTATTAAACAACTTTCAAGCTAACTGTGGCACTGCTACACCTGCCTAGCAACTGTCTAGTTCTAATTTTGTCTAGCAACTGGGGAAGAATCACAAATACAACGTTCAATAATACCTACCATCTGGCTCCAAATTAAGCTTGTGTTATGGAGAGCCCACAGCAACCTAAGTTGTACAGTCCCGTCAAATAAAATGTTATTTCGATACATATTTCGTTGTAATAAAAGGTTTAAAATAAAGGTTTCGTTGTAATAAGGTGCAATGAAAATGTTTACATATTATTAGACATGACTGTACACAGACCTGGCTGGGACTTAAACCCAGGATCCGCAACCAAATATTCGACTCGAAAATATTCACTGCACTACGGAGTGCGACAACAGTGAAATCATAAATTCAAAAATCTTAAGTTACAATGTTTACAAATTTCGCTGGGCAGAACTGATATTAGATAAGTTTCCTTTTTATTATAGTTGACATAAATAGTCGTTAATGTAGTTTTACATATAAATAAATAAATATTATTGGACATACGAGTAAGTACAATCCATTTTGATATTCCATAACTTTAAGGTTTTGTTCCTTACTAAAAAATAATACTTTTTGCCAAAGAATACGTGGTTCAAAAGTGCAAACTTTCCAAAGTTCATAAATTATCACCCTTGTAAAATGTTTTCATTCAATAGACGCGTGTCGTGAAGCCGTACAATAAACTACAAAGAAAAATTAAACGTTTTAGGAACGTTGCGAGCTGTACTTGTGCATACATAAGATGTTTTGAGTTATTTAAAAATTAGAATTAAAAAATTAATATTGAAAAATTATTCACATGTTATTTGATTCTATTGCATGGTCCAGCATGGTCCCATTAATACCCTAGAGTTATGGAAAATCAACAGGAACACCTTGTGTATTCACACAGCGCCATCTAGCCCTAAACAGCCGTGGTTTACTTTGTATGGAATCATGTTAGATACCTACCAGGGCTGAGTTTTTTGATCGATGTTACTATATAAATAAATAAACCCATTTCTAGTAATGGCAATAATGTTATCCTGACCAAACGAAACGAATGAAGATGAAGCAAATATAAACAATATGGCGTCCAGGTTTGCAATTTGTATAGCGCGCATTACATTGTCCGACCAGAATTCAGAAATACAATACTTTGTAGTGTATTTTCGTGAGATATTGAATCTTTGACCCCATTTATTGCACCTGTGACCTGTGGTGTTTCTCCTTGACTTTAACCAGTTAGGCAAAGAGTTAGGCTATTCTTAAGTTTAGTTCAAACGGCCTTAAATGAATATAGCATCTTGGAGACATTTTGTATTTATTGTTATACTTAATAGTTGAGTTTAGTCTCCGTTAACCAGACTGGGTGAGTGGTCTCGACAAGATAATCTCGAAGCTGTGCTCCTGGTCTGGATGTGCATGCTAAAATTTACAATCTATCGTGAGCTAAAAATGATTCAAATTTCCCGCTACAAATAGTTTACCTTGGTGTGCCTATAGATGGCAGTAGTTCCAAACTAAACGACTAAAAATCGTTCCTATTCTTTTTATGAAGTTGATCTTCTTCTCCTAGAGTAATTTTATGTTCTGTGGCCCTAAAGTAAGCACATAGCTTGTATTGTGGGTACTAGGTAGCGGATAAATATACTTAGGTAGGTATACTATTATTTTCTGTTTTTTTTTTGTTTCAGTATATCGGTGCTAATGAGATTAGTTTCAAAGTTATGGGCTCCCATAAATACCTTTGATTGTCAGTGAAAATTTGTTCTTTATTCATTTTGAAGGTTCAAATCAGGGCAGATTATTTCTCCCATCATTCTTATTGGCTAACTTCAATACACTATAAGTAATTCCCAAACATTTTAAATTAACTTACCCTTGTTAAAACAGTAAGCGATTCACTGGAGAGGAACCGAGGATAGGACGGCATCTCGTTGCATATGGACCAAAATAGTTCATCTTCATCACAACCGCTGAATGGACTTTGTCCAATCAGCATCTCGTACAGAAGCACCCCAAACGACCACCAGTCCACTGCCTGGTTGTACTTAAGACCTTTGATTATCTGAAATGAAATTCGATTATTGTTAAAATTATTTCATATCGAAGATATTTTTCTTTTGTACGTTTCTTGGAGTTAGGTACTTAGGAGACTGCTCTACCGATCAGTTTCATCAAGGGTAAAAAAACCTAAAGTAGTGATTATTATAATTCGATGATTTAGGTATCTACTTTTCATTCATCAGAATCATAATGCAACACAAAAGGGTATTTTTAAGAATTTATTAATTTTGCCTCCCTAATGTAAATTCTCTTAATGGTGCGTAATCGAATATTCTTGTAATGTAATGGTGCGTACAGATTGCTTGTAATCGAACCTGTAATGTAATAACCAGCGCTCGATGCTGCGCTCGGTGTATTTGTACGTGTATTTCGCACGAACTGAACATACACTGCGAGCATCCTGAGACAAAATGTTTCCGTATTTCGTCGCGAGCACGGTCCGTCGACACGCGTTTTTTTCTGTCCGCCAGACTTCAGAAAATTAATAGATCACACGAGACATGGATTGCGAAGACCAGTTAGTTGGTAGAGATCGCGCCAAACATTGCCCTCTGAAGTTGTTGCGGGGATTTTCGCGCGGGTGTTTTACTTACAAAAAACCTTTTATAAGTTGTAGTAAGTACCTAGTACAAATATACCGTAAAATGTTCCTACTTTGCTCCTTTAAGGTTAATTATGCTCCAATTTTCTTAAATGTTTTATTGCTTGATATGTCCAAATCGGTGCGACATGACTTTTAATTGTTAACGCACCCAAAAATATTTATCTATGAGTGGCAACACTGAAGTGGAAAAAAAAATCATCCGCCATTTTTTCTTATGTCAGATGCAGATGTAGTGCAAGACGTTAAAAGGATTTTTTTCTTGTATGGTAAAAAGCCACTTCCATCTCGAAATCTGCATAGCATATTAAGGTAATTATGTTCTAATTTTATTATGTATATAATCAGGTAAATAAATCCGTAAATATTTCATTGAATTTCAAATTGATCATAATCTAACCTCAATTTTTTGGTGTGCTCATATTTTTTTGGTAACTTTGGGGTAACTTTGCACCTTGGAGCAAAGTAAACCCAAACATAAGCCGTTTGAAAGTAAACATAATTTATTCACTTTTTATCGAGGAAGTTGTTATATAATTTCAGAAAAGATGCCAAGAAATTATAAAAAACGTATAGGATCAAGAAATTATAAAAATTACAGCCCTGAAACTCTAAGAAAATGTTTGGCATCCATAGAAAATAAAGAATTAACGCAAAGAAAAGCTAGTGAAGAGTATGGCATACCACGCAGAACCATTATTAATCAGCTAAGACTCCTACGATCTAAAATGCCATCTCGACCTCCAGGTGCTCCAACAACATTTTCAAGTGAAGAAGAAGCCTTGTTTGTTGACTGCATTTTAAGGCTGAGCGAGTACGGCTTTCCTCTTACAATTTTCGATCTTCGCGTCGTTATAAGAACATATTTGGACAAAATTGGTCGGAAAGTTTCAAAGTTTAAAGATAATTGTCCAGGTACTGAGTGGGTGTCAAGTTTCCTTAAAAGACATTCATGTTTATCACAAAGATTTGCGACCAACATCAAACGAAACAGAGCATCCATTGACAAGGAAACCATAGAAAACTACATAAAAAACTTAGAAGAAGTCGTTAAAGACGTACCGCCCGAAAATATATGGAATTTTGATGAGACCAATTTATCCGACGACCCGGGTCAAAAAAAAGTAATAGCGAAGCGAGGTGCAAAATACCCTGAACTTATAAGTAATTCATCCAAAAGTTCAACTTCTATTATGTTTTGTGGTAGCGCTAAAGGGGAATTATTACCGCCGTACGTTGTTTATAAATCTAAGCAACTATGGAGTACATGGACTGAACAAGGGCCAAAAGATGCCAGATTTAATAATACCCCATCAGGTTGGTTTGACATGAATGTATTCAACGATTGGTTTTTTACACAAGTTTTGCCAAGATTAAAGAAACAAGCAGATGGTCCGAAAGTAATAATAGGAGATAATTTATCATCTCACATATCTGTAGACGTCCTTAATGCCTGTGATAAAAATAATATTAGGTTTGTTTGTTTGCCACCTAACAGCACTCATCTAACTCAGCCGTTAGATGTTGCTTTTTTTCACCCAATGAAGGTAGCATGGAGAAAGATTCTGACCGAGTGGAAAGCAAGTGTACAAGGTAGTCGAGAGCAAGTTCTTCAGAAAAGCAGTTTCCCGGTCCTACTAAAACGACTAATAGATATGTTGGAACCAACGCGCGAAGTAAACCTTGTTTCCGGTTTTCGAAAATGTGGTATTTATCCGCTTGATCCCAATCCACTATTAGAGAGGTTACCCACAACTGTTGACAAGACTGCTTTGCAAGATTCTTTTCTACAGAGTCTTGAAGCTAAGAGGTTAGAGTGGACGACAAGTGGAACTGCTAAAGGGCGACGCAGAAAACTACACATCACTCCTGGAAAAAGTGTAACTGAAGAATTAAGCACTCTTTTGGACGATAAAGAAAATGAAGAGTTGGCTCAGCCGTCAACTTCAAAGCGACCATGTCGCCGTAGATCCAGTAGCGAATGCTCTTACGCAGAAAGTATTAACATGTCAGTTCATGATTCTTCTGATCTTGGTTCTCTTGGCGATTTAGAAAATATTGAAGCTGTCCCTGATACAGCGGCCGAAACAAACGATAAAAATTGCGATTTCAAACCAATTGTGAAAGCGGTAGGGCAATATGTAGTTTTCACATATGAGGGAGAAATGTTTCCTGGTAAAATTACAAAAATAACTAAAGAAGGGCCGTATATATCTTCGATGAAAAAGTCGCTAAAATCCTGGGTGTGGCCTAAGCCCGTCGATGAAATTCATTACGATTGGCAGGATATATTGGGATGTATTGATATTCCTAAAAAAATTAGTACCCGCCGTGAAATATATTCCGTTCCTGAATTAGCCCAAACTTGGGGAATTTAAATGACATTTATATATTTTTTTAAGTTGAAAGTTTAAATTTTTGAGAATTTTATTTTGTTATTAAACCTAGATAATATTTTCGACTGATTTTTGTCCAAACCACCAAAACTTGGGGTTCAATTTGTTAACTTTATAAATGTTAGACTTTCATAAATATTTTTTAGTTGTAAGATTTAATTGTTTTTTAAGATTATCTTGTTATTTCGTTAGCTGATTTTTGACTGATTTTTTTAGAGACTGAGACATTTGTAACCAAAGTTATTACTTAAGATAGCAGTGCCTATTATAATTAAAGAATAAAAAAATCTATGATACGATGTGATTTTGTGATTAAATTTAAGAAATATAACATTACTGCTCTAAAAAATACGGTTTATTTTGATTTTACAAATTTTTTGACACTTTTTACTATAAAAAAAGGTAAAGCGTAACATTACTGGAGCATAGTTTTAAAAAGCAAGGCATAACATTGCTCAAAAATCTTCTGCAATGAAGATTGGTTGTGAAATATACCCAGGAGCAAAGTTACCCATGACCATGGGTAAATTTGCTCCTTATTCATTGTTTTATATATATTATGGAATACTTAATTACGTTGATTTAACTTCAAAAACGTGTTGGATAATATAATATTATTTAATTAAATACTTAGGTGTATGTTCATCATTAATAATCAAAACAACATTCATAATTATTTTTTTTTGGAGCAAATATTGGAGTAAAGTAGGACCATTCTACACGCAAATTTCTAAAAAAAAAACACAAAGAACATAAACTTCTAAATACTTAATACCTAAAGTTTGCGCTAATAGATGAATTTCTATTACTTAATAACAAACATATTCGAAATACAGATTTATAACAAAGTTCTTGTCAAATGAAACAGTTCAATCGATTTAAATCCAAACGTAAAACAAGATAGGTACCTACTTATTAATTTTCTCTCAATAGGTAGGTATAAAGGTTAACTCTCACATTTATTTAGAGATACACTATTGGAATATTATAAATATGAAATAATCACAATACCTTTCTATCGTAATAACCTGCATAACAACTCGACACGATAAAACAATATCAAGTAGGAACCTACATACCTTCAATCAAAATAAGACATATAACCATCTATCTAATTGTTCCAAGAACAACGTAGGTAGGTAATAAGATTTTACCGCGTCGGCCATAAGATTTAACAAGAATATTCTAGATATATCAAACAATATTAAAAAGAACTCAGTTTACAGCTTTACAGCAACCACATTATAACTAAAAATATAGGTTCATACAACATTGGCTTCTCGAAATTTCTACTAGGTATCTCAAATTTCCAAAACAATTGTTGATTGAGCTTTACATTAATATGCGGATTTTTTATACTTTAAAATGTAACAATACATCTTTTCGTGCGTCTCAGTCGAGGCGCAAGTATTTTTCGGTCGCTAATTTATAAGACCAATTTGTTATTCAAACGTAAACATGATTTTTTGACACAAAACGTATTTTTGTTGAACACTTCCTATTCAATTTACAAAGTTTTTTATTTGTTTATATAAAAAAAGTATATTTGCAGTCATAAAATTAAATGGAAGTAAACACAAAGTAGGCAAATGTAATTTAAACGCTGAAGGCGGGCAGCCCTATCACATGTGAACGGACCGCGGCGCTCTGTAGGCATTTATTTCAATGATGCGGCCGAGTTGAATTACTGTAGATATCTGTACTGTGGTGTAAGTATGATATTGAACTATCACGTCCTCGCATTTGGAAAGTGATCTACCAGTTACCCTACATATATGAAGTTTCACCACAGCTAAAGTTTACACGAGGATTTAAAAATGTTATTGAAGTCGGTTTTTTAAATACATCAATATATAATGATAAATCATCAATTCATAAAAAAAGTGCTGAAGATCTAGACGTTGGTTGCGGCGCACCACATTTTATAAAAGGAGAAAAGGCAGAGAATTGCTTACAGTTGATAAAACAAAAACTTTACAAGTTCTGGTTTGTTTACATCTTTACCATAAAAATTAATTCTAATTTATCTCCTAAACGATTAAACTGATTAACATCATTCAAATGGATAAATTGGTTTTATGTCTAGAGCTTTCATTTGACATCATAATCATTAAGATAACTTAACAAACAAAATATCACACTTTGAAGTTGCTCTCGTAATTATCCAATATTTATGAAATGCAAAACAATAAAAAATAATTCAATATGAATTGCAATCCGCGTCCCTTTGATGTTGTCCAAAAAACCGACAATTCACGGATAGCGTAGAGCGCGCTTCGAGCGTCACTACACAGGAGCAAGTCTCACGCACACAGGCGCAATTCCTGTTCGCGACCGGTGCTCGCGCAATGTGAACGGGCGCGCGAACGCCCGTCCACATTGAGCATCGAGCATTTTTTGATGTTATTCAAAAAACAGAAAATGTACGGATAGCTTAGAGCAGGCCACGAGCGCGCTCTACTGCGGCTCAGTTCGCGCTCGAGAGGCGTACAAATCATGGGAACTTTTTTTGTAGATTACATTACAGGTTCCATTATGGTGCGTACAGATTGCTTGTAATCGAACCTGTAATGTAATAACCAGCGCTCGATGCTGCGCTCGGTGTATTTGTACGTGTATTTCGCACGAACTGAACATACACTGCGAGCATCCTGAGACAAAATGTTTCCATATTTCGTCGCGAGCACGGTCCGTCGACACGCGTTTTTTTCTGTCCGCCAGACTTCAGAAAATTAATAGATCACACGAGACATGGATTGCGAAGACCAGTTAGTAGGTAGAGATCGCGCCAAACATTGCCCTCTGAAGTTGTTGCGGGGAGTTTCGCGCGGTTTTTTTACTTACAAAAAACCTTTCATAAGTTGTAGTAAGTACCTAGTCCAAATATACGCAAATTTCTAAAAAAAAACACAAAGAACATAAACTTCTAAATACTTAACACCTAAAGTTTGCGCTAATAGATGAATTTCTATTACTTAATAACAAACATATTCGAAATACAGATTTATAACAAATCATAATTCTTGTCAAATGAAACAATTCAATCGATTTAAATCCAAACGTAAAACAAGATAAGTACCTACTTATTCATTTTCTCTCAATAGGTAGGTATAAAGGTTAACTCTCACATTTATTTAGAGATACACTATTGGAATATTATAAATATGAAATAATCACAATACCTTTCTATCGTAATAACCTGCATAACAACTCGACACGATAAAACAATATCAAGTAGGTACCTACATACCTACCTTCAATCAAAATAAGACATATAACCATCTATCTACATCGGTAATTGTTCCAAGAACAACGTAGGTAATAAGATTTTACCGCGTCGGCCATAAGATTTAACAAGAATATTCTAGATATATCAAACAATATTAAAAAGAACTCAGTTTACAGCTTTACAGCTACCACATTATAACTACAAATATAGGTTCATACAACATTGGCTTCTCGAAATTTCTACTAGGTATCTCAAATTTCCGAAACAATTGTTGATTGAGCTTTACATTAATATGCGGATTTTTTATACTTTAAAATATAACAATACCTACATCTTTTCGTGCGTCTCAGTCGAGGCGCAAGTATTTTTCGGTCGCTAATTTATAAGACCAATTTGTTATTCAAACGTAAACATGATTTTTTGACACAAAACGTATTTTTGTTGAACACTTCCTATTCAATTTACAAAGTTTTTTATTTGTTTATATACAAAAAGTATATTTGCAGTCATAAAATTAAATGGAAGTAAACACAAAGTAGGCAAATGTAATTTAAACGCTGAAGGCGGGCAGCCCTGTCACATGTGAACGGACCGCGGCGGCGCTGCTGTAGGCATTTATTTCAATGATGCGGCCGAGTTGAATTACTGTAGATATCTGTACTGTTGTGTAAGTATAATATTGAACTATCACGTCCTCGCATTTGGAAAGTTATCTACATATATGAAGTTTCACCACAGCTAAAGTTTATACGAGGATTTAAAAATGTTATTGAAGTCGGTTTTTTAAATACATCAATATATAATGATAAATCATCAATTCATAAAACATTTTATAAAAGGCGCACCACATTTTATAAAAGGAGAAAAGGCAGAGAATTGCTTACAGTTGATAAAACAAAAACTTTACAAGTTCTGGTTTGTTTAGGTACATCTTTACCATAAAAATTAATTCTAATTTATCTCCTAAACGATTAAACTGATTAACATCATTCAAATGGATAAATTGGTTTTATGCCTAGAGCTTTCATTTGACATCATAATCATTAAGATAACTTAACAAACAAAATATCACACTTTGAAGTTGCTCTCGTAATTATCCAATATTTATGAAATGCAAAACAATAAAAAATAATTCAATATGAATTGCAATCCGCGTCCCTTTGATGTTGTCCAAAAAACCGACAATTCACGGATAGCGTAGAGCGCGCTTCGAGCGTCACTACACAGGAGCAAGTCTCACGCACACAGGCGCAATTCCTGTTCGCGACCGGTGCTCGCGCATGTGAACGGGCGCGCGAACGCCCGTCCACATTGAGCATCGAGCATTTTTTGATGTTATTCAAAAAACAGAAAATGTACGGATAGCTTATAGCAGGCCACGAGCGCGCTCTACTGCGGCTCAGTTCGCGCTCGAGAGGCGTACAAATCATGGGAACTTTTTTTGTAGATTACATTACAGGTTCCATTACAAGCAATGTGTACGCTCCATTACAAGCAATGTGTACGCTCCATAATGTTGCGCACGGTGCGCAGAATGTTACATTACTAGTTGCATTACTAGTAATCTGTACGCACCATTAGACTCAAACGCAGTGCTTTAAACTAAATAATTATTCTTCGATTTAGTTTTAGTACAGACCTATTTATGTCGTAGATTTTTAAATTCTATTTCGAACGCTTATTCTATTTTATTGTATGTAAGTAGGTATCACTCGCAGGTACTCGTCTTGTCGCGTTGTGTTTAATAAATTGAGAATACTGAGTTTTGTGCTTCAGAATTAATTAAATCAGCATGTGCATGGCATATTAAGATCCTTGAGTCATTTAGAAAAGTCTGTAAAATTGCACTGTAGTTTGTTTTTATTTTCCTACAGTCAACATAAATTAATTCGGCACACTCAAATAATTAAGTAAATTGACGCTACCGAAATGTGCGTATATTAAAGTCAAAGATACCAAACTTTAAATAATAATAAAACCGTGAACAGGAACTTTCAAGGAAACTTATGAAAAGACACCAAATATTTATTTTAATTTGAAATTCGCACAATGTATCCATCATTATCTCAATAAAATAAAATCCCCAGACAATCACACCAACTACATGACAAACCAAACTTGCGATATGCGATACCATGTAGCGATCTAGGGGGAACGTAGAAGATAAATATGTACCTAGGTAAGTATGTAGATAAACACCCATATCCAGAACATTTCTTGTGCCAAGTAGGGATTGAACCCGCAATCTCGCGAATTACATAGTAGCGTGTTAGTGCCAACGCTGCGCTACGCGTTCGAACGTGCGTACCGTACGTCCGTATCTTAAATAGGCACACCTACCCATAGATTTATATAACACCTACTAAGAGAGATTCAAACATGCAAATCTTCATAACATTTTCCGTACCGTACGTGCGTATCATACGCGGCGCTTGGCGCATTCCGAACGTCCGTATCGAACGTGCGTATGGTACGGACGTTGCAGTTTTGTATGAAACGCGCGTTCGAACGCGTGATGCAGCGTTGTCACTTCGTGCCACAAAGGTCGTCAAAACTGAACACTTTACTTTAATGTAAGGACGTTCGTCTTCCATGAGACTTGATGGTAAGTGCTCATGAAGACTAAGGCTGTAGACATCCATCCATAAGAAACCTTTTCACTCGACGCTTAAAAGTGCTAGGACTTTACTGGTCGGAAAAAATAGACGAAGACAGTTTATTCCAAACCTTGGCGACCCGTATATATGTATAGGTTAACTGGTGGGTCACTTTCGAAATTCGAGGACGTGATAGTTTGAGACCACACGTAAAGAGATAAAATGAAATAAAAATAAATATTTATTAATTACTGGGTGAACTTAACCGAAATTTAAAGAATTCATTTCGCAACGCATGGTTACACTGTTACGGAAGTACGCACGGTGCTATCAACAAAGAATAGGAAGGCAGGTGAACGGTCGTCGACCTAGTAAAACTCTTTATTTATTTATAGGGAACTCTGCTGAAAAATTAAGTAGGTACCTACTTTTATTACATAATTATGATCCGAATTGAGTACAGAGTGCTCTCCTCCAATATCAAAAATTTGTCACCAGTCACACTTAAAATAAAGTATATCTAGTATTATTATCGATAGTAGTCAGGACTTACTTCGGGAGCCATATAATCAGGAGTACCACAGAAGGTGTCGGCGGTCTTCTCGAGGTAAATCTGCAACTTGCACATGCCGAAATCTGCGATGCGTACGTGGCCATCGAAGTCCAGCAAAATGTTGTCCAGTTTTAAGTCTCTGCAAAAGTAAGTATTGTGGTAAGTTATTGTCACTTGTAGCTTAACAGTTTTTTTAGGTGTGCAGGGAACACTAATATGTCAACTCTTCATTATGAAATCAAACTTTATCAACCCAATACAACTTTTTATCATATTGCAATTGACCGGTTTGCGCGGTGTAAACTACAAATCAGCGCAAAAGAGATGTTTGATCTCAATAGCAATATGCTGAGGTTACACATACCTCCACTAATGTGCTTTGTGATTGTTTTTTTCTATTGTTATTTTTATTATTATTATTCTCACGAAAAGTCTTGCCCAGCGCGAAGATAGCTGGGTGATGTGGCTAGTAATTTATCTGGTTATTCACCTGTAAACTATTCCTCTCTTGTGTAAGAATTTGAGACCTGAAACGATCTCTGACGCGTAGAATTTTGCCCTGACCTCAGGGAATCTGCCACTCTGCTGGATGTGAAACATCAGGTCGCCACCGTTAAGGTACTCCATCACGAAGAACAGGTGAGACTGAAAGAAAAAGACTTAAATAAAATAGGTACTCGATGCCCTTCTATTTTCCTATTTTATATTAATTTGTCCGCGTTTGATCTTAATTCCACCTAATGGCAGCATGCGAGCTTAGGCAAGAACTGGCTCTTCATAAAATAAATCGCAGGAGCGATGATATAGCCTGGCAACCCCGACGACGGGAATCACTCAGCTTACTTGCCTTTTACGACACCCTTAGAGTCTGACCAATGAAAGCTGTCCACGAAAAAAAGCGAGAATTTTAAAAAGTCAAGATCAGGCAATGCTGGTTTTACCCTGCCCAAATGAAGTTGATACTATTTATTTATCGACTTCGATAAAGAAGGACGTTATTTATTCGATGTATGTGCAATAGTAGGTATTAACTTCGTTTCAGCAGCTCACGCTGGTGGCGCATCTTGATTTTCAAAATTACCTCCTTTTTTCTTGGACAGCTTTCAATGGCCAGACTCTATCTAAAGTCCGAAGGGCTATTCTAAGCCGACTCCACACAAGTCTAGTTCCAAACCTGATTTTTAAAAATATTATATCTTTTGACCTCTTAAAACAGGTAATCATCATTAATTCCCACTTTCAAAGCAAATCAGTTCAATCAGCAAAGAGTTTTTATGAATGTTTGTAAGTATATAGATTATTCAATCTATACATATTCATGTAGGCATAAGTCTATCTCAGATTTTATAACGTGTAAAGTGTAAACAGCTAAATAGAAATACTTAGCATTTAGTGTAACGTAACTGAACACTACCTTCGAGATTTTAAAGTAACCGTTAATAGGAAGAAGATGCTAAGCAGAAGCTAGGAAGAAAGGTACCAAGAAGGGTGTTATGATTTATCACCGTAGTTTTCAATTAACCAGAGGCTATAAAATCAGCTGATGTTACGTTTGACAAATTTTCTATGCTGATTAAAAAATATTTTTTTATATGAAGACATATTCATAAGTGTTAAAGCTTCTGTGCATTCGTCTTATTTTCAACTAGAACCAATACTTACGTCAGTCTGGAAGGTGGCAAACAAGTGGCATAGATAGGGATGGTTGGTTCCTAGAGCCAGCACCTTCCTTTCAATCAGGGTACACTCCACGTCATCATCTTCTAAAACTACGTCCTTCTTAAGACATTTCACTGCGTAGTAGTACTCGGTCTCTCGCAACTCTGCTAGCATTACCTGCGGATCAACATCAATAAGTGAATAATGATACACAGTACCTACTCCAAGTTAAACAAAAATTAAATTACACACGACAGTTATTTTTAAAGAACCCACGGCCATGAGCAGCTCCCGTGGAAGATGAAGAGGCCCCGGTTGCTACAGTTGTGGTTGGTTGGTACCAGCACTTGGCCAAGCTTATGTTTATCAATGACATAAGATGATGATTATAATCTTATAAATAAGTATTGGATAGATTTAAATACAAAAAGGAAGAAAAGAAAAACCAAAAGTTAGATATTTTTTCTATTTGTCTTTATATTCATGATTTTTAATTAAATGACACAGGGGAAGTGCGTCATGTTCTGCTTGTACAACCCAGAGCCAAAAACCGATTACCAAAAATGGGTATTTTAAGAACTGGCTAGTAGTGACTTGTCGTCTATTTATCCATACACTTTTAATCGGTTCATATATTTTAGCTATATAATTTGATATTAAGATCTGGCACGTATCTGATACAACATAAAACATTCAAAAAAGCAGTAACCATAATCAAAAATCGCATTAAATAGTGTTCTCATATTATATACATTTAATAATCTGTTGAAAACCTAATCAACGTCGGTGTCATTAATTTACAAAACAGACAACGAGCGCGACTGTACAACGACACGAGTACATTTCGTTTTGTATAACTACCTACGTGATATTATTCATGGCTACTTTCTCCGTAATGTTGGCCGGGATTCAAAGGCAATTGGGCCAGTGCTAGGAACCAGGAAGACAGCTCTGTCCTGGCTCATACGAGTATTCAGCCGGTAAATACTTGGTTTACAAATGTTGTTTGACACAAGCGTTGCTCCCCATTAGCCGTGATCTGTGACAAGTGGGTTTCGCTTATGCATGTAGGGAGAATAAATTAAAATGATGGTCTTATATCTTTATTACAGTTACATTTCATACTGGTTATTGCACTGATTGCAAAATCGAGGTTCGTAACTGGAATTAAACTAGTGGACCCCAAATTATTTTATAATCAATGATTTCGTTCTTAATAAGGTACGTCGAGCCGTCGTCAGTCCCGGGAGCGAATATACAAAGGCTATACTATTTGAGTCACGAGTCAGACTCTAATAGAGGAGCTTTTGTTTATGCATATTACTCGACAATACCTAATCGAACTCAGTAAAAAAATTTACTGAAATGGATTAGCTTTTGCTCTTGTAATTTTCAAAGAAATGCAAAGACAAAACCTAGTACTGTATAATACATATTCACTCAAATAGATAAGCTTTTGTCAAGAAGAAAAGTAGGTATATCTTTGTTTGACATACATTGCGGTGAAAGAGATAAGCTACGAGAAGGGCTCCCGCACCGGAAGGCGGAGACGGTACGGTTAGGTGCGACGACGAGCGCAGCGAGGAGGAGCATGTTAGGTTGCATATGTGCGCGAGCCGAGCGAGCGAAGCGAGCGGTGCCGCGGCAGCGGCCGGCGAAGCGCCATAAACCTGGTCAGCTATTATAGTCAACCCAACATGGTCAAAAGTCAAACATTAAGTCATCAAAATAGCGATGGTCATAATGCATGCACATTTTATTCCTATCTTTAAAATCAGAACAATTGCCATTTAAGTATCAAATTGAAGCTAACGATCGGTAAATATCGGTATCAAATGGTATAGCATTTGTTGCTGCAATGTTACATTGAAGTAATCTCACAAAGTCTATACGACTTCGGTCAATTTCTGTACTAGAATAGATTAGGGTTTCGGCAAGTTTTTGTCATACAAAAGCTAATCCAGTTCAGTTCGCACTTTCACTCTAATGGTATAGACTTTGTAAATACGCGTCCCGGGACCCTTGCGAATACATTCTGCATTGTATTTGTAAACTATCATGCTCTTGTCAGATTGTTAGCAGTACTACTTCGTCAAAACCCGTTTTATGAGGGGCCATGAGTAGTTCCTGGGTGAGGAGGAGTTTAGGCCATACAAGCTGGCCCAGTGCTGGTTGGTGGTAGCGGAATTTTCCAAGCAGCAAAATGACTTCTGACGAACCCTCACGATTACTGCATACACGGATTCAGCATCCTGGACCGTCTGCTTAGCGTGCCCGGTAGCACGGAATTCGTGGTAAGAAGTTTATGGCCGGTGGTCACCTATCCTTGTAGTGACCGCGCCGAACATTGCAGGTCTCTACAAACCAAGCGCCAAACGATAAAAGGTTGTATTATTTTGTATTTGTATACAGTTGCTTTAGGGTACGTTATTCTACAAACGTTTTATAGTAGGTATTTAAACCAGTCGCAAGAAAATAAATAAGGGAAAGCAGTTTTCCCTATTTAACTAGCTCTGTTATTAGGGTACCTAATGTAAAACTATTTCATAACAGTTCAAAAGGGAATTGAACTCTTCATCTAATAATATAATTGCTTGCAGGTGTCTCGCAAATAAATGACGAAATACTATTGTATAGACACGTACTAACTAACATAGATGCTATTGTGACAACTCTAAACACGACTAGCTACGTCTGACGATAGTCTCTGCAGCTAATAGCTTTGAGACATGATCATTTGTTATGCAGTCGAGTTTTAAAATAGACGTGAAAACTAAAATCTCAACTGCCATTGGTCGCTTTAGAGTCGCAACATCACGAGCCAATAGTAATCCGTATAGATCACGATTGTTATTAATTGTGCTTGTCATTTAATTTGTTCGTGACGATTCTGGTGCAAAGGTATTGCAGATCTGACGCTATTTGGCTGCAGCAAACAAGGAGTAGGTGCGATAGTATGGTTGGTGATCCAGATCGAATTGCGTAGTGTTTTAAATGGCAAACTGCCACCACCGGCGGTTTACGGTCAGATTTATAAAAGTTCGGTATCTGACAACATGATGTACGTAGCTGGTTCGTTGTTTAGGCGGGATGGTTTAGTTACGTCAGTAGAATTACAGTTCAATGCTGGTCATGCAAGAGACGTTCGTGCGCAGTTCGTTGCTAAAAATTTAATTGATTTAGGAAATCTTGGAGTTAAAGCTCACAGGAAATGTAATAGCTGTTCCACACTCTTCTCAAGTTCTCTCGTGTTTCTCCACTTTTTGCGCGAGACAAAGGAGTGTGAGAACACGAGAACAGGCGAGATTCTCACCGCGAGAACGTGTATTGACTTCAATATAGCCGAATGACCTTGAAAGAAAGCATTCGAATGGGTTAAGTAAATGACTGAATGCATTCCACTAATCCATTCAAAAAGCTGTCTGGCTTTTGCCTGCGGTTTCACCCGCGTAACTCCCTTAGAGAGAGAGATAGTTTTGAAGTAACTCCTTATAGATTTTAGGTGTTTTGTGTGTGCTTCTTTTTAATATACGCATGAGTATAATATTCGAATGCGCATAACAATAATCTTGCCGCAGCGGTCACTTCAGCGTCCATCGTCATCAAGCGAAGAGAACTGTAGTGAGAACTTTCAGAGTGTAGACACAAAAAAGTTCTCGCTCAGATCTCAGCGAGATTCTCGCGAGAGTGTGCAACAGCTATAACGTTTGGGGCACAAAATTTGTATGCGATAGCATAATTCCCAGCCAGGTAACCGCAAATATTACCTAGCAATACCGCAGTACCTACCTAGAATAAAAATAACAGGAATAATAGTTACCTACTATTTAACCTATATTACCTACTTATTGAAAGGTATTGCGGTATTGCTATGCTAAGCCTCAACCTATTGAGGATATACAACGTTAGTTTGGCGTGTGGCGTCGCCTTGGCGTGGTCACCTTAAGAATAGTGCTACACCATGTCTTCCCGTGGGTGTCGCAAGAGGCGACTAAGGGATAACAATCCAGATGACGGGCAGCAGCGTCCTTCTGCGTAGTCACAACAGCTTACTGCTATCGCTACGTCTATCCTACTTCTATCTTTACTACTATATATAGATATAGTCTACGTTTCTATCTAGTACCTCTTTGCCTAATGTATAAATATAATAGACTCCAGAAAGTCACTAAATCGTTCATGGGTCAATGTGTACGCTTTTATAATAAAATTCCAAAAATGTTTAACCCTTTACCCGCCAGACTTTATATCAGTTGTCGTGTTCCCAGCGCCAAGCACAGTAAATCTAAAAATAAATACCAAAAACAAATAGGGATGTTCATTGGTACATCGATATACCCGTTCCAGCTTCGCAAATTCAATCATAGTTTCAACTGTTTAAGCTTGAAGAGGTAACAGACAAATAGATAGAAAGAGTAACTTTGATTTTTAATTTCTAATAGTATGTATTTTGGTAACTTAATGAAATAAAGATCGTTTAAAAGCTTTTGAAAGATTTATTGATTTCCACACAATATATTAGGCCAGAGATTAATATTTTTATGACTATACTGTGATGAAGTTTACATCTTTAAATGTAGTTAAATGACATTTATCGATAGCACGAACAAATTAACTAATGCGTAAGCACAACACTAATGGAAAACTCCACAAGGTGGCTCTAGTTTATGACGTCAGAAGCGGTTGTCATACATATTTATTTCTATAGTAACAATTGCTTTAATTGTTTTAATTTATTTGTTAAAAAATAGTCAGTTTAAACAGAAATATTTTTACTTAGGTGGATTTTTGTATTAGTAAATCTTTGCTTATGTTCCGTTCCTATGGTCGGATATATCCGACAATGGCGCTGGACATTAATGCAATTTTCTAATAATAATATCAGTAATTTATCTACCTTCTGACAAAATGTAAATGATAAGTTGATTAACCATTTACCAAATATTTACATTTTTTCAATATATTCATCATCAAAACTCCGTGTAATGTGCCCACTATAGGGCTATGAGTCTCTCCTCTGGGTGATGAGGAAGTTTAGGCCGTAATCCACCAAGCTGGCCCGGTGCTGGTTGGTGGATGTCAGATATTTCAGGGTGCCGAAATGGCTTCTGACAAACCCTAACGACTACTGTATACAAGTATACAGCACCCGGGACCGACTGCTTAACGTGCCCTCTAAAGCACGGATGTCATCGTAAGCGGTCATCGGCCGTGGCGGTTAAAGGGTTAAGATTAACCCTTCGATAGATTTAAGGATAAGTATTGTGTGAAAAGGTCTACTATAAGATATCCGGGTGCAAGAAGATGGGATTTCCTGGCTGAAAATTGTTATTGTGTATTTTTTAAAAGATGATATCTGTTGAGTTTCTTGCCACTTCTTCTCAACAGATCGACGTCCAAAATGGTGGTAGATTCAGTTAAATTTATAAATAGTTTGACTATTTCAAGTTTATTTAAATACCTACGAAATAAATATTTTTTTGACTTTGACTTTTGAGTACCTTTTACTAAGTTGTTTTTGTACCTAGTAGTTAGTTACACCTTTGCCTTTTCAGATTAAAATTAATTTAAACTTAAAGCCAAAGGTATATAGGTTATAAAATTAAGCCTTTACAAAACTTAGAACAAAAACTGCTGTTGTTTTACTTATAACAATTTAAGGTAGGTACATATATTTTGATAAAAAGTGTACTCGTAGTAACTGCTCCTAAAGTTTTAAAAAAGCATATGGGGATTGGGGACACATTTTTAAACATCACTTGTACCTATTTTGTTGCAAATAAATTTGATGTGAATTTGAATTTAAACCTTTTTGATCAGACGCTACATAACATTACCTTCATTATAAATTATTAATTACGGTAAAGTAATTACAACGCACCTGTAATTACCTAAAATATGAAATAGTAACTTTATTACATATAATAGGAAGTATTTATAGTAAGGACATTAATTTACGACATTTTAGAGTAGGTAACTTCTGCATTTGCCAATTATATGTTCTAATAAATCATTTACGTGAAATGTAATTTTATTTATGAAGAACATAAATTATTCTGGCTAAATTTATTGGAACTTAAAAGATTATAAAAATTACCTATCCTTAGTAAGTGTTAATAAATCAAATATAGTTAAATAATTCTAATTAAAGCAGCGCTCTTCATTCATTATTCTATCCATAAAAAGCAAACTTAACTTTCACATAACTTCAGTTAGTTACCAAAAACTAATCATATCATTCTCTCTTGTTAATATTATTATTATTGTAATTGACTGTGTTTTGAAAGTTGTTATATGTTTTTCTAACATTGCCAATATAGAATAACATGTAAAATGTTTGTCTATATTCTCTATGGCAAGCGATCAACGGAGAGATTTACACATTGAAGAAAAATAGAGTTTACATAAATCTATACCAACATAATAAAGCTGAACGGTTAGACTAAGAACCATCCGATGGATTAATTTTATTTCCGTTTCATAGCCTAGCTCTTGGAGAAGAATATAGGCTATATTTTAGCAAGGAGCTCCCACGAATTCAAAAATAACGCGGGTAGAATGCAAGTTTATTCATACAAACATATTTTGTTTGTCTGCCCTACATTTTTCTGCCATCGAACTCAGGGAGATAGCTACAACCAGGTATTTCTATTTTCCGTTAATTTCTTTCACACTGTGACATAGTTTCAAAGCTTACAACACGTATCTAAGTACCTATATCTAAATACAGATTTTAGCAGGTCGCAATTAGGGAAACGGTTACAGAATCGTAACTTTTACTAACTTTAGTGTTATTGCAGGATCAGGTTATTAGACATACACGAGTAGGTTTAGAACAACAAAATACTGGAATAGGTGAGCTTAAAATAATTTTTATTGCTTAAAAACGAAACTTGGCTCGGGCGCGTCGCAATAAATTTTAAATTGGTTTACAGCTTCTACCGGTAATCAAAGGTGGATTTTACGATTTGTTTGAAATATGGTGTACGACTACTGTTTTTTACATAAGTCTACGATGTGATAAGTGACGGTAATGCCAAAGCAAAAAGGTAATGTACACGAGTATTGGTTCTACAAGGTACAAGATTATTTGACAAGCTGAATGAAGAATGTAACTACAGGGTTAATTTTCATCACCTCTTGCAGGCAGCCTATCCACATCAATCCCAACAACATTTGTTCTACAACTTTTTAAAATTATAGTTTTCCCGTACAAAAAATATTTATAGCATCTGTTTAGAGGCGTAAGGGCGCGGACCCATGTCTGGTCAGACGGCGCCGCGGACAGTGCGCGGTGAGGTGAGAAATGAAACTAGCCTGAATGGATTAGGATATGTTTGTTTATTATTTGTAGAATACTTTTTTAATTCTGTGACAGATGCCTGACGAAATTTTAATTGAACATAGTAGTGAATAAATTCCGGCACAAACATTTTTCAGTGCCGAGGAGCATTGGGATTGCCCTTTTTTGTGGCACACACACATCTGGTTTGGTGGCTCTCTTTTGTAAATTAGAGTCTTATAAAAGTTTCACTGTACCTAGTGTACCTAGTTTGCCATGTTTGCATTGCACATATATTGTTCTCCACAGGCTGTTTCTTTAAAATTGAGTGTTTATTTTTTTTATGTGATGGATGATATTAGCTGTCTTGTGTTTGTGTCTTTTATGCACTTATTAAAGTAAAAATTAGAAATTAAGTTGAAAAAGACGATTTCTGTTGAGTTTCTTACCACTTCTTCTCAACAGATCGACTTTCCGAAGTGGTGGTAGATTCACTTTAATTTGGAAACATTCTGACGCGATTTAAGCGTATGTACACATACCTATAAATAACAGTTATTTTGTTTTTTATTACTGTCACAAAGTCACTGTCACAATAAAATATATAAAACAAAAGAGTGTTTACCAGAAAGTGGTCAAACGCACATTTATTCACTACTATGTTCAATTAAAATTTGGTCAGGCATCTGTCACAGAATTAAAAAAATATTCTACAAATAATAAACAAACATATCCTAACCCATTCAGGCTAGTTTCATTTCTCACCTCACCGCGCACTGTCCGCGGCGCCGTCTGCGGCACCGCGGAACCGCGCCGCCGCCGCGTCGCGTTGCGGTGCGGCGCCGCACCGCCGCGCGGCGAGCGGCGCCGCACCGCAGACATGGGTCCGCGCCCTAACTCTATTAACTTTGAGCATACCTACGTATGCCACGCACCTTGCTCAGTAAAATATGGCTTCAAAATAATAATAGGTACTTCTTACTATATGTAGAGTAAGGAGCACAAATTATTTTGTTTTTATTTTTTGTGTTATTTATCCATATTTGTAAAAAGTCGTAGAACAAATGTTGCGATTGGTGTGGAGAGGCTGCCCTCAAGTTTTTTTTTATCATTTCTTCAATTTAAAAAGCATCACTATTTTTTTCGTCCCTAAAGTGGGCACTCTAAAACTGTAATATTACTGCATTTCATTATTTACCAGGTAGAGTTTCCGAGTTGCGGGATCAGCAAGATAATATAATAGCCATATTATAATTTATGATAGATTACCACAGAGTAGGTAATACCTTATTCAATAAATCGTATGCATGTGCTCTTTCGATTAACTGCCTATTTTTCTTGTTTAATTATAATACCACATCATTATTAAAGTGCCGACTAAAATGTAGCTTAGATAGTGACTTTTGTTGGCGACCTCAATCTAACTTGGTAACTGACGATGAGGCTGGAGAAAGCGGGCTTAGGAAAGATATATTAAAGAGATACTCATTTAAAATATTTTGTTCAGTCAATCATCACAGAAGGATCCTCAAGGATGAAGCCAACAAGCGTATGTTTTACGCCCCGCTTGAAATGGACATTCAGGATATTATAAGCTAAACCAACAGGAAGTTTTAAACTCCAAGATACATTCCTACAAGCCGAGTTATCAAGGATTTTGTCAACCAAGTCGGTTGATCAACCACAGCGATTTAAAATGACTCAACTGCAAAAATTGAAATAATTATGATGAACCTGCACCCGAGCGCCGTACTACAGCTATCTCATCGGACTAAAGCTATAAATGTAAAAGTTTGGATGGATGGATGTATAGAACTATAGTTGTTTGTTCCTCAATCACTGCAGAATGGCTCCACGGATCTGGATTAAATTTGACATAGTGATAGTGTAGAGTCTGGAATAGCACATTTTATCCCAATATGCCCACGGGATACAAAATGGCCAAACAGCTGCTATTTTACAATAAACAATGATTAAACTAGTTTAAAATTGGAAAAAATATTCAATGACAGTCAACTCTTAAAAAGACGACTTGAGAGAATATTGGTTTCACCAACGCCAAAGGGCCGTACCGATGTCTCACTCATCATCATTTGTGTAGGTAGACACTAATCGTCGTTTTGCTCTAGTTTTCACAAGTCACATCTTTTACAAGTGGCGGCGTCAGTTTGAATTCGTAACATATATCGACGCCCTCAAGCAATAACACGGTAACCGAAAAATCTAAATTTTACAGGAGAAATGAAGATTTATGAAATATCTTTTCATCAAATGGAACTATTTTGTTCATCGATAAATTAATTGAAAGCTATTTTTTTGACAAATATGACTGTGCTATTAGTATAAAATTCCTTTAATTTGAAACCTAGTTATCAATTAAAATATATGTATAGTATCTAAAATTCCATAAATAAAACATTAACGTAATATTTTATATACATAGGGCGTTAATTTTTATTTTAGGGATAATACAGTTTATTTACTTCTTGGATCGATTGCTGTTGTTATCTATGTTTGTATTACATACATGATTTCACGCCGTATCTCACGCTAATTGCTGCGATTCAGATACACCTTCCTTCACATTCAGTAATCTTTTAACACATGATCGCCAATAACGGGTACTTTCACTAAGCCCTTATTAAGTATGTCACCAATTTGATCTGCGTACGTTCGCCTGAGACACTATTTTCTTCTTGTACCCTTCCTTCAATATCACCTTTATATTTCCCATCTCTTGTAAAAGGTAAAGGTAAAGTTGTAAAGGTAAAGGGGATCCCAAGTACACAAATTCATTCACTTGTTCCGCTATTTTGTCTCCTATCATATTGCATTCCATCATATCTTCATTCGTCTCTATAACCATGATTTTCGTCTTTTCAACATTCACTTTCAAAACTTTCCTTTTAAATGACACATACATCACATTGACCATTTGTTGCAATTGCGATGTCGACAATGCGAGTAGAACCTGGCCATCGGCGTAAAGCAGGATTTAGATCACTGCCTCATTCGTTTTTAAACCCTATCACACAGCTATCCCTGAATAGGTTTGAGTGCCCATATCAAGCCACTCCATACAGCCACATAAGGCTACGGAAGTATTTGCATTCCTGCTGAGCCTCTATGCTTTTACAAAGTGGTACAATAGGCTTAGAGGTGTAGCTAATATATTCATATTAGGTATACATAATAGAAACACGTTAGAAATGTTATATTCGGTAATAAGAAAATATCTATATAAAGTTATTCTATAATAGTCAAATAATAGTGAGCGACGTTGTATGCACTCATCGTGTTCTTATATTTTTCAAATATAATATTATTATTCAATAATATGCGCGGGAGATAATCATTAGAAACTCTCTCTATTATTTGACTAGGTATGAAGCCATTTTATTGGTAATAGGTATAAAACCATATAATAAAGCGTTATATTAGTTAATTGAAATATGAAAATTCGATTCCAATATAACATCCCTAAATACTTAGGTTTGCAGTGACACCTTCACCTGCCTTGAGCATTCGGCATCTATCCTATCATACTCTGCTGCTTTTCCCAATTTCAAACATACAATTGCTTTCATTACCTCTTATATACTTATCTCACTTTCACGATTGATTTTGCCACTTAAAAGTGAAAAACATATTTTCCAAAACATTACTCGCGTTTCACTCACATAGATTCTCGGAATATCCCTTCCACTGATTCATTTTATCTTCATGCTCACTAAAAATATTCCCACTTTCGAGTCTCCAACCAGTGAGGAACATTGTTAGCGTTTATTACGGAATTTGTAAGAATATTAAAACGCCAAAAACTCGGTAAACGCATCTTACCAAGATTTTATATAAATATTTTTTTCATATGTCGGTATATTTGTATGTATATTTCTGAATTCAAATTCCCTACAATAAACATATTTGTCATGATATTTTTGTAAATATCATTAGGGAAATCTGAAAAAAATGCAAAGCATATTCCAGTCCATAGATTCCGAATTTGACATAACATTTATGCTCATAATAGCCCATTACCGAGTTCTTGTTTGGGGGCATCGATATCGATTTTTTCAAACGTTAATGAAGCAAAAGTTGTGCACGATTCTTATAAATGGTAATAATAGCTAAAAACAGAAGTAAACTATACTTTTTTACCCTGTACTTATTTTGACACCAGTTTGGTGATTGAAAATTTGGTTGTAGGTTAGGTATCTATAAACAAATTCAATTTAATTAAGACACCACACCATTAACTTTAAAGTTAACTTTATAGCCTCTAACCTGAACGCTGTTCTAAATAGCAAAATACAAAATTTAGGAGCATTTATTTCGTTGATATTGTGAATAATCTGCTCCATTCTGCGTGAAAGATCTTTTTTTTTCTTGGCAAAGGCACTTTGTTTCGGTTTAGAGTTTATTTTTGGATGACCGGCTCGCTTACTCTTGTGGGTAAGGATTTGTAATTCTTTTAGATGTGTTAAATAAACAAATAAACACTGGCAAACAAATAATAAGAGTAGCCGATGATTCTAAGGCACTCCGAGCACTAGTACCTAAGACGTTGTTAGCTCCAGTTTAGGTACCTACACTTATCTTCTCATTTTTACATTTTGATCATAAGTCATATAAGCCGTTGTGTAAAGTTTTCAAGATTCACATTTTTCGGATAATCGCAGTAAAAACTTAGATCTTAATTAGGTAGGTAGGTTACGAACAATTAATGTAGATTTTTTGATTTAGGAAACATCCTTTTTGAGATCATCATTTATTTCAACTGAACATTTTAATTATATATTCCGCAATTCATTTGAGGCCACACACTGATTTCGAAAGAACGTTTTTTGCAATGCGTCGTCTGGCACTCACGCGTTTCTATTTATGCCAAAAAGTGAAATATGTTAATTGTATTGTAATCACTATGCGATTCCATAGGTAATTATGCGTTTGTAAAATCGATTTTTATGTAGGTTTCGAAGTTTTATTTATGAAGTTTTGGCGTCTTTTCCTTATCCGTATTCAGCATAGACAAACACTTTCAAGACCAGGAAAATAGTAATTATCTTGTTTCATTGTAAGTACCGGCATTATACAGAAAGTATGGTGACGTTCACAAAGTTTAGGAAAGTAAATATTGGTTGTTGTAACACAGAAGGCAGATGATAATGCTTCAACGAGTGATGATTGACGGTGCTGGGAAAGAACATCTACTATAAAAGGAGTAGATATCTAATGTAAAATTGTTTTAACCAAATTGATAAAATTTTTTAGTGACTGAAATTGAAACACATCCCCAAAAAAGTTATGAAAATGCTTGTATTGCAGACTCACGAAACATTTTTAAATTTAACTAGGTTTATCCTTGTGATGTATTGTGTGTTAATGATGACAGTATAGGTAGTTGAAATGCGTTCTGTTCATCCCTTAATTTGAATGACTCCACTCTCTTACTTAACGTCGTTGGGAAACGTGCGAGAGTGGCGGTGGCCCAACACTACAATCAGATTCCATAACTGATTAATAGGCATTACATTACACCTATACGCAGTAAAAGAGAAAAGTGGCAATTCTATAATCTGAATGGTACTTGCCTTTCCAAAGCTGCCTTTGCCCAGGACCTTAATGAACTGGAAGTCCTCAATGTTGTACTTCCTGAATCGCGGGATGGAGCGTGCGGGCGGCGTGAACCGTCCCGTCTTGCGGAACAGGCTGTACGCAGTCGATTGCTCTGTGGATATGACAATATCTTAAACATTTTGCAAACTCAAAACATATTAATTAAACCCGTTGTCGTAGGTGAATGACAATCGCGACAACGCGACGCGACGCGAAAATATCAAGTAGTCGTTGTATAGCAGTTAGCCTAAGTTGTCACTCAAGTAATCTGAAGTATTGGCAACATTACGTCGCGTCGTGTCGCGTCGCGTCTGGTCGCTCACATAGGAAAACGCCTTATACAGTGTGTTACCAGCTAATGGAATTTTATAGTAACCCATCCGTAATTTAAGAAAAATCCTTAATTATTTTTTTAACAAAAATGATATTGCCAGCAATGAATAGCATAGTAAATAGCATTAATATCGACAATTAAAAGTATGGAGTGTAAAGTATGGATATTAGAAAATTAAAATGTATAGTGGTTATCATTGGCTAATACATGCGAAGAACTGCTGATGGAACATAGCAAAATTAGTTTTAGTATGTCCGCGTACTGGTAACACACTTTATAATAGTTGAATGTTTATGTCATTTATTTTCTTTTAGAAATAAATGTACAAATATCTTTGATTCGTCGATAGTCATAATAACCAAGTAGAGACACAATTTATATATACATAATGAAATATTTAGTAACATAGCCACAATAGATAGCAGTAGTTAATTTTGTTTAAATTATTTATTTGAAAATACTTATTACGCATGTTAAATGAAACTGCAAAAGGATAGAACTCGATAAAGTTATTTAGTCTTTCCCAGGGCATTAAACCACCATCGCAAAAAAAGATACCATCTCATATTTAACACAGTCATATCTCATATTTTGCATACACGACGTATATTACTAACATGAAGAGAATATAATAAAATCTTTATTATTTTCAAAGAGCAATGACTGCCGAAGGTACATCGGAGCAGATTGGCATCGAACACAAACAACCTCACCACTTTGAAGTGCGTCTGGTGTATTCTCGTAATAGGTATATGAATTATTTGCGCAACTGTTTTGGCATTTCACTCACTTCTTATCTCAGAGTATAATTTCAAACATCCTTTCTTGTTCAATTCTACCCACATCTGATGTTATCAGACTTCGAAATAACAATATACTTCACTATACAGGGTGACGACCTAAAACATGCCTCATAATACTCTGATTATAACCTAACCTCTAAATTAGCTATCCGATATTTTTAGTTGAAAGTCCCTTGACGAACCGAAAGCTATAAAAACTAAGATTACCTACTTGCTAATTGACTTAGAGCAGAGAACATAAACTTTGACTTTTAACAGCCTATCACTGATTCACAATATCGAGGAGATACACAAGCACAGAAATTAAGCATTTTACATTGTATTTATAGCGAAAACAATAATTGTATAAAATAACATAAATAAATCAAATCATACAATAAAATTTGTGGTTATAAGTCCATTAATAAATTACAACTCATTGATAACTACAGATTGATAGGTTATTTTTAACTACAATGGTAATATTTTGTTTCGGACAAGAACTACGTTTGAAAGTTACCTTTTTGTGGTTGAAAAAGGTTAAAAATATTATAGATAAGAATAAAAATAAACAAAATAAAATCGATCCTGGCTGGGACTCGAACCCAGATCTAAAGCTACAAAGACTATCCACAAGATAGAGTTACGTTAGAATATAACTAAAATATACCACATAATTTCGATGGTCAAGGATCAGGCCATAGTAGTTCAGTTGCAAGAGTGCCCGCCCGGGATGAGAGAGATTTTATTTGGTATTCTTATCTATAAAATAATTTTATAATTATTATGTTTAAGCATTCATCAATAGCCAGTATAAGTCCATTGCTCGATAAATGCCTCCCCCAAGGTTCTCCACGTGGCTCGGTCCCACGCAGCGTTACCGGCGACATTGACCAGATCGTCGGTCCATCTTGCGGGGGGCATGCCTACGCTGCGTCTCCCAGTACGTGGCCGCCTCTCGAGAAATTTTCCGGTGACCAAAGTCGCCGACATAGCCAGAAGAATTGCAAAGCTGAAGTGGCAATGGGCAGGGCACATGGCTCGCAGAACAGATGGCCGTTGGCGCAGAAAAGTTTTAGCATTATAAGATGCAAAATAAAGCTTTTAATATAAGGTTAAAAATATTTAGCTATTACTCAACCAGTATAATCTGTCTTTTGGCCAAATAATTATAATTAAATAAAAAAACAAAATAAAAATTTTGAAAAACCCACGACGCGACTGTTATAAAGTAATTAAAAAAGAATAAAATAATTTAAAATCCTCCGACTGAAATGATTTATGTGACGAGAGATAATTAACGTGAAAACCTTTTTTAAAAGTTCACTTGATCTCACACAGAGTCGATCATATTATGAACAACATGCTATTCGTTTTCATAGCACTTCCCTACGCTTACCTATTCGGTTCTCGAAGATGTAGATGTCGCAATAACATAGGTATTCAACTCCCTATGAACTTATGAGAAGAGCAAGAAAATCCGTCTGGGGCTGCCATTGAATGAATTCGTTTTGTAGTTTTATATTGAAATTTAAAATATTGATGGCAGCCCTCGACGGATTTTCTTGCTCTTCTTATAAAGTTCATAGGGAGTTGAATACCTATGTTATTGCGACATCTACATTTTCGAGAACCGAATAGGTAAGCGTAGGGAAGTGTTATGAAAATGAATAGTATGTTGTTCATAATATGACCGACTCTGTGTGAGACCAAGTGAACTTTTAAAAAAGCTTTTCACGTTAATTATCTCTCGTCACATAAATCATTTCAGTCGGAGGATTTTAAATTATTTTATTCTTTTTTAATTACTTTATAACAGTCGCGTCGTGGGTTTTTCAAAATTTTTATTTTGTTTTTTTATTTCAAACTTTTTAAAGAGCCTAATATAGGTACCATACATTACATTACACAACACCTCGTTCCTCATCAGCCCTCTAATATGCCCACCACCGCTGGAAAACCCATGTAGTTTATTTAAATACATAGTAAAGTATTACTGAATAGCTGTGACCCGCGACTTCGTCCGCGTGGATACCGTTTATTAGAGTTGGATAAATACTATTATTATATCCTCCTTGAAGTTAAAACTTACCTTATTCTAAATTTCGTCAAAATCGACTCAGTAGTTTAGGTGTGAAAGCGTTACTAATAGATAAACAGACAGAATTACTTCAAAAACTGTTACAACAAAGCAGTGATCCGCAGTTTCACCTAGGTTTTGTGAAAAAGTATAGGTAGGTAGGTATATTACATAGATGATGCCCGCGACTTCGTCTGTATTGAATTAGTATTTCGAGTAGGTTATTTTCTTCTCCAAGGTCCTAACTATCTTTAATAACAAAAATAAAAATGAAGAATCTTCGCCCATATAATATGTATAACTCCTAATCACAAACATAGGTAGGTAACTATCTATTAGGTACATTACAAAGGCACATAGCGTTATAAACAAATCGGGTGCCAAAGTGCCTTAAATTTTAATATTTTCTTAAGTTTTCGCGATAACTATTATGTATGACTATTAAATAAAACACTTTTTAACTGGATTTATCGCGTATATTTACATTTTAAATTTTAACAGTCGCTCGTGACCACGGGGTCTGCAAAGACACCGAAACGTCGAGTTTAAATGTAAAATATAAATTATACGCCATTAATCCGGTTAAAAAGTGTTTTATTTAATGCCTTCAATTTTACTTAATTCATGCAATATCTTCATTAATTATACTTAGCTTATTGTTATTCTAGGTAAAGCTAAGTAGTTTTTGCGTGAAAGAATAGCAAAAATCCATCCATCCAGCCATTATCAGTGTACATACAATACTATCTATAGTTATGTGTGGCTGCTTTTCACTGCCAAACGGCTAAGCCAATATTAATGTAATTTGGTATAGTAGTTAACCCATACGTTACTTTTTATTCCGAAGAAATCTACGCTTTCTGACTTCCAAGAGGCAGAAACGTTCATGAAATAAATAAAACCTTGATTTCCATTTTATCTCTGTATGTACAGAAGGCAGTACATCAAGCGTTACAAATCTGTCAAAATTTTTTACTTGAATTTGAACTCTATAATAAGTCGATAATAAGTTAAAATTGGTTGGGGAAATTGGACAGGTAATGTAACGCTTGTTCCTTCTGTACCTACCTATATTAAATAGCGCAAAAGCTTGCGCTCGCCTCCCGCCTTTTTATACCCTACCGCCCCGCGAGCCGCGTCGAGTGCGGCAACCGTTACGCAAAAATAATCCTTATATCATTCAGTATTCACGCGCGATGGGTTATTAGCGTATTTCATGTATAAGTTTGGTGTTTCTATACCGATTTCTATGATTCTTTTTTTTATTGAATAGATAATAATGTTATTTTTTTTCATTAGGGATGAGTGAGAGGATTATAAACGTAAGAGTAAACAAATATAATCAGAAAGCTTCGAGCTGCTAAGCTATCGGGATTTACACGTGTTATTGTGAGTCAACCATAAAATATAGATATATACTGTTGTGGGATATTTTTTATATAATTTTAAGAAAAATATTTCTGTCATACATGATTTCTATGTAGCTTTAACCATTAAGGCTGCACACGCGACGGAAGCTTAAAAAATGAAGTAACTTCTCCCGTTTTTCCAACATTTCCCTTCACTGCTCTGCTCTTATTGATTGTAGCGTGATAATAAGCATACTATAACCTGCCCAGGAGTATGAAAAATAATTTTACCAAGTTTCGTTAAAATCCGCCGAGTAGTTTTTGTTTCTATAAGGAACATACAGACAGACAGACAAAAATTTTACTGATTGCATTTTTGGCATCAGTATCGGTCACTAATCACCCCCTGATAGTTATTTTGAAAAAATATTTCATGTACAGAATTGACCTCTCTACAGATTTATTATAAGTATAGATATAGATGAGTTGTTACCGTTAAACCTATTTAAGAACTTTATACCAATCAAATCCAAAGCGATAATTGAAAACGGCATTCAAATCGGACCAATGGTTTGCAAACAAATAATTACTGCAGCGCCCCCTGGTGAGTTGTTACCGTAACACCTATTTCAGAACATGCGCTAATCAAATCCAAAGCGATCACTGAAAACAGCATTTAAATCGGACCAATGGTTTTGCAGATAAACGGTAACATTGGCTTTTACAAACAAATTTTTACTGCAGCGCCCCCTGGTGAGTTGTTACCGTAACATCTATTTCAGAACATGCGCTAATCAAATCCAAAGCGATCACTGAAAACAGCATTTAAATCGGACCAATGGTTTTGCAGATAAACGGTAACATTGGCTTTTACAAACAAATTTTTACTGCAGCGCCCCCTGGTGAGTTGTTACCGCTACACCTATCTAAGAACATGTACCAATTAAATCCAAAGCGATTACTGAAAACCGCATTAAAATCGGACCAGTGGTTCTGGAGATAAATGGTAACATTGGTTTGCACAAACTCCCTCTCACCCCAAACGCATATACCGTCTCCGTTCCGTCGTGGGTAATAATGGTTTTCGTATGGCTTGATTTTAAGAGT
Organism: Stenoptilia bipunctidactyla; assembly: GCA_944452665.1. Classification (NCBI taxonomy): domain Eukaryota; kingdom Metazoa; phylum Arthropoda; class Insecta; order Lepidoptera; family Pterophoridae; genus Stenoptilia; species Stenoptilia bipunctidactyla. Next base: position 18,157,217 of record OX101727.1, read on the forward strand.
AGGTAGGAACACTCTGTATAAAGAAAGTATAAATCATTATTTTAATTGGAATAAGACCAAATGACGCAAAATAATATTTTTGATGTACCTATTTGCGTCAAGCTGTTTAGGACTTGAGCAGGTACCTTACAAAGAAGAAGAAGATCAAAGTATGGGAACGATATCTAGGTATATTTATTTCTCTATAAAACTTTTTACGATCGGAAGCCATATCTTCCTTGAATAGCTATAAATCATAGCTATTCAAGGAAGATATGTAAAAATAACATAGATTCGAAACAAAAAAATATTACTTACTAGAAATAATTTAATTGCTATGATAGGTGGATGGTAAACACAAAGTCAGAAATATTATGAGGATATGTAATTTTGTTGTGAATATTTAACTAAGTACCTGTGAACATCTAAATAAGATTACAGCTAGTGAGTCGGTATAATATCACAGTCCCGAAATAAAACAAGTTAGAAACATATGTTACGTAGCCTCAAACAATGCCTTTCCACAAAGACACTTAGGTAAACGTGTATTTATTAAACACTATCCGAAATTCTATCTAAATCAAGCTTAGGAAAATCCTACTAATACGATAAGCATATAAAATAACTAACACCTACTTACATCCAAGATTTATGGTAAATAAACTACTTGATATTTCATAATAACGCGTAAAATACGGCAAACAGCGCGGCCCGGTTCTTCACGATCCAGACTGCATCCGTCGCTTTGTCGTTTCGCCTACAACTTCATAAATTACAGTTTCTTCCACGTGCTCTTTATACAAAACTATCATATAACTATATAAAAATGTCATATATGTGTCTTATAAAATAAATAAGATCTTAGTTGGACAAACTTTTGATGTTTTTTTTTGTATTTTTACTGAAAACTTCTTGAACAAATATTTGCGGTCAGTTGTTTAATGTGTTAAGTAAATTATGGACGAGAGATTTTTCTTGTGAGAATATCTGAGAAAAAAGGGAATTAAGTACCTACATTCAATATACTGTTATAGGTAGTAATATAAAAAAAAGTTATCACTATCAAATTCAATTTAAAAAACGTAGGATTTCCAGGGCATTTTTTTATTACTGATACTATTTTATAACATAGGTTCTTTAGGTACCGTGAACATACACATAATATAACGGTCAAAATGATGATTATAACATCACCCTGTATTATAAGTTGTTTAAGATAAAATACTACTACAATGATTTGCGGTTTACTACAAATCTTTCAACGGAGCGTAACAATTTAATAAACAATCAGTAAGTAACAACATAAATCATATTACGAGTAGTTAGTACAACATTTGGCTACAAAGTTAATTAGTAATTAAACTAAAACGGCGGCATATATTATCAGAAATTTATTGATATTTTCTTGTAATCTAGATTATGAGCTCTAGTTAAAGAGATTCCGTTGTTTATTGTGATTGTGAATAATGGTTTCAATGATGTGCATTTGGCAAGGCTACCCGTCGGATTCAATTTGCAGTCAACACTAAACAGACTGTACGAATGTGACGAGGCAGTGACGCAGCGATATTCTTATAGAAATTCTTTACCTATCTCAATTGTTTACATTGTAAACTTTCAGAAACAAAGTAACTAAGCTGTATTTGAATCCATCTCTTTAATGGATCAAGCCTTACCGGCAACTATTGCGCCAATTCTTCCAAATTGCAAGTCCGATTCTCACGTCATTACGACACAAGAGCGAGATATATTAGAAAACGCTTTTAAGATTTTTTAGGGGTTTTGTTTTATGTAGGTACATTAGCCAATAAAATTTTTACAGTGGGAAATTAAGTGCGGTCATGTGACGTTGTTTAAAAATCTCATTTCATCTGCGCACTTATTTTCAAATTACTATTTCCTGAAAGCATGCAATATTTGTGCCTATAAAATAATACTACCTATTGCTTTTCTGAGTACCGAAATCAAATCTCATGACCTTGATTTGGTAAAGTGGTTTTTATATAAACCTGACTGGATACCAATTGAGGATACTAGTTTCGTTCGGATGCAATTTTATTCTAACAAGATCACTGTCTTGACAACTTGACTAAACGCTTTAACAAATCCTTTATCAAGACAAAACATTAACTTGGTTGCTACGACAATAAAAATAAGATACAAATTGCAAAACATTGGCCCAATTATCACTTGTCTGGTGCAATGCCAGATGTTAATCCAGCAATGAAGGCGAGCAATATTGTAAACAATGCTTGATGAAATTATGAGACAAGATTGATTACCACTGCCTGGATACGAAGAAAGCAACGATATGTAGGTAGTCGTTGGAAAAAAAGTAATAAGCAAATCTTTTATTTGCATCAGTATCTTTTTTATTTATTAAATTATTTCTTTAGTAAATTAAGGTATTGCCATCTACTTTAATAGAAGATAGACATTTAAGAAAAATACGTGTTTCAAGAACACAACTTAACTGGGCCAGTGTTACTTATACTTTACTTATTTTGACGACTTCTTAAACACTGTTAGGCCTCGTTTATATTCTCTTTCTCTCTTAAAATTACCATTTCTAGTACAAACTTAAAGATTTACTTACTTCTTCGTGTTCGGGCTTAGTAAGGCCATCTAAAACCAAGCTTTCAATGGTTAAAAGAGTACAGGCTGGCGTAATTTTGTAGACATAAATACAAACTAGCCGGCTTTAATAGCCTTCATAGAGTCGTTAATTCATTCATGCTGGTATGTTTACGCTATTATCGTATCGTGTTCGCTTTCCAACATATTATATTACTATATATATAGCTTAATTACCACTCACTGACATAATTGATCTCCGGGTTGCCGTGGTCGTGGAGAATCGAAATTTGGTGGGTCGGTTCGGTTTTCGAAGGGGACCCGGGGAAAACTTTCAAAAGTCGCAATAGTCGTTCCCGAGCCGAGATACAGCAACTTTTTTGTTTACCGGGGAATCGTGCTCAAATTCAGGTCGAAGGTGTCCGAGGGGGAGGCCGTCGAAATGCCGCAAAAAAATTTGGAACTTTTTTTTTTTTAAACTATTCTCCCATACTAGCTTCGGAAAATCCGGGCCCGGCTTCGGCCGGTTTTCGGCGCGCCGTTCGGGTCCGGGGCGGCGCAGGGGGTTGAAATTTCAAACTTAAGGGTTCAGATAACCCCGTCATCGGGGCGTGCGGGAATCGATTCGCCATCTTTTGTTTTAAAATGGCGCCCGAAGAAATTTTTGCGAAAATGGGGGTTTTTTGATGTTTTTTGAGAAAAAAAAGTGCAAAGCGAAGGGTGATGTGTACGAATTTTACACATCGTGATCTGGGGCCGACGACACGTCCGGATAAGTGCGAAACGTCGCGGGGGAGGCGTTCAAAATGTGCCAAAATCGAAAACGACTATGGATTTTTTCCGACTATTTCCCGGATTTCGAGTTTTCTCAGCCGACGCCGGCCGAACGGTGAGGGCCATTCAGGTTTTCGTCCTCGGAGGTCGTAGCCGACGAGACGGGCTATTTTTTAGACCGCAACGGCACCTTTCGACCTTCACGGGCAGCTCGCAATGATCGCTTTTGTGTTTTGAAGAATCGCCGAAAATGACCGTTTTCGACGGGAGTCGATTCGAGTACTACCGAATGCGATCCTCGTCGATTCCATCGCGTACGATCTCTTCATTAGACCATTTCACCGGGGGTCTTCCTTTACCGGACTCGATTCCGATGAATATTTTACGAGATTTTACGAGTTTAAAACGGTCGCGTTTCGCGGTATCGCGGTGTAGGGCGCGCGCGGCCGAGTCGGCGTTTCGCGGGGCCGCCACGGCTAAACCGTAAGAGATGCATCGAAGCAATGTTCCACAAAGCGGTAGCTCTACATCCGGGGCACATTTGATTGTAAGGTGGTAAACGGCCATCTGTTACGGTTCGCCGACTGCAGCCGAGATTGCAGCCGAGAACGTAAATTTCAAGGAAAATTTTGAATTTGGAAGCCATTTTCGCAGATACGGTATTAATCCTTATCCTTTAAATTACTTTGGTTGCATTTGTGGGTTATCGCTGATTATTGTGCACTTTGTTTCGTCTCATTCGGGTGAGGGGATCAGGAGGGGCAGCAAATTTAAAGATAAAGGCGCGCCGCCGTCCGCAGCCGGGGTCGATCGCTCCCGACGCCCGCCGCCACTGAGCCGGCGGAGATACGGCAAAATGATGTATGACCGAAACGTGGAGGAATAACGTGGCTACGATTGCTTAATAGACACCTCTTACCTGCGTGCTTAAAATAAACCGCAAAAGCGTAAAAGTTTAAAATTTCAATATTTTTTTTCCACAGTTGCTCACCTTTGAAAATTTTTTTCACCGATATGAAATGGATATTTATGATTTTCAATACCCTACTCAGATTCGGTGTTTTGTTCTGATTAAAGTTGTAGAACACGCCATTCCACTCACAACAATGGTTTAGGCTGTGGGGCGGATTGAAACAAAACGCACCCTAAACGCCCGACCGCAGCAGCGGCTACCCAGTATGAAATATTTTCATATATTTCAAATTCAGTTCCGTTCCAATGTTTCTCATCACTAGACCTATAAATTCCCAAAAGACACCCCGTACCCAAGTATCGAGGATAGCTCGCAGTTGACGATTATAAACGATTCGAAAAAGTAACCGCCGAGTCGTCCGCCATTTTAGACTACTCAAACTGAATATTTAACTTTAAAACTACATTCACAGGCTAGGAAATTTAATTGGCATCATTTTCGCGTTTACAGCTTCCAAATCGAACCAATATCTTGGGAGATTTTACAATTTTAGATTTCAACGGGAAATTGAAAAAACCGTTTCGATTTCTTTGGATTTATGGAAATTTGGGGAAATTCATTTTCCAAACTTTTGAAAATAAATCGACCTGAGCAGCTTTTTGCTAAAATGTGAAATTTGAGATATCGCGCTCAAATTTTGGTTTGGGGGCTTTCTGGGGACCGCCGTTCAGGTGCAATAGTTTTTTTTTATTTTTTTTAATTTTTTGACCATGTCTCCATACAAAGGTTTGAAAATTTCCACCCGGATTCCGTAGCTTCTTGGCTCGCTACGGGCCACTCGGACACCGCAGGAGCTTGCGATTTCTAATGTAGCCGTTTGGATAGCTGGCCTTTCGGACCGTGAAGAAAAAAGTTGCGGTTTCTTCTTATTTTCCGTTTTCTTTTTTTTTCCCATACAAAATTACCTCAAAATGGGGGATTTTAGGTTATTTGACAATAGAATGAGTTGGAATTGTTTTATTTTGATACGGTTTTTTTCTTCGTTTACAGCCGCCGCCGAGACAACTATGCGCATATAAAACGACTTTGATTACTCTTTCAAATTTATTTTAAAGAGAAAAGAAAAAAAAAAATCCTAGAAAATCGTTTTTTTCTTGGCGTTTATTGGCGGATGCTGCCCAAACGCGTATTGCGATTAACAAATGCGACGTGTCATGTTGTAGGTATTGAGACGGACTTTATGGCTGCCTACAAAACCCCAGATCTTTCTTTTCAAAATACACCACAATCGCCACTTTTATGTTTGAAAATTCATAAAAAGTGACGATTTTCAACAAAATATCGTTTTATTTTCGACAATGGGAATCTTAAACGAGATAAACGTGCTGGATCGCTTCTACACTATGCTGAGACTACAATCAGGTGAACTGGATTCGCTTTTTTCAGAACATTCTAGGAAATACAGCGACTTGAATATGCCCCTTATACCGCTACGTACGAGCATGGCCGCGGATGTGTTTCGCGGGGCTCTCGCGGCTAAACCATAAGAGATGCATCCACGAAATGTTCAACGAAACGGTAGCTCTGCTTCAGGAGCACATTTGTGTAATAAGTAGAAAACTTGCACCTATAATAAATAACTCACAATAGCCGAAATCCTAAAGAAATGCTCAAAAAAATGTTTGAAAACTTTGAATTTCGAACCGATTTTGCCCAAAATGTTTCTATTTAGGTCCCGTAAAGTATAAAGAAACGTTGTGCATCCAATGCTGATGATTTTACATTTTGTTTCATGACATTTGGATCGAAACCAAGCATTTTTTTCTCATTAGGGTTGTCAAAGTCAATTTTCACCTCGAACGCTCCCGACGCCTATTGCCGCCGACCTGTAGGAGATGGGTTTAAATAATGTTTGACGAAAATGTAGCCGACAAATTTAGCTACAATTTCTCCATACACAACTTTTACCCATGTGTTTTAAATAAACCATGAACCGTAAGAGCCTGGGTAATTTACCATTATAAATTTATACAAGGCAATTTTAACCTTTCAAAGTATATGAATAGGCTAGGAAATGTCATTACGACAATAATTGCGTTTAAAAAAAAATTAAGAAAGCCTAAATCTTTATATTTCATCATTTTTTTAACTTGGTACTTTAAATTGTCCTCGCGAATGTCCCATAAAACACTCAAAGAAGTCGGGCCCTACATGTTCTGTCGATAAGAATTTGAAATTCTATCCGGCTCTGTGATTGGACGAACAGCTTCTAGGAGAGCTTGCTTAGCTTCTGTTTATGGGCTCTTATTGGATGATACGATTCGCGGCATAGTCACATCTGTCAGTCAGTCAGTGTTATCAAAGGCAGTGTTGACCCTCTTGGGGATTTTCTCTAAATTTGGGGCAAATAGTTTTAAACGGGGGCTTTTTAGGTGAAGGATATTTTTCGGTGAAGGTGAAGTTTTCTTTACAGGTTTTGTCACTACCTGCAATTTTACTCCAAAAACTGTAATTCCATTCAAATTTGATTCATATAGGTAGATATTTAAATGTCTTTTTTTATCATTTAAAATTAAAAACTTATTTCCTAAAAGACAGAGTTTAAAAAAAATATGCATATAAATATGTAATATATATATTTTTTGACAATTTACGTATTTATCAGCACTGCATAGACTGTATCTTTATTTTTAAGGTTAGTTTACTCCAAAAACTGTAATTTCATTCGAATTTGTTTCATGGAGGTACATAATAAATTGTGTTTATTTTTTACATTCAAAAATTCATCTTATTATTTAAAGACAGAGTTTAAAATAATATAGCTATAAATATTTATAATTACTTTGGTTTGATAATTTACGTATACTTACTTATCTAAAAATACTTGGGGGTTTTCAAAAATCTTAGGATACAATATTGTTAGACATTGGCAGCACAGAAATTATGGTTCTAAATACATAATACAAACATAATTTATGATGATTTTTTTTGTTAAAATAGTTAATTTCATCAGTGCTCAAACAATAGTGCTTCTCTGATAGTGATCTGGATCTGGCACCTATGTAAGTAATATTATTTTTCAGTTTCATTTAGTTTCATAGCAAATATTTTGATTTTATACGTTAGAAATTTTTAGCTTTAAAAACATTCGCTAACTTGTTTCTTTAATGTCTAATTAGGAGACTTGTTGACTCAAAAGTTGATAACATAAACTGATTTTGTAGCTTTTAAATTTGACAATTAGATATTGTATTGTCGAATATAGCCCAATGTTGTTTTTATGGAATTCTACTTTTATCTTGAATTGTTTTCACGGCCGACTATTTACTGAACTATTAATATTTACTGCACACAACAGGGACTTTGTTTAATCATAGTGGTATGTCAATACATCTGTTACATTAAATTTTCTTTATTTTTTATTTTGTTTATGAAAAGTAAGAAGAAAAAAGTTTAAATATTTACTTTTGTTTAATAAAATGTTACTCCTGTTTAAATGATTTTTGTTTCCTGGATGAAATCATAAAAACTGGAGGAATCTCTTTGTCTAAGGATATCTGCAAAGTCTATTCCATTATGTTTATGACTTACCCAGCAATTTTCACCTTATCATTATTCAGACATATTTTGAATTGTTCCTTTAAAATAATAAGAAATCACAAGAATAGTTATACAGATACACAATATAAAAGATACCTTCAATGTGTATATTTTCTTTGACAGCTACCAGCCCTTACTGCTCCTTAAAATTGCTGTATAATATCAGTAGCCGGGGGATTTGAGCTAGCATTATAACCTTACATTGAATTGATGGATGTATTTCAAAAGGTGTTTGAGAATAGAATAGTATCTGGGGTTGAGAGTAGAGACCACATATTGATTGGTCTTGGGACCTGTCTGGGAAGAAAAGAATACAGGGAGGAGGGTGAGAGGGGGCATTTAAAAAAGATGTGGTCAGATGTCCCAGGTTCCATTCCGCAATTGCACAATGGGGAATTACAAACTCCGATTATGTTTAGGAAAACAGGGGAGCAGTAATGGCCAAGGCTCAGTCTACAGACAACTGAGGTGGACCGTTTATCTGCAGCTTTAATTTTAAAAAACCAGGGCTTAGTAGGTATGTTTTGTTGAATCTCACCATAATGTTTGGCTTTTAGTTTGCGAGATTGGTCCCATGAGGAGCTCCAACATGTTGCCATTCACTGGCTAAGAGGCGGAGATCCTGAGAATCCACATATAGTGATTCAAGGAACCTATTGGGATGGAGTCTTTCACAAAGGAGTCTGCAGCTGTGTTACCGGCAATGCCCCAATGTCCAGGAATCCAAGCCAGGACAACATTTATCGAGTAAGTACTGCAAGAAATTATTTGAGGTAATCTTTTTAGACACTCTCAAATAATAATTCTAGACTGTTTTCATGATGCTAGACTTCTTCACTGCAGGCAAACTTTCGAGTTTCTTAAAGTGGAGCCATGGATGTTTTTAAATTACTATAGACACACATTTGATGTGTTTAGAATTAAACTCATACTGTCAAGGTTAGACAAAGATCTTGCATATTTTTTAAGGAAGTAGCTGACTCTTTATAAAAGACTACCGGACAAACACCATGCTAAACATGTAATTTGACAGTAAATCTTATATGAACATGGCTTTCAGTTCAATCCTGAATCACATCCTGCCCATACAGCACTACAATCAAATACATAAGCAGTTTTATGTTGTCTCTTTATACCAGATCTGCAGGTATTAAAGTCTATTTCATAATGATGTTTACCAATTATCAAGCATTTACCTTTCCATTATTTGAACTCATTTCATGTTATTTGTTGCTCTTATACGAAAAATATGAAATTACAACAGTTATACTGGGAAACAATATGAACAAAACCTTCGAACAATACCTATGTTTAATTGAAATTTTTGGTTTCTTACTTTGATGTTATCTTTTTCGATACTCTCAAATTATTATTACAAGACTGTTCTGGTGATGCTAGACTTCTCCACTGCAGGCTAACTTTTCAAATTTTTAAAGCAAAACCATAGATGTTTTTATATTTTATAAGCACTACTAATATACATTTGATGTGGAAATTAAACTCATACTGTCACTTAAAGCCTGTAATTTTACAAATCTTTATGTTTCATTAGTATAAATATTAATTTATTTATCTACAAAGCAGCCATTTTAGAAAGTATCTGATTCTTAGTAAAAGACTACCGAACAAACACCACACTAAAAATGTTATTTGACAGTAAATTTTATATGAATGTGGCTTTCAGTTTAATCCGCAATTATATCCTGCCCACTTCAATCAAGTACATGAGCAGTTTTATGTTGTATAGACAAACATTGTCATCCCTAAATTAATAACATTTCAACAGTAACTGTTTCATTGTGATTAAACCAGTGTTTGTTTCAGATTCACGTAATGATTCTGAAGGTTGAACAATACAGCAGCATCCAATACTGATACATAGCTTCATAGTCAATGAGCATGCAATGGAACTCTTATGGAATATATTTCTTAATAAAAATATGATCTTGAATATTTTGTGTTATTTTTAATCCCTAAAATCCACTTCACAAGCCTTGGAAGTAATTAGTATGTTATATTTTCATCATGTACCTATTCAAACATGTCAGGATTCTAACCTGCAGTGTGAGCACAGAACTTTGTCGACTTGCATGTTTATGAATGTTTGTATAGTATAGAGTCGGTTGCAAGGTTTAAGTAATATTTTTTTTATTTTTCAGTTAATTAAGAGTACAACATGTTAACAAACATTCAAAATTAACAAAGGACACATTTATTTAAGCTGGCTGTGCGGCAATGGATCGATTTCAATTGTTTCTGACCAACCGTCTCCATACTATACGAACATTAGTAAACATAGGAGTCAATAAAGTTCTGTGCTCACATATATAGTTAGGTTCTAGCTTTAGTACATTTGCAACTTGATGAGGGAATAATCAAACAAACTTAATGTTTCTGTATTTTTATTAATACACAACTTAAATTAGGAACAGCTTTCAAATTCAATTTATAGGTGTAATATTATGGCGCATATATTTTGGTGTTGCATGCAATTCTATAAATTTGAATGTTTGAGTCATGAGTTGAAGGGCTATGAGTCTCTCTCTGCGTGTTTGTTTGCATAAATATTTTGATTATCATAATTCACCAATATCATATTGTTTCTGTACGATTGATCCATCATTTTAATCTTCAGGTGCTATATTTATGTCTGCAAAGAAAAAAACATCTTAAATGTAGTTAAAACACTGCATAGTAAAAGACATTGCACTGATTGGCTGTTTCATCTAATTAAGCGTAGCTTAGTTAGAATCCAACCATAATTAATTATTACCTCGGCGACTTTCTTTCATATCCTTGTGTATGTGTATGTTGTTGAATTTGAGGTTAATTTTGTTTACACTAACACACGGAAGGGTTTAGTAGTTTTTAAAACTTAGGATTAGTAATGGATCTAAGTTATACAGCCTGTTTAGTGATTTTTCAACGAAAAATACATTTCGGTTCATTAATTGATTTTTAAATAAATATATGTTACGGTAAGAGTTCTCTCCACTTTGCTTCGCTCCTTGAATTAACCTCCTAACCTAACCGGTCCATGTCAGTTCTGTGCAACCAGCCTCAGCCGGTACAGCTCTTATGGTGCCCTCCAATTGATAAAAGTCATATGGGATGTATATGTTACGGTAAATTTCCCTGTCACTTAAATATTATCTCCATCATTATAAGAGATTTAAATTTTTCAAATGTGATATCCAATGGTTTAATAGCCTCTGGCTATATGACTTTAACCTCAACTTTCGGTTATTATTAATAACCTTCAATTATTCACTCTTACCGTAACATCTACATATATGTATAGATAATGGCGAAGGAAACTGCCTGCTTAGTCCACAAGAGGCGCTGATTACGCTAGAACCACAACAACTGTCAAATACCATAGAAGAAGTTAATTTTATATGTTAGTGTTTGGGATTTGTTTGAGTCAAGCGTATGAAGCGACTTCTACTTAGTGGTTTTCGTTTTCTTCTCCGTTAGCTGGGAATCTACATTATCAGCTGGCGTTTTTCAAAAACAAAAAGTTTCTTCCCAGATAGTTATAATACTTTGCGGACTAAGCGGCATTTAAAATAAGATCTGATTAATTTAATATGAGGCTTTCGTGACTATTAAGAATAAATTAAGATGGTAGGCATAAAATATTATATATCTGATATAAACCTGAGAATAATTGACACATTTCCATTTATTTGGCTATAATAGGACTAGAATCATACTTATGAAAAAAAGCTTCTCCATACAAAGCAAGTCCATTCCTACCAAATTAAAAAATCTGTAAGTATTTTGAAACAAACGACAAAGTAGAGCCGAAATGTAAAGAGGACCGTGTTGGGTCCTTACTAAATTAAAACAAGCGACATTAATAATCTTATAGTACGACATTTGGTCGTCCTTATTAAATTTTAAAGTAAAACTTTTCCATTTAAACTATACAGGAACTGAACAGTTCCGAATCCAAATTGTAGAATGGTGGGAAAAGATGCTAGAGTGTGTTCAATTTCGCGCAAAGTATCGCTTGGTTGGTATGTTTAACTTTTACGCCTTTTACTTTTATGATTAATTTTTTTATAGAAAATTACCTGTGTTAACTTTTTTTTTGAAGGAGTATAGGTAATGCTGCATAACATGTTGTGTTAGTAATGCACCGAGGCCTACTATTAAAAAAAAAAACAAGCGTGCGTGCCGCGAAAACTAAACAAACAAAAGAAAAGAAAATAGATATCGCTATACTTTTTTTGTAGGTTTGAATTTTTAGAGTGTTCCTTAAAACCTATATTTGTGCTTTAATATTATTTTAAATAGTTTGTGTTTGACCTATAGGTAGATGTGTGAGTATTTATTTCTTTGAAAAATTATTTTGTTACAACCTTAGGTAGATTGTAACAAGTCTCATTAAGCTTCTTACGAAATACGAAAATAACTTCACGCCCATATGTCTATTGCAGTGACAGGGGGTCAACCTACCGCCCATAAAAACACGAATAAAACCTTCGTCCCCTAAGTAACTTTTTCAGGAAGAGAAGCAGCCGGTACATTCTATGTATTTCTTTAGCTCCCAGTCCAGCATGGGATATATTGAAATACGAACATTAACATTTTTGAATCACTAAAATACTTAAATCAAATTATATTTAATAGGTAAGTATTTAGAACACAGACAGCATTAGCAATTTGATCAGACTTATTTTTTTCCCAATACAAATGTTTCTTTTGCTGTGGCTTTTTCTATTTCCAAAGGCAATTTCACGTGTAAAGTCTTGTGTTGTTTATGTTTACGCTATACATCTTTACACGAATTATTGATGTAGGTAGGTAGGTACCTACTTAGTAATGTTCCAGACGAAAATCTCAAAATAAACGACTGATTTTCCGTTACTTAATAAAATACCTAAGTACTTATATAAATATTTCAAAATGTATAAAAGAAATCACATAATTATTATGGTTTGATATCAATCAAACCTCAAAGATATGATTGAAAATATACATAGGTATTTACTTTAAGGTATACTTAGATGCCAAAGAGAATACACAGAATAATATAGATTGCTGATAGGTTCGCAATTTCACACGAATTACTTTTGCGAATATCATAAGCCAAAAAAATAAATCCAACTGTTCGTTTCTGAGATAAGCACTTTCAAACTATCTTTCAGGTTTGGTTATTATACCTTCCTAAAAATTATGCATGTTTAAAATAAACGCAGGTATGTACGAACCTACATGTATAAACTTTTCAGCGCGTTAGAAATGTAACTTTCAATGAGATCTTGGCTCAGACAGTACTAATTTTATCTTCATTAATATAACTATTTAGTTTTATTTTATTATTTAGCATAGGTACTTAACTATTTTACAAAGAACTTGCTAAAAATCTCTCAACGACGTGACGTCCTCCTAATATAACATTTCAATATTATTTTTCCAGGATCGCTATAGTTCATCTGACGTTGGGTAAATGGTTTAACTGACACCGTAGAATAAAAAAAAAATCTCGGGATCCTTTATAAATTGAAATCAACCGTAATACATGTAACTCGAGTAACATGTAGATATTAATTTAAACAAGCCAAACAGTGCTACAGTCCTTTACCTAAATTCTACTTCACTTATGTTGGTATATAATTTGAATTTGAATACCAAGCTTTCTATTGCAATGGATTAAGTAAGTAATAGAGTACTCACTCAACTTTCATTTTTCCCAGGAAACTAAGTTGAATTAACTCTCTTCTGAAATGCTTGCTTCCTATTTTTATTTTTCATTAGGTAATGTTTTTTAGTGTCGCGACATGTCTTAGCGAAATATAATTCAACGTTTTCAGTAGCACTTGTGGGATCTCACATTTGGAAAAGCAGTTGCCAAGAAAAGGTTTACTATGTGTTGTCCTAAAAACGTAACATGATTAAAATAACACTGTCAGTAAAACTTATGATAGAACCTTTAAGGAAGTTTCGAAAAATCATCACTTTATGGACCAAAAATATTTTTAGTAGAATGCTTTCATTAGGTAACAAAGGTACCATTTTCTAATACCTATTCAAGCCCTTCATTGCGTTATTGTGGAACAAAAACCCATACTTCTCTCCAAACTTTTAGGTAGGTACATTTATAATATTATAAATTGAATATTAGTAAGATAAGCTTAGTGTTATTAAGTTTTTACATTTGATAACACTAAGCGATTTCTTCCAGGCAATCCGTTACCAGAATAAAAATATCACAAAGTTATAAGAGGGCAGCGCATTTGACTTGATATAATAAATAATACATGAAATATATTTCTGTTTACGGACTTATTCAAAATAGACATAAGTATTGTATGGTTGCTGCACCCACTGCGTAAGACTTATCAAACTTTCTCTCGTGATTAAAATTTAAACGATTTTCGAAATATAGGATTAGATACAAGGATTGAAAAAGTTCCCCTGAAACTGAAAAAAGGAATATACCTATTTAAACCTGCGAAGGTGAATTGGTGACAGGCTAATAAAAAATCTGAGACGTGATCGTATTTATGTAAAGAAAACCAATCTATTAATAATACCCATTTATAATACTAATCAATCATACGTGATGAATTAACGACAAAATACAAAAAAATAACAAGAAAACAATGAAATTTGTTGGGTACTTACCTATTTGTTTTAGTCGCGACTGCACTTCAAATTCAAAGACCAAATGTTGCAGGTACCTAAATGATCACCAAATCTAAGCGAACCATAATTCAATGTCTTAATTCTATCTAAATAAACCACTATGATTGCAAAAAAATATTAGCACATTACTTATCTACTTTGAAAACGATTGGATGCACCCAACACTGACTGGTTTGACAGGTTCACTCTACTTACGATAACCACAACACTGAAAACCTGGACAATCCTACAGTGTTTGTACGTAGTAGGTACAGGTCGGTCACAGGTCATTCGAAACTGTATGCGGCACTTCGCTGGCCACTATGACGGTACCTGCGCGAGCCGGATTTCAAGTTTTTGCATTTAATAATACTAAAAATACTGAAGTCGTCGTGACGCCGTGGCGCCGTGGTTACTGTGTGTATCATACGATATCACAGGTTAAGCAACGTTCGGCGCGGTCGGTACTTAGATGGGTGACCGCCGACCATTCATATCTCACGACGACTTCCGTGCTTCGGAGGGCACGTTAAGCAGTCGGTCCCGGGTGCTATATACAGTAGTCGTTAAGGTTTGTCAGAAGCCATCTAGGCGCCTTAAAAATTCTGGCATCCACCACCCAGCACTGGGCCAGCTTGGTGGATTATGGCCTATACCTCCTCTTCACCCAGGGGAGAGACTCATGCCCTGCAGTGGGCTCATTACAAAGAGTTGTGATGATGATGATGAATACTAAATATTTTTACAAAAGTTTTTTGTCATTTATTTTAGAAGTTAATTAATTACTTATGTCAGCCTGCGCTATCCCACTGCTGAGAAAAAATATGAATTATGTTTATTGCCATTGAACTTTAAATACCTATCCAATATTTAAATAAAATACGATCTGGCTTTTTTGCCTAGAGGGATTTCTTTACAAATTTATAACAGAGCAGAACATTTGAAGACACGAATAATTTTAACTTTTGCGAATATCATAAGCCAAAAAATAAATCCAACTGTTCGTTTCTGAGATAAGCACTTTCAAACTATCTTTCAGGTTTAGTTATTATACCTATTTTACAAAGAACTTGCCAAAAATCTCTCATCGACGACGCCCTCCTCATCAACAACTACATATAACATTTCAATATCTTTTTTCCATGATCGCTATAGTTCATCTGACGTTGGAACTGACACTGTAGAATCTCGGGATCCTTTATAAATTCATATCAACCGTATTACTTGTAACTTCAGTAACATGTAGTTATTAACTTAAACAAGTTTGTGCCTTGTAGGATTAGCCAAACAGTCACACAGTCCTTTGCTTATTTATTTATTTTATTTATTTATTTTAAATTCTACTTCACCTATGTTGGTATAATAATTTGAATTAGAATACCAAGCTTTAAATTGACCCTACCGCAATGGATTAAGTAAGTAATAGAGTACTCACTCAACTTTCATTTGCCCAGGAAACTGAGTTGAATTAACTCTATTCTGAAAATCCGACTTCCTATTTTTATTTTACATTAATGTTTTTTAGTGTCGCGACATGTCTAAGCGAAATATAATTCATTATTCAACTAGCGGTTGCGCGGGATTTCGTTTGCGTTAAAGTTTTCAATGTCTAGCATTTGTCTCATATTTGGAGAAGCAAATATTGAAAAAAGGTTTACTATGTATAGTCCTAAAAACGTAACATTATTAGAATAACAACTTTCAGTAAAACTTATGATAGAACCTTTAAGGAAGTTTCGATAAATCATCACTTTATGGAACAAAAATATTTTTAGTAGAATGCTTTCATTAGGTAACATAGGTATCATTTTCTAATACCTACTATTCCAGCCCTTCATTGCGTAATTGAGGAACAAACACCCATACTTTTCTCCAAAGTTTTAGGTAGGTACATTTTTAATATTATAAATTTAATATGAGTAAGATAAACTTAGTGTTCCACAATAAAAATAAAAATATCACAAAGATATAAGAGGGCAGAGCATTTTACTTGATATAATAAATAAATACTACAGAAATATATTTCTATGTACCTACGGACGGACTTATTCCAAATAGGCATAAGCATTCTATGGCTGCTGCACCCATTGTGTAAGATTTAACAATTAAATCTATTTTTCTTTCTTGATTAAAATTTAAACGATTTTCGTAATATACGGTTAAATACAAGGATTGAAAAGGTTCTTCTGAAACTGAAAAAAGGAATATACCTATTTAAACCTGCGAAGGTGAATTGGTGACAGGCTAATAAAATTCTGAGACGTGATCATATTTATGTAAAGAAAACCAATCTATTAATAATACCCTTTTATAATACTAATCAATCATAAGTGATGAATTAACGACAAAATACAAAAAAAATAACAAGAAAACAATGAAATTTGTTGGGTACTTACCTATTTGTTTTAGTCGCGACTGCACTTCAAATTCAAAGACCAAATGTTGCAGGTACCTAAATGATCACCAAATCTTAACGAACCATAATTCAATGTCTTAATTCTATCTAAATAAACCACTTTGATTGCCATAAAATATTAGCACATTACTTATCTACTTTGAAAACGATTGGATGCACCCAATACTGACTGGTTTGACAGGTTCACTCTACTTCCGATAACCACAACACTGAAAACCTGGACAATCCTACAGTGTTTGTACGTATACGTAGTAGGTACAGGTTGGTCACAGGTCTTTCGAAAGTGTATGCGGAACTTCGCTGGCCACTATCACGGTACCTGCGCGAGCCGGTGAAACCTGATTAACCTAACCTAACCGTTCCAAAGACATGTTTTAATGCGTTCACTTATTCATGACTTAAGTTTAAAGATAGATTAATTACGCGTCTTATATACTATTATTTAGTTAATAAAATGCTTCGCCGGCCGCTCCCACGACACCACTCACTGAGCTCGCTCGGCTCGTGCACGTGTGGCCCCCGTGAACTCTATTTGCTCCTCATTTCTACCCTCGTCGTCGCACCTACCTGCTGCGACCGGATGTTCCGATGTACTCATTTATTAATAACCAGTATAGGTATTTAAATTACCATTAAAAGTATAGCAATAACGTTCTTGAAATCGTAGCACGCAGTGCCTACTGAAAATCTGGACAGCGACCATATGAAAGTAGT
This sequence comes from Stenoptilia bipunctidactyla, assembly GCA_944452665.1. Lineage (NCBI taxonomy): Eukaryota > Metazoa > Arthropoda > Insecta > Lepidoptera > Pterophoridae > Stenoptilia > Stenoptilia bipunctidactyla. The sequence goes on from OX101727.1 coordinate 18,174,823, forward strand.
GAGCTCAGGACCAAACAACCCGGACATGCCAAGGAAGTGGTCATACGGACGTGTTTATGGCATTTCGCCAGCAGTTACCGCGGCACAACACGGCTTACGCGCGTGTCTTACATGTCTTACCCGACTGCTCCTCCTCGCTACGCTCGTCGTCGCACTTAGTGTGTGTTGTCCTGGCGGAAAAAGTTCAAATTTCTCATATTGAGGTTTACAGGTTTTCAGTGTGTCACCTCGTGTAATTGAGTGTGAAAAGTAAACTTTTGTGTGTCCATCCATTGCGAAGTTATTCACAGCAAACAGTTTTCGCTGGGACAACGTTGTCCTGGCGGAGTATTTTTTAACCCGTAGACTTAGAGGTATTTTTTTTGGTTTTCCAGACAACACACAATTTGCAAATTGGGAAACAATTTCAGTATGTCTTGAGTTTTCAAATGGTTAGAACAAATTGCATTATTATCAATTACCTAATTAACGAATAAGGTAACACTGTAAATCTGGACAGCGATCATAGTGCTCATTCAGATTTATTTATGGTACCTACTTCGCGGCCGTTATCGCGGAAATCGTACCGCTCGCTTCGCTCGCTCCGCTTGCAAAGTTATAGCCTAAATGCATGAGACCTAAGGACTCTTTACTACGACTGCAGCACGCGCAGACTCAACAGTCAACCCAACGCGGTGCGCTTGCGCGCCGCGCAACGCAGAAAACCTAGTCATAGAGTATAAAAGTTAAATAAGTATATTAATCTATAATTTTTCGTTTCGCTTGAGAGCCTGCAGGTCTAGCATGCGACCATCGATAAATACGCGAATAGACGAGGGCGCATTTATCCTGGCAAATAATTCAATGCAGTAAACTTACAGTTCGAAATGTCAAAAAGGAAAATAATGATACCAGTTAAAATCTTTCTAGTTTATCGTAAGGTGCTGAATGAGAATGATTGAACTTTTTCAATTGCTTAGCAAAAAATTTTAAAGCAATTTATTGTTAAAGACGTGAATTTGAGGTGAGTACTTAAAAACTACTACAGTAGAAGTAAAATTAGGTTTGCACTGTTTTGAATCATAAGGCCATTTGTTACTTATTGTAAAATACATTCATTCTGGTACTTTTGGCGACTAATTAAGAAAATACATCTAGTACCTACCAAGCAGGCACATTTTAATATAGAGTTTGTGTTTAGAAACAAAAACAAAGAACGATTATCAAACGCACAGGGCTAACAATAGCAACCCTGCAGTGCGATCACAGAACTTTATCGAATCGTTTGTTAACGAATGTTCGTATAGTATGGAGACGGTTTTTAAGAAAAAATTGAAATCTATCCATTGCCGCACGGCCAGCTTAAATAAAGGTATGCCTTGTTAATTTTGAATGTTTGGAAACATGTTGTACTCATAAATATCTGTAAAATAAAAAATTACAATGTTACTCAAAACTTGCAACCGACTCCATACTATACGAGCATTCGTAAACATTCGTTAATATACGATTCGATAACGTTCTGTGATCGCACTGCAGAAACGAACACACAATGCTAAAAGTAACCGACTCGTAAGAGTAGGAGTTAAAATAAATAGATACCGCCTAGCCAAACTTTAATGTGTAAGAGATCTAAATTGAGGCCAGCATCGAAGAATGTCGCAAAATGGAATAAAAAATCGAACCCTAGACGGGTGCAGCCTAAATGTAAACCATTGAACCACAGGAACTAGTTATAATTTGTTAATCATAGACTAATCCCGCGATTGAAATATATCTCACCTGATGGTAAGTGAAGATGAGGTCGACCACGAAAGCACACTGCCTTTGGGTGTTACCGTATGGTAAGGCAACAACTACCATACGCTGTGGTGGATGGTAAAAAGCATTAATCATCATAGTTTTTACTAGACCAATCCGATCAGACTCGATCAGAAATAATCAACGAATGCATAGCCTTAAAAAAACAGACTTCGCGTCAAAACTTTGGCTGAGTTGAGAATGTCATTAACTTAAACATTCTCCGAAATCATACAAATTTTTTTTAAAGTTTGAAATTTTCAATGAAGTACTCAACCGATTTCGATGAAATTTAAATAGGACCAATTACGAAGTATCCTCTATCATATGAAACAATTTTCAAAATCAATTTATAACTGTCCGAAATATCGTGTAACAAAGACACAAAAAACAAAAACATACAGACGACTTGAGAACCTCCTCCTTTTTTAGAAGTCGGTTGAAAACCGATCGACTTCGATTGGTCTGGTAAGATTAGATTTAGGAAAGACTAGATTATATACTATGTAGAAAAGATTTACTTATGACGCTTGTCTGTTTAATTCTATGTCCAGTAGTGGATGTCACCAGGCTGATGATGATGTAGGTACTGTTTAATCCTAAACGGGAAAGTTGCGACCGGGGAAGAATACGACCTCCGTGGCGTAGTGGTGTTAGGCGCTACTATGTAATTTAGGTCGCAGGTTAGATCCCCGCACGCAGCAAGAAAAAAGAACCGGTTCCGGATGTTCATATCTATATACGTATATATATATACGTATTTATATTCTAGTCTCCACTAAGTTCGCTGCATGGTATTCCCATATCACGAACTTTGCCTAGTTTGGGGCCATGTGGTTGACTTGATTGTCCGCGGTTGTTTTTTTTAATACAAGAGATTCCAATTTTATAGACCCAATGTGAAATTCTGTTCTTAATTTTTTTTTTCTGATTCGTATTTTTCTGATGCCATATATAAATAATTCTGCAGCACTCCCGAGTTTGAAGTAGGTACCAGAAATTTACATTAGAAAGACTGATTTCGAATTACCTTGGTCCCTTCATGTATCTACGAGTTCTTAAACGATCTTACAGGATCGAACTTTTAACGTTAGTTATAATGTGCTGACGCTTTTGTTCAATTTTTTACCATATTACTATGTTTTGAGTAAATAGAGTCAGGAAAATAAATGAATATAACCTTACGGATAACCTTTAACTGTCTAAACGACGCAGAACGAGCACATTAATTAAAATTAATAATATTGCCTGCAAATATAATGATGAGATCTAACATAGTTCATAAATTAACACTGGAAGTTGAAATTCGTCTACGTGGTAATGAAGTGTCAAGCAGAGTCTAGAGCTAAAACTGTCTTTACTTGGTACTTCGTTTTATTAGTGGTTTTATTTAGATAGGTAAATAAATATTTGTTATACTTAGTTATTAGGGCCGAACTTGTACGGAATGTGAGCGAAAGGACGGGAAAGTTTGTGGAATACCTACTTTCAAAAAAGGACACAAAAGGTATTGACTGTAAAGACCGGTGTGGAAGTCCGTCAAAACATACCTAATAAGTATAATTAATATTGCATAATAAATAAAAGAAGCACAATTCACTTTGAATGTTTATAGCCTGATTAATACGAAGTGATTGATTGTAATCTGTGTACTTAAGCTTCAATCTCCGAATCAGTCATAATTAGGTTAGGTTAAGGTGGGTGTTTCATGTAAAAAAAACAACTTTTGGTTTGATATAAAATAACTGCTCCTGTTCGGTAAAACATTGAATTGGTACAAAGAAACGGCTCAGTTTAAAACGAGGAAACCTTTGATAAGATCCGTCATATTAATTACCACTGGAACTTTCAATAAAATGAATATGAATACCGTTCGTATGTTATTCTATCTAAGCAAACCTAAATAATAGAGTAATTAAACATAATAGTTCTGCTTAAAAAATGTGTTATGAAGCTGTTAGGTATAACATGAAAGATGTGTCTCGCATACAAGGTTTTCTAAAACAATCCTACACTATCTAACGCTATTTTTATAATAGTTCATATCACATAATTGCGAATGATGTCACAGCGTCAGAATGCGGAACCCTATTTCGTAATGAGGTCGCACCTCGTAAAGTGCCTCAGTGAAAGTCCTGAAACACTCCAGCTTGAGCCCTCGGTATTTATAGAAGCTTTTGAAACACAAACCGCATTATGCCAATTGTGTCAGGAAGCACGAAAAAAATATATATTTCGTGAACTGGCGGTCCTCGAAATAGAATAATATTATCTGGCGAAATACTCTGTCGGATGAACATCGAGCTTTTATTTCGTTGGCCGCGATGCGTTTGTTTAAAAACAAATTTAGTAATAAATCGTTGGCAGTTTGGTTATTATTTTTACTTTGGGTTTTAACTCCGCGGGGAGTCTACGTCAGTTACAAAATTTGCTCTACTTGGTCATTTTGTGAATTAGTTAAATAAATACGATCTCGAATTGCAACTATAACAATAACACTACAAGCTGTTATTAAGAAAATATATTCTGAAAATTTTGAAATTAACATATTATAGTCATATATAAAAATGTTTTATACAAAACGAACACAATAAACATTTTGAAATAAGAATTTGAAAAATGTCGAAATGACAGTGTGAAAGTGTGAACAAGAGATGTTAGTTTTGCGGCAAACAAAGCGGTTAGACATTATGTCGATATTTCATTCAAACAAGCAGTTAGGAGAAGAATCATTTAGACGTTATCTCATGCTTCTCACCAAGTTCCTTCTCCAGCATCCCGAGGGCATGGTCTGGAGACGAATTGTTCACCGAAGATGATGCAGAGCTCTCTCCACCTGGATATAAAGGGCTTTTTACAAGTTGACAGCTATTTACAACAATAGAAATATTTCTTTGATTAGTTGTAGAATTCTGTATTAGTATTATTATTCTCTTTTTGCAGGAATGCACATCCTGTTCAAAATAATAAACAACTTTTTGTTGATAAGTTTTGTAAAATAACTGCATTTAAACAATTTAATAGACATATATTCCTTCTGTGGTCCTACGGTCACTGTAAATATTATTTTAAAGAACCTTATGTAACTTTTCTACAATATATTAGGTACTGTAGAGTAAGTAAATTGAATTTGAATATTATCGGTACTAATAAAACAAAACTAACAAAAGTCTTGTTAAAAATGCATATCTCACACCACACGCTGTGATTTAAATGATGCTCTGAGATTATCGTGCTTCTGACATAATGTGTGTTAAAATAGAAAATAAGTAGCGATCCAGTAGCTTTGTGTATTCAAAGCTCTTTTTACTTTGGCGACATTGTGCTATTATTAGAAACTACGCCTCATTTCGCTGATTCATGAATCAATGAATTGCTCTCTTAATCAATAATAACAACACATGGTGTCGAATGCAATCACCAATTATTTAAATTATAAGTCTAAATGCCTAATCATTGAATGAGCAACTTATTTCGTTAAAGGTGTCATGTGGACAACAACTGACTTAGATTAAATTAAAATATCATGTGTTAACATTAGATTTGTAAAATATTACTTCAGATTTATGTAGATGAACTTGAGAACAATCTCTAGTTGAAATCTTGATTTCATAAAATTATTTATATTGCTCTTTCTTCATCATATTATGAACTCAAAAACTTCATAACCCAGTACATTGTATTAAAATATATTTCTGACTTGAAAATATATTCAGACAAGGCGGTCACGATATTATACTTTGATATTCAAAGTGAGTTGTTGTAAACATTGTAAAATGTCGGAATGGGGAATAAAAATATAAATTGTGTTTTGAATTGTGGCCAACTATGGGTGGAGTTTGGTCACGGGAATGCTGGCATCGGTGGCGGTCGATCAACACGAGCCGATCAATATCGAAGCTTCATATGTCAATCGTTACATGATAAAGAGAAATGATTTTGAATTTATTGCTATCTATTAAACTTTCATCGACTTTTTTGATTCTTGGTAACTTTTAATTAGTATTGACGTCTCGTCAATTACTGTAATAAAATTATTCACTGTTTTAATGTTTTATAATTTTGTAAATTATTCTTATTTGTTGCTTTATCATTTCCTTGACACTTTACAAAATCTTATTTTTTTGCGGATTGCTATACTTTTCTTGCTATACTTAAAAATGATTGATAGAGCTACTATTAATAATGCAAGTGTGATGTCAAATGTACATTGTGTTTTATATAATATGAAGTGCAATAGGCGCTATTAATTCCGTACAGGTGAGCGGCGAGTGATTGGCGTCATTCCAGCTTGTGCAGCGGCTTCACCTCCTACACACCCATGTTCTACTACTTACCAACATGAACTATTACGCACATCAATTTTCATTAGATATGCTTTACGAGTTTAGATTTCAGGTGTTTTATTCATACCCAATTAGCTAACGCTGTGAAAAAAACAGCGGAAATTACATATTATTTCATAATTCTAAAGTGATGATCATACATAAATCTTCCTTTTTAATGTCATTTTATGATTTTAATATTTTCCTATATTTTAATATGTTTCGACATGTACCTAACTCCAAAGACTAATAATAAACGTTACAGACGGTACCTCGCCAATAAAACATTGCTTTATTTTGAGCAGGCATCTGACGTAGTCGTGACGTCTACATTTCTGCTACTCACATGATAACGTGACCATTGACATCGAGACCTAAGGCGTTTAGATTAGTAATAAAATACCCACCTCGTTTAAATGATGTTTTGGACGCTAAAGCTTCGACGAGCAGCCGCTGGTTCACTCCGCACAGGTTTGCCGTCAGCTTTTCACATTTTCGATGGCAGTTTACATCGCAGTCTACAACAAATATGTAGTTTCCTTAACTTAACGAGCGTCTATCACATCCCTGTAAATTGATGGTTGACTTGACGCCTACCTATCTGCAGAAGCCGTGCAAAAGCAATCGTGCATTGGTGCATATTGTACACAATTAGTAAACAATAGTTAGTTAGGGGAGTGACGAGTTTCTGTGTAGTGTAGGTGTATTACTTATCTAATTGGGTGCATGTTTCAAACTTACCTTTCTTTATCTGCATGAATCCTGCAGGAGACGTTGGCACTGATGAGTCAAAGCCGGAGTCGTTTGAGCCGGTAGAAGTTCTTCCATCCGCATTATTTTCACACTCGTAAAACTCTGTCGATTCTTCACTAGCGTCGGATTCATCCGATTCGTCCTCTGAGGACTCTTCTTCTGAAGATGAGGAAGAACTTGATGATTGTATAACTTGGGGAACTTTCTTTTGCAAGGGGCGTGGTGTAGCTATCATAGGCCTTAGCGGTAGATCATCCTTCACTGGTTTTTTAAAGGCAGGCTTCACATTAGCTTTTGGTGATAATTGTTTGGGCGGTGCTGGTGAAACAGGTATAATATCATCAGACTTTTTATCTCCTTCTATTATTATTTCATTTGGAATGCTTTGTGCTGAAGGTAATGTGACTGGAGTCTCATCATTACTTTCTGGTTGTTTTAATATTGACAAAGTTTCTTCAGGTTTAAGTGTTGTGCTTATTTCAAGTTCTTCTTCAGTATTTTTTACAGAACATTCAGGGTTTTCTGAACTGGCTTCTAACTGCTTTTGATTATCTTCATTTTTACGGTTTGTTTGTAAAACATTTTCAGATTCTTCCAAAGATGGCTGCGACGTGCTTTTGCTTAGACTTCTAGTCCCTTTTTGTTTTATACCAACTTTTCTTTTGGTTTTACCTGATTTTAATATTTTACTTTTATCATTGTCTTTCACAATTTGTCCACAGTTATGGCACTGATCATCTTTTTTGTCCTCCTTCGTTGACTTTGTAATTTTTTTCTTCTGTGATTTTTGAAGATTTTCCGTTGATATATTATTTTCAGCATTTTTGTCTATATCCTTTTCAGAGGTTTCTAATATTTTGTTTTTCTCTTCGGCATTGTCTTGACTATCACTTTTAGATTCATTCAAACTTAACAAGCTACTGTTCGCAGCTAAATCCCTAGATGATTCAATATCTACTTTTTTATTTTCTGTTGATTGCTTTTCATCATTTCTATCTTTTTCCAAAGAACTATTTACAAAAATATTTTCATTAACCTTTGTATTTTCTGTGACTTCAGTTTGTTCTTTTGAAATATTTTCAAGTATTTTGGTTTTAGTTACAACGATATTATGGTCGTCTTTTTCATTTTTCAAAATGCTGATGTCAGTGCTTGCGTTGATACTGTGGTTTTCTATTTCAGCTTGCTCTTTTAGTGTAGCCAACTCTACAATTTCAGACACACAATCCACTGGCTTAATGATTTGTTGGACAGACTCTACACTGGAATTTGTACTTGTCGAATCAACAGTTGGAACATTAATTATTTCACTATTAATATCTACGCTGGTATCCATTGGAATTGTATTTTCTTCCGGTATTGGTTCCGTGAAGTTTTCTGCCTTGTCCAGTGATTCTTCTTTATTTTCAATATTAACCTCATCTTCTGGTAACCAAAAGAAAGCTCTTCGGCGTTCCTCCTTGGCATCTTGTAGATACTGTTTTCTTTTTATTAAATACACAGTTTCTCTTTTACCAATCTTGTCCCAAAAATTACCGCTATCAGGTTCTGGTGATAAATCATTACGATCAGAAACTTTTTTTGATTTTCTACTTCCATATCTCTTTCTTCTTATCTCTGCATTGTCAGAATTATGTTTGTTTTCTGTACAGTTATCATCTATTTCTGCAGTAAAAATAATATCTCTTTTTGTTGGTGTAGTTGTCTCTTCTACGACGACATCTACTGTAAATTTCGGTGATTTTCTTGTTTCGGTTACTTCAACACTTGATGTTATTTTTGGTTTCAGCTTTGGTTTTGATTCGTCTTGGTCTTCATTTTCCCGTTTTACTGACAGTCTTTCTTCTATAGCAGATAAAGTATTATCTTTTAATTCCCTAGGAATTTCTATGATAGAATCTAATCTACTTAAAATATTTCCCCCAGATGATGATTTTTTCAAACTTTTACGGTTTGAATACCTTTTAGGGTCTCTTAAATCTTTATATGATTTCAGACTTTCATGCAAAGAATGATCAGATTGAGTTTTTTCTAATGAATTAGTTCTATTATTAATCTTTTTTCTTTTTATTAATGAAGTGTCAGTGAGAATCGTATTGCTACTGATTTCATTATTGTCTACACCTATTTTACTTAAATCTAAGGATGCGGTACTGAGATTTTCCTTTCTTATTAAAGAGTCTAACACATCTGCTTGTTCCTCTAATATTTCTATTGAGCATTTTCTTTGAGTGTTTTTATTTAAATCTGGTTCGACAGTTAATGAATGAACTGGGTCAGAAATCAGTCTAGTTGGCTTCGTTTTAGATTTAAAATTACTAGATTCGTCATCCTTTACCAAAAATTTTTCAACTAATTTTTTACCTATTGTTTTCTTTTCCCGTTTATCTTTATAAACTAAGTCTTCGGATAATCTTTCACGCCACCCTAATGACTCTGGTTGTTCAGTTTCTTGAGATTCTTGATCTTTCGTTAGTTCATCCTGAAGTGAGTCATTATTTGGATCCAACACAGATTGCGACAGCTTAGGAGACTCTTTGTCTTTTCTCCTGAGGGTATGAAGGCGAACTACAGTTCGGCAACGTTTAATAGTACTTTTCCGAGGACCAGGAGATGTATCAATTCCAGTTTCTGGTTTTTCATCCACTCGTGGCATAAATGGTCCATTTTTATTTAACTCTGTTGGAGTTTCTTCTACTTCTTTAGGCGGTGAAAGGTGGGGAGGACTCGGAAGACTAGGAGGGCTGGGAGATTTATGACGATACCTGTCTCTAGATACGTCTATATCAGCCGTATTTATATTAATAGGTCGCGGTGTGTAACTTGAAGATATATAACTTCTATTTGAAATAGGTATTCTTCTTGGACTTGATATTCTCACTGGACTTGAAGTGCCACGCTCCGAGATAGTTGTCAGCATAGGAGAATAAACTCGCGCACTACTAGTGAGGTATCGTGAGCTTAATGGAGCTCTAGAGTAACCGCCTAGAGATGAATGGCTGCTGTAGTTTCCTCCGGGGCTTAAATACGAAGCACTGTACGAAGATCCAAATGGGTAACTTAAACTTGAACTAGAATAACTTTTCGATCCACTACTATAGGGTGATGAGCCACTGTAATACATGTTGGTCAAGTGATCGGAATAGCTCGGCATGTTGTTTGGGCTCGCGACGTGGCGACGTCCGCGCGGTTCGCGGGCGCGGCGCAGACTGCGGCGGCGCGGGTTCACCTGCGCGGCATTGCGCCTGCGCATGCCAGGTGATTGATTTACGGTATTTCTGGACACCGGACAATAATAGCGGCGCCCGTGTGACTTTTCTAATGCTTTCGGAAGGAAGTTTATTTTAATCACAAAAGGAAATTTCGGTCACCTACCGATTTGCGATTTATTGATAGGAACAAAACATTATTTATAAATTAAAAGTAAGAGATATATTTATTAGAGTAGTAATGTAATACAGTGTTAAGCTGAGCCAAAAATTATAGAAAATCTGTTCAGTCACTTAAAGATGACACAGCTAAATATTCAATTTCCAATGAATTTTCAACAACGTACTCGTATAACATTTTACGAATATACATGAGTTCTAAATTTAGAGTTTGCTACATCACATTAACTAATTATTATTATAGTGTAAAACTGCATGGTTGTTTTTATGCGTTAAAAGTTAAATAAATGAGTAGACAAACATAACTTCTATCTATATAATCAACATACCTACTATCGTCTAGTAGAAAGAAAACTTGGTGTTTTATTGTTACTTTGGCGGCACATTATAAAAGATCCGGCTTGGGTGATTGGTTTTTTTAACACAGTTACTATTTGAAGTCTGGTTTGTACATACTTTCTAAACTAAACAGTTTTACTCTCGTATCCTGAAAGATTACAGAGCTCGGAGCACTACTTAGGTATAGATTTTAACAGTATATAAACTGGACCGGGAGCGATCGAAAAACATAGAATGTGCAAGCTGCTTCTTTTCCCGGGCATACTGTAAAAGTGGTTTTAAAGGGACAGAGGTTTAAAAAGCATTTTTGTGGGCGATAGGCTGACCCACTGTCACTGCGTCTCACTCACTGCATCATTAAAAAGCCTCCACATTTGTCAAACATTACATCAGATGGTCTGCCTACCCCATAAGGGATACAGGCGTGAAGTTATGTATGTATAAATTACCCGTCAACTGTCAACTGACACACCACCTGTGTAGCTCCAAAGTAAGTTTTTTATATGAGCTTGTGTTTTGGAGACCACACAGCTGACCACACACTCCTAGGCCTACTCCCAAATACAAACCAGTTAGAGTATTAGTTTCCTTAACTAAAACCCGGCTGAGCCACAACCTCGTATGCCACGACTGAACAAACATTAATTGGACCACGGAGGTAGTCACCTCAGTTTTGACAGTTTTCTATACATACATAACCTCACGCCTATAGCCCTTTGAGAGAGACAAGATAACACCTACGATCCAGACATACCTCTTCCGCTTCCTCCACGTTCATCAATCTTTTCATACATGATCGCCGATTACGGGTACTTTTGACTAGGCCCTTTTTCAAAATGGCGCCAATTTGATCGGCATACGTTCGCCTAGGCCAGCCCCTTCCGACAATACCATCCATTCTTGCTCTGTACACCTCTTTCGTCGCCTCTTTGGTCTCATTCTTTCCAAATGTCCAAACCACCGCAGCATACCGTTTTCAATCTTAGTCATTACATATTCTTTCAATCCGCATCTCTCTCTTATTTCACTGTTGTGCACTCTATCACTCAATCACACTATCATACTTTTTTATATAAGCATATTTTTTTTAATAACTTCCCCAGAAAATCACACCAACTACATGGCCCCAAAGTAAGCATAGCTTGTGTTATGGGATACCATGTAGCGAACTAGGAGTAAACCTAGAATATAAATAGATAAACATCCAGAAACGGAACATTTTTTTTCTTGTTCCGTGCGAGAATCGAACCCGCAACCACTGGCGTCTGAGGCAGACAGGTTTACCCCATCGCCAAAGTGGTTGTCAACAGGCTCCTCAAAGCTCTCATCTCCACAGCATTAATCCTGCTTTCATGTCTTTCTATAGATAATTTACTGAAAATCAACACTTGAGACATTATTAATGATAGGCAAGTAAGCCTTTAGAATACCAGTCAAAGTTTTCGCTCAGTTCCTCCTTATATACAACAGCCAGCGAAAAATATTGAAACGACTTATTTTGTTCAACCGTGGTTCAACCTCTCTTTTATGACCAATTGGAATTAAAATAAAAAAACATTTCGTTTCATAATATATCTTGTGTGCGTATTGGCCATGCATATGCGGTTATTTTCTTTCTGAGAATAAATACTAATAATTGTTATTATTGGCAATTTCAATATTTGTGAAAGGAATGCTTTGTTTGACAGTATTTTATCGGCTACATTTTGGTGAGTGTGCGAGTGCTCTTTTTGACCAAATTGAACCCACCCCTTTTTACCACCGGACTACCAGACGCAGACAGAACTTCCATCCATATATAGTGGATTTACCAAGAAGTCGAACAAAACGCTTCGATAGTTCCTTTTTGGTACGGATTGCCAAGGAATGGAACAATCTGCCTGCGTCTGTTTTTCCTGACCACTACAGTCCTGGAACTTTTAAGTGTCGAGTGAATAGGTTTCTCGTGGATGGACGTGTAACACCATAGTCTTCATGCGCACTTTCCATCAGGTGGCATGGAAGACAAACGTCCTATCCTTACAATATAAAAAAAAAAAAAAAAGATATTGTTTAAAGCGATAAGGCCGGCCAATTGATAAAATTTATATTGATAAATTTTCATTGCGTGTTTCGGTAAACTATAAAACTATCATAGGTCATATTATACTAGTTTTGGTTTGTGATATCCACCGTTTTAACTTTTTCCTTTGTTGGTATATTTGTCACGTAAAACTTGTTGAAGATGAAACTTTTTCAATCCTAAGTTAATGAAAGGGTATTTTTAAGTGAATAGATTTCTCGCGGATGGCCGTGTACCACCATAGTCTTCATGCGCACGTTCCATCAGGTGACATGGATGTCAAACGTCCTATCCTTTTAATATAAAAAAAGTAAGCAAGCACGTATATGATAACGTTAAGATTAGTCGGTGATCGTTTGTGATTCAAATAAAAACCTAGCCATTAGGATTCCATGCCGTATATAATAATAATAATATTTTATTTCAAAAATATCAATAATACAGGTTTACATTTACAAGCCCTGAAGCTCAATGTAGCGTTAGCCGTGTATTGGTCTTCAGTTTTCACTTCCCAAATCTTTACAGAAATAAAAAAATATAAACAAGGCAAATAGCATGCAAATAGGCACAACAACTAGACAATAATTTAAATTTAGATATAAATATAATAGTATTTAATTGAAAGAAAAAATAGTAATTATATAAGTAGGTATATTTTAACAAATTAGTAAATTAGTAACAAGCGTGAATGTGCTAATGTGATTGTATGTCAGTGTGTGTTTGTGTGTGAGGATGCATGCTATATATGTGTAGTGGTAGAGGTTTTTTTACAAATAATATAATAAGTATAAGTTTTTCTAAATAATATGAGTAGGATTTTGTAGCCAGAGTTTGATTATACATTTAATTTTATTGTTTGATAATTTCTTAATTTTATGTTTAGAATTAAGTATGTTATAGAGTTGGAGTGTTATAGCGTTGTAGTGTACATGCATACATACATAACTTCACGCCTGTATCCCTCACGGGGTAGGCAGAACCCCGTGAGGGATACAGAGAGAGACTCTCCCCGGAGAGAGACTCTTGCAGTGACAGGGGGTCAGCCTATCGCCCACAAAACAAATCTCCAATAAAACCTCTGTCCCTTAACTGACTTTTACGGTATGCCCGGGAAGATAAGCAGCTGGCTCATTCTTTGTTTTTCTTTCGCTTCCAGTCCAGCATGGAAGCAAGTCCAGCATGGAAGCTGTAGTGTCTCTGGGCAAATTTGCTGTTTATCTTGGGAATTGGACAATCATCTCTTCTTTTGTGTGAAGGCAAAGGTTGGGGTACGGTTATTTTATGATATTTACGAATACATTGGAAAATATAGAGTTTTCGCACAGACAGTAATTTTGTTTGCTCATAAAGTTGGTAGTAAAGAAATATCTTCTAATATATAAAATTCTCGTGTCACAGTTTTCGTTGCCATACTCCTCCGAAACGGCTTGACCGATTTTGATGAAATTTTTTGTGCTTATCCGGTATCTATGAAAATCGGCCAACATCTATTTTTTTTTATTTATATGGCAAAACAACGTTTGCCGGGTCAGCTAGTAAAAATATAAAAGTAGTAAAGGCATTGTACTCGTAAAGTATTTGTTATAAATCTTTATACCTCGATGAAATAAATCAGATTGACTAAGTACGACTAGTAACTAAGTTTCACTCCTGAATATTTAATAATCTCAGCTGGTACTCTAACCCAGATTTCAGTTAGTAGAGTGCAAGCCCCGGAATGCGGGATATCGGGGTTCAAGTCCCAGCCTAGCCGGGATCGATTACATTTAGTATTTTTTAACTATAAAATGGTTTTTAAACTTCAAAAAATATATTTATGTTAATAACTTACGTTAACTGGTTAATAATAAATATACGCTACTGAGCCAATAAATTAAGACTAAGTGACAAATTAGTAACTGTACTGTTGAATAGTAAAGCCATGACAAAAAGCATGTACCTATGTATTTATATATTGCTGCTAAAAACTTGGTTTTATGGACACAAAATTTCTATATTTGGTTTAAATAATTACTTAATTTAGTGCAAGATACCTAATACTAAAAACTTGTATAATTGTTAATGGTAATAGATAACAAATAAATATAGGTACTTAATATAGGAATTTTGAAAGCATACATTTCATATCCGACATAAATCATAACTCAAATCTGTCTGTTAACCACAAAAATATCCAAGACTTCTGGCATAGAATGACCCAAGATTAGCTTTAGTAAACCCGTGTTAATAAGGCCAAACAGCAAAACTACGTGTTTTCTATTACAATCATAAACACTTTAGAAATTTATAAAACTCATGTACGTTACAAAAGTATTAAGTTTATAAATTTTAATCAAAATAATTGTTATACAGGCCCTTGTCAAAATCTGCTACGCCGTAGAACCTACAGCATGACTACGAATAACCGTAGCATCAGGTAAAAAAATAATAAATATACAGTAGATTAATTATCAATTTAAGATTTAAGTAACAGTAATGTAGATTTTTGTTGTCATGCAACGCTCATACATTTAAGAATTTTGTTTTAGATGCAGAACTGGGATATAATATTGAAGTTCGTACATTGCAGGCCATTGTTGCAAAAAAATCAACAAATTGATGAATAACTGTCTATCCGTTTCTGGATGATTCAGTTACAAACATTTATACATCACCTACGGGTACAGTACAGACATTGGATCCGCAACCACTGGCGATTTAAGACAGTTTCGTCCATTTAGCAGCATTCATAATGGAAACAATGTTAAATTATAAAAGTACATCTTTTAAAGGGCTCACCTGGAATTCGATTCCACAATATTTATAGCCGAATATACTCAGATATCAGGCCACTGAAATCATTGTATTATGAGAATTGCAGGGGGCTTGAAGGCGCTCATTTACATTTAGCCCCTTCGTGTTATACCTACAGAAGCTTTTCTTTATTGCTTTTAATTTAGGAATTGAAAAAAAGTCTTCGAAAAAGGTAAAATGAAACTCGCCTGAATGTTTCTTTTTATTTTATTTATTCTTCAGAAAAGTATAATAATAATGTGACTCATGAACTATTATTTTATTTGTGTATTTTTTCAAAGTTGTATAGAGGAATGAATAGCATGCTTTTAAAACACATGCTTACCGTTTAAATCAACTTTGGAAACCACACATTATGATGTTTTTTTTAATTTTGTGTTCTCGATATTTCGGCACTCTAGGAATAGTGGGTAAAATCTCATTTCTTCATAAATGATGTATTTAATATATTGTATCTAATGTATTTAATAATTATTTGTATTAAATATTTATTAAATACATTAAATACAATAATATGTATTTAATATTGTATTTTATGTATTTATAAATAAACGAGTACAAATGTTACAATAGTATTATGGATGTAGGTAGGTATAATCGACGTGCTCCGTGGCACAGTGGCGTGGCTAAAACGTAAATCGGCTGTCGCGGGTTCGACGGAGCAAGAACATAAAAATGTTCCGGGGCTAGGTATTTATCTATACATGTATTTATAATCGAAGGTTCCCCCTAGTTCGTTCTATCTTACAAAGTATCCCATATGACAACTTTGCTCTTTTTGGGACCATATCGTTGCTGTGATGGTCTGGGGATTTTATTTTCATCATGACTCTTTGTAAAGAGCCCACTGCAGGGCTATGAATCTCTCCCCTGGGTGACGAGGAGGTATAGGCCATAATCTACCAAGTTGGCCCAGTGCTGGGTGGTGGATGTCAGAATTTTCAGGGCGCCGAAAATGGCTTCTGACAAACCCTAACGACTACTGTATTCAAGTATACAGCACCCGGGACCGACTGCTTAACGTGCCCTCCGAATCACGGAAGTCGCCGTGAGAAATGAATGGTCGGCGGTCACCCATCCAAGTACCGGCCGCGCCGAACTTGACCGGCCGCTTGACC
Source organism: Stenoptilia bipunctidactyla (assembly GCA_944452665.1). Taxonomy (NCBI): domain Eukaryota; kingdom Metazoa; phylum Arthropoda; class Insecta; order Lepidoptera; family Pterophoridae; genus Stenoptilia; species Stenoptilia bipunctidactyla. The sequence goes on from OX101727.1 coordinate 18,191,381, forward strand.
TGCGATATCGTTTGATACACACAGTAACCACGGCGCCACAACGACTTCATATACATGTGTATATTTTGTTATACATGATTTTATTTTATTCATAAGTAATTATTTATTTGAATAAATAAAAAAGTCCCAACAATCACAGCAACTGCATGGCCTCAAACTTAGAATTAACTTAGAAAACTTAGAATATTAATACATTTTACGTTTACAAAATATACACATGTATATGATTTATCACAGCAATCATACAAAATCTTTAAATTTGGTCCGATTTTATTTTTTGCAAATAATAAGGATAGTCAGCTATTTACTTCCTCAACATGCTTCTATTAAACCATTTCGTCGCATACCATAAAACTACATAGAAAATCAATATATCATGGTTGTCTGGTAGAGATCGCTTCACAGCGATAAGGCCGCCAATTGTATATCTTTTTTTTTTATGTGTTTAAATTTTTTGTATTTTTTGTAAGGCATACAATAAAGTGTAAATAAATAAAATAAAATAAATAAATATAAAAACGTGAATCTAATTGAATCCCTTTTATTAAACTTACTAAACTTGCTATGAACATTTGTTTCTTTTATGTTACGAAAACAGCACTGAATCTATTCTATGGCGAATGGCATTAAGGATAGCATTAATGTCTAGGTGTATACAATCGGTAGGCATCTGGAAGTGGTCTGTCTACCCAAGGGTAAGTTCGTAAATCCACACTTTCTTGTAGGTTCCATAGTTTCTAACTCACCTAGCTGTTTTTTTATTGTATTTGGAGACGATTTATGTTTCAACCTTATAGCACGGTACAAAAAAGCAGTTTATAAAGAAATGCAATGTTGTAAACAGTTTATAATTTTATAAGGATCTAGAGTCTGACAAAAGCATCAGCATGAAATGCAAATAAAAAAAATAACAAAAAATTAACAACAAGAGTGTTAACATCAGTCTGTCGAGAGGCCATTATCAACACGCCAGCAGCGCTAGCGCAATGCATTCTTATTAAATTCAAAGTTTGTTTGAAGTTCCGAATAGCATTGTATTTGTACATTATACTTCATCACAACTCTTTGTAATGAGCCCACTGCAGGGCATGAGTCTCTCTCCTCGGTGACGAGGAGGTATATGCCATAATCCACTAAGCTGGTCCAGTACTAAAAATTCCAGATGTCAGAATTTTCAGGGCGCCGAGAAGGATTCTGACAAACCCTAACCACTTATGTATATAAGTATACAGCACCCGGGACCGACAGCTTAACGTGCCCTCCGTAGCACGGAAGTCGTCGTGAGAAATGAATGGTCGGCGGTCACCCATCCAAGTACCGACCGCACCAAACGTTGCTTAACCTGTGATATCGTATGATACACACAGTAACCACGACACCACGACGACTTCGTCATTTACAGTGAGATTTATTATCAATATATATAAAACTGTTCCGTTACTGCCTGAGTGACTGAGGTACTGAGTGACTGAGTGACTGACAGACAAAGTAAAGCCGTAACTACTGGGCGTAGAGGGCTGAAATTTGGAACATACATTATTTAGAGGATGTAGGGGTGCACTAAGGAAGGAATTCCCGAAATTCCCACGGGAACGGGAAATATAGGACTTTTTAGTTTGTATGAAAAATCTTATTCCTTGAGTGCACCGGTGTGAAACAAACTTGGTGTAAAGGTTTTTCAATGTGTGTCTGGTTGTGTTATGAAAGAAATTCCCGAAAATTCGAATTCCGGGAACGGGAAATATATGCTGGTTTAGTTTGTATGAAAAAATCCCATCCCTTGAGTGCACGGATGTGATACTTGATATAAAAGTTCCTCAATAAGTTTCTGTTTGTATTATGGAAGGAATTCCCGAAAATCCCACGGGAAGGGGTTGGACTTTTTAGTTTGTATGAAAAATCTTATTCCTTGAGTATACGGATGTGATACTTGGCATAAAGGTTCTTCAAAGAGTGACTGGTTGTGCTACGAAAAAAATTCCCAAAATTCCCACGGGCACGGGAAATATATGATTTTTAGTTTGTATGAAAAAAAACTTATTTGAGTGCATGGGTGTGATACTTAGTATAAAGGTTCTTTCAGTGGGTGTCTGGTTGTATAGTTTCTGAAATTTCCATGAGAAGGGTAGTTAAGCGCATACGAAGTTGCGGGATAAAGCTAGTACTTAATATTAATATTATACAGTCCACCAAATAACATCCAATAACAAGTACCTAAATAATCATTTATTTTCGGGCCGTTCGAGATAGTTACCCTCTTTCATTCCGTATTTTGTAACGACTTTTCTGCTAATGGTTGGTTTATGGTTTGTAAATATATTTAGAGTGCCTACGTCTAATTATACATAGACACAAAGAAAAAAAAATGCTTAGTGCGAATCGGCCTCTCCTCCCTTCGTTTCCGCTAAGACACTGTTACTTATAGGACCATTATATGACACTCATTATGTAATTAGACACATTGTAAACACTTGTAAAAAATAATGTGTTTAGACAGTGCCATCTAGTTTCGCCGAAGTTTCAAGAAACAGCTGTGTGTCTGTTGTATGAGAGCCTCTTTAAAAATGTTTTTTTTTTTCTACTTTTTAGCATCTGTTGTTACAGCGACAACAGAAATATACGAGGGTGGGTCAATAAGTTCGTGACTTTTGGAATAAAACACAGATTTTTTGATAAATAATGGCGCCGATTCACCTTTAGAAACCCACTGTTTTGACTGTTTGGTCTCTGGTGTGTTGTGATGGATTCATGTTTTGTCCACGGTTACAAAACGGCGCCAAAACTCCTCTATATTGCGATTAAACAACGCCAAACCTTCCTGTGAAGTTGTTACACGATTGCGTTTGTGGTCGACTGTGAGCAAACGCGGCACTCATCTTGCGGAAAGCCCTTTTCATGCCCAAGTGATCCTTCAAAATTGAAACCACTGAGCCTTTTTCAAAGAAAGTGAGCCTCAACCACTTTCAATCTTCGGTCGGCCAACACCATATCGTGATTTTTTTCGATTGTTTCAGGTGAAGAGACCTCAACTGGGCGTCCAGGACGTTCAGCATCTTCAGTGCTTGTACGGCCACAGCGAAATGCAGTAAACCACTTTTATACCATTGACATCGATGGTGCAAAGTCCCCATAGTAATTATCAAGCTTAGCCTTGGTCTCGGTAATGGTTTTTTTTTCGCAAAAAATAATGCTTAATAAGCACACGAAATTCGCTTTTTTCCATTTTTTCTCAAAATACTGGGTAGTCTGATAAAGATAGCTGTCAAACACAAAAGTTCAAATTTTGACAGGAGTCGACTGACAGACTACCCAGTAGTCTGATAAAGATATCTGTCAAACACAAAAGTTCAAATTTTGACAGGAGTCGACTGACAGATGCCTGTTGACAGGAGTAGTGTTGCTCTTTCAGTAAAGAGGTCAGAAATTAGGTATAATCCGCCAAAAGTTCAACTGTTCAACTTCAATTGCTTGGTGGTAGGATCCCTTCTGGGTCCGCCTGGCTAGCGACCACCCTTTATATAAAGTCTGCCGCCAAATGTTACCGCTCCGGCGGTAATGTGTTCCGGCAATATTGTATAAAGAGCCAGTTCCTTCCTAAACCCGTGTGCTTTCATCTTCGACCTCATCGTCACTTACCATCAGGTGAGATTGAGGTCAAACGCGGGTTTAGTCACTTATAAAAAAAATAAAAAAAAACTGTCAAAATATCTCGGCTTATGAGATACAGCCTTGTGGCAGACAGACAGCGGAGTCTTAGTCATAGAGCCTTGTTTTACCCTTTGTTACGGAACTCTAAAGATGATTTAGGAGCATGGTATTACGCTTAGAGGAGATCCACCTACAGTCTGCAATGTGAGCTGTCTTAAATAATTACCCGTTGTCTTAAAATTACTCTTCACCATAAAAAAAAACATAAAATGTTTCAGCCATATCATAGACAGCCATACCATTTATAGCCATAGCTGTGAAAATATTTTAGAAAATTACTCTAAAACATCAAAACGATCAAAGAAGAATGGCGAACGACAATATATTATCTGTACCGTCTTTAATATCGCAAAGCATGCACATATCAAAACTTAATAGGTTGGTTTGAATGCTAGGATGACTGGTAATCAAAACGTAAGCATAAGATTTACATAACTGTTAGGAATAAAAAGTTGAAATATGAATGCAACCTAAGAATTACGTACTATATATAGTACCGTAGCAGGGGTTTTATTGTAGGTTTTTTTGTGGGCGATAGGCTGATCCCCTGTCATTGCAATAGTCTATCTACACTATTATAATGCCTCTAAATGTGTCAAATGTGACATCTGATTGTTTTATACCTTCTGGTGTTCTGCCTACGCCGTACATAAGGAATACAGGCGTGAAGTTATGTATGTATATATGGTACCGTATCCAATTCCTTTTCTGTTTTTTAGTTGATAAAAAATATTTTGAATATTCAAGATTTTTTTTTAATTATGGAAGCGACATTAAATAAACAAAAAAAGGTTTAGGTCTTCTCAGACGTGCGAACCATAACCTTGAAAGCGCTTTTAGCGCTGTAATTACGAAACAAACTCGATAGACCAAAATCAATTTGACATGTAAACGAATTCTGTCCAATCGAGACACATTGAGCAGTATTGCATTTTCTTATTTTGAAGTCTCTCCAGTGTCAAATTTTACGACGTGGAATGTGACATCCTCATACAAAAACTATTCTTTTCTTCTTCTGTCACAGGCGTCACAGCATTAAGAAGCACTTCAATGTCGAATCGGGCCCAATGTCAATGTTAAGTAGTGATTGTATGCTTTTTGGTTAAATACGTGTCTATTAGTCCTTTAAGGGCGGCTTGCGTAACATTTGGTCTAAACAGAATTTAGTTAAATGAGTTTATCTTGCTAAATATGTTTAGCCTAAATACAATAAAAAAGGTTTGACAGTTCGTTAAACGTGATTAGTGCCTAAATTTTTGTTGTGCAAGACGCTAATTATAGTTAGCAGACTAAATGCGTTTACGTCGCTCTTAAAATGTATTTAACGACGATGCGCAAGCCGCCCTAACAAATTAATTTAAATTAATACATTGACAGCTTAAAAACTTTGTTCAGAAAAAACGATTTTTAATTGCCACAGAACAAGAAAAATGGCGTTATTACCGTCATAATTTGATTTTGTTATATTTTGAGGCATTCCCAACAATTAATACTGAAATATGAACTACAAAAATATTTGCCGTATATTGATCAATAGCCTAGTACGCCAATCGCTTTCTCCGAGATTTTGTCCAAGATTTGGGCTTCATAGTTAGGAAAACGATGGAATGACTCAATGCGCCTATTGCGAACTATCAAAGCTCTGGAATATCTACCACATACGGATGAAAGTTCTTCATGGGTCTAATAGTCCGATGGTAAAAGGGCGAAGGTTCGATTTGTTCAAATAGAGCACTCGCTCACTATCCAAAATGTACGTACCCTGTATCCAAAATGTACATGGTTAAACAAGCAACCTTACGACGATGCTCTAGGGTTTTTATAGTTATGTTTATTTTTATTGTGTGTATTTTATATTTTATAGAAATATAATAACCTATTTTTTTAAGCTCTGCCCTCATCAACACTGTGATAAAAGAAATTCTCTACGTAAAAGCTTTGTTAAACAATGTTTTGCCTCTAACTAAACATACATTTTGATGTACTTTAAATGTTAAGTATATTAGTCAACGGGTTCTAAGCTACTTTGTTGCATTGCAAACATGCGAATTCGTTACATGATTCGGAATAATGTAAAATACATAAGTAGTAATAGTTATTATTTTAATACATAAGTATTATTACAAGCTGAATAAATTTATGACCTAAGAATAAATCAGTTTTGGTTCTTTACACATTTGAAAAAAGAGATTACTTCAGAATCTTAAAATTAATGAGTATTTTAAGAATGAAAATGAAAAAATGATTTCACCATAAGTGTTGTTTAAAAATTTTATTTTTATAATTTTAAATGAACTCTTGACCAAAATGTAGCTAAAATTACGCTGTTATCGGTGAAAATATATAAAAAAATAACTATAAGCTCAATTAATGCTAAATGGCAAGCAGCATGCAAGTTCGTCTTTACATTTTACCAATTTTTAATAAGTACCTAACACAAATTATAATTTCAAATTGGTAAATTCAAAATAATTAAATTCATAAAATGTTCTGTGAGTTAGGTATACTTAACTATAGGTTATTACGCGGCTTTCACTCACACGTTATTTTCGGAGGTGTCCGACAAGTTTCGAGCTCTCATGGATTCCTTCATTAGGTTTAAAAAATGCATTCGCGGCTGCGCATCACCTGGCACTGACACCTCTGACAATCACTTGTGACTAAAAGCCGCATAGTAAACTATATTCAAAATCTTTGTTGGAATTTGATCAATTTGTTTAATGCAAATGAAAGTTACCTTCGCATTTAAGGCCCTGCTTGAAGAAACCGTACAGCAACGCGCCGCAGTGGTCGCAGAATGTCGGCGACATGAACTGGTGCGGCCGGAAACGGTGCGGCACGTCCACCTTAAACCGCTCGCGGAGGTACTGAAATATTCGAATTATAAATATTAATAAATCATTCAAAAATAGTGTTTAATTAAATTAAAGTATTCAATGTGGAAGTCGTCGTGGCGCCGTGGTGACATACCAACTATGAGGCTCAAAGTAAGCTTTTATATGAGCTTGATTTTTGGATTCCATACAGCATTATACGCCCAGAGTCGAGCCAACTTGGAATAGTTCGATTTCTAAAGTGGACCGGCCATGATTCGAACCTAGGACCTCTAACGCTACATCCGAACACTCGACCACACATAAATTCTTAGGACAGTCGGCGCGTCGCGCGGGGCGTAGTGCGGTTTTACTGAATCGCCGTGTTTATGAAACTATCCGCTGGTTTGGATTAAAGGCGGCGATGTAACGAAAATTTATATACATATTTTTTGTACCAGAGCGGGACATCCGCGATTATTTTTTTGTGTTTACTAATTTTCTAGAATATCGAATAACATAAAATAACCAAAGCACATAAAAGTTATACATACTAAGTAAATTTTTAGTCTAATCTTTATATTTGTCGGCTGCACCTTGTTGTAAAATCGACATGCCACGCATTTCGAGCGAGAAAAATACATTTTGCATTATCGTTAGGTCTGTTCGCAAAACCGGGACTATATTGGCCTTACTGGGGACAACGGGACTAACTCCTTGAAATCGGGATTGAACGTTCAACGTTATCTTTGAGCCTCGAAGGCGGCCTGGAGGGCTTAAATCCTGATTGGGGTTGATTTATGTGATGAATACAGATATCAGCCGATAAGTCATGGATGTGTATATATGTTTATTCATCTATGAGTTTGTTTGTTTATCTTTAGATATCCATAACACAAGTTCTTTAAGAAACATAATATGGGCTGGAAAGTTCGGTGTGACTGTCAGAAATATTTATTCATTATTTTTTATCCTGTAAGTCAAGTCATAGAAAATATCATATAATTCTGCCCAATGGACCGAAAAACATAATCAGAATACATAGGATAAAATCCAGTTAATTTCTTTTCTAATACAAGGAACCATGATTTTTTTTGATATTGTAACATGTCTGTATGGAAAGTGAAGTAACAAAGTGTGACAATATAAACGGAGCATGAATCTATAGTTTATATTCTAGGTTCCCTCTAGTTCGCGAATGATGCTTTAAATGGAAAATAAATAAAATGAGTAGCAGTGGTCGATAGTGCTATATTTTTCTAATTCATTATTTACAAGATATGTGACATAAGATAATAAAAAATCCGACTGACGTGTACGTAATACCGATTAGTGGCCAGTGCATAGGCATATAGCACCTCCAATACGCCCTCTTAATCTATTACATACACATAACAAAATTAACTATTGCATTAAAATTATTTCTTTTACATAAAACACATAAAAAATATATAAACACACATCGCAAAACATACATATAAATAACATCTAACTATCCGCCCCCTTAAAAGAGTAATTTGACAGGCATAAAGCATTTAAAAACTCTTTGAGCTTTGGGCCATTAACATTTTTCGTTAAGATGTCTGCTATCATTTTATCTGTAGACATGTACCTAATCTCAACTTTATTATTTAGTACACATTCACGAATAAAATAATATTTTATATCTATGTGCTTTGTCCTATTATGCATCATTTTGTTAGCCGCAATCTTATGAGCTGATTGATTGTCATTAAAGATCACTACAGCAGGCCTATTACGGTTCTTTCATGACATGACATAATAAACAAGATTTCTATGATACAATAATCAACAATTGTGACATAAAGAATAACTGAATTCCCTTTACATTTGCATGCAACAGGCGTTGCATTACTTTTAAAATTCAATTTTTAGGTTAACCATCGTTAGTAATTACGAATATTAGAAGTATCATTCGACTCAGGACGTTTGTATATTACCATCGTTCAAGTCGAATATTCAAGTCAGTATTAGTAGTTTATTCGACTTATATGATAATTCGCAGACGCGCATCGCTGAGATATACTCTGCGATGTAACCGTTTAAATCGGCGGCTTGCTTGTTACTGAGAAACATGCGATCGTGACTCCTACACAAAACTCCAAACTCCCTACAAACCCCAAAACCCACAAAAAGTAGAGAAAAATGAGAGAAATTGAGTAGAATACGTGTAAGGCTTTCTCGGGAGATTCTCGCGAGAATGTTGAGCGGCCTTAACGTCAAAACTATTTCATATCATCGCATGGTTTTGAGATCCATAATAGGCCTGCAGGCAGCGACTGATCAAGAGTTCTGACCGCCCTAGGCTAATTATGAGGACGCGCCCCCGCAAGGTGTGTTAAGGACGGCATAAAATTTTAGTAGTAAGTGAGTGGAGTAGTAGTGTGAAAATTTTAACATGGTTCATACTACATATAAACTTTTTCAGATCGATCTGCAAGCGAAACTAACGTCCTTTAATCTGCACGACATTCAACCTTAGGGTGGTAAATATTTTTAAGCCGATCGTACATAAAGGCAAAGTACTTCACGCATTATAAGACCAAAATCATGACAAGTGACTGCAGGCTACTAAGTAGAAAACCAAATCCATGTCTTGTTTGGCCGCATGACTTGTATTGGCTTAGTTTCTATAGACAACTTAGTTGCCATTGCCATTGACCATGAGCGTGGTCATCTAGTGTGTGAAGTTGCTTCGACTTGAGTATTTTTTAAATATTTACACTTCTGTTATTGTTAAAAAAAGAGGAGAGGTATCACACAAGTGAAACGTTTTTGCAACTGATTAATGATTTATTTGAAAATTATAGTAATTGAGTAATTATAATAAGATTATACAAAAGTCCTTTTTCGTGCTTTAGCGTTTGCAAATCTTTCCACAATTTTTTCAAATTTAATAGTTTGTGAAAAATCACTTTCTATGTACATTAGCGACAGCGCTGCAAGTTTTTGCTGGCGGAGTGTGGAGCGCAAGTAATTTTTTACTCTTTTAAGTGCTGAAAAAGACCTTTCGACGCTGCAGTTTGTAACACTCATTGTCAAAAAAAATTTAATATTATCTCCACATTCGGGAACATGCATGAAACTTTTTATTAACTGCAACAAACCCTTTGGGGTTCTGGCAGAATTAGAATGCTCGGCCTCGGAGTCAGATTTTAAAAAATGCGCCAAATGGACGCATTCTTCTGCAAAGGTTTCTTCTAAATCAGTGGCATAAGTTGTTTTAACTTATTTGCTTTGCTTCTAATAAATTCACTGTCGTCTAGTTCATGCAGTTTCCATAAGAAACCAAACTTTGTGTTTACTGTATTATAAATAATTTGCCAGTTTTTTAAGTGCACTTTAAGACAATCAATAGCTGCATAATAATTATCAACGATGAAAGTTCGTCTCCCTTTTAACTCAAATGTGCCCCGTTTTAACTTCATCAAAATGAAATTTTGGTTTCTTTCTTCTTCTTACATCTTTTTTGTATGTGGTCACTTCGCATCTCTTGCCTCTGATTCAAAATTTTCAAACTCTTTTTCGTCACGCAACGTATCAAGATAAGCATGTAATGTCCCATAAAGAGTAACAACGTTAGATAAATCAACAGAACTTGCTTGTAGCTGTGCACTAACGATTTGAAACTTTACGAGCACAGAGTTCCAAAAGCACAACATTATTGTAATTTCTAGAGTTTTAATTTTTTCTAATATTCCTTTTGCTTCTATTTTGGTCTCTTTACTTTGATTTTCATCTTCGCAAATAGAGTTTGATGCTTCCAGAACTTGTTTGTATGAACTGTATAAGGCTTTGCTTGCATCTGCTCGCGCACTCCATCGAGTTTTCGATAGATTTTTTAGTACCGTCGATTTTTCGTCCAATTTGGATAACAAAATTTGCCATCAACTTGTAGATCCAGAAAAAAAATTGTATAGCTGTTGTTCCAGTGTAAAAAAAGCAGCTGATTCGTCATTACTTTCCGCGGCAGCAGATCCTACGAGTTGTAGAGTATGGGCTGCACAAGGAACAAAAGTAGCCAATGGATTTACAGCTTTAATTCTTGACTGAAGACCAGACATATTGCTAGCATTATCATAACTTTGGCCACGACAGTCTTTAATATCAAGTTCCAAAGTTTTATCAATTGTCGCAAGAACAGCCTTCTCCATGTCTCCACCTTTATGACCGCAATTCGGTAAAAATGTTACAAAACGTTCGACAGGTTCTCCGTCAAGCAAAATATAACGAATTATAAATGTCAACTGATCGGTGTGTGAAATATCTGGAGTAGAATCAATGCTAATCGAATAATATTTTGCTGTTTTTATTTCTCCTATAACCGAAAGTCGAACTTCGTCAGCGAGAAGTAAAATAAATTCATCGATTATAGAGGATGACAAGTACGATGGAGAGCCTCTGCCTTTTTGTCCAAATCTCACCAAATGTTCAGCCATGAAAGGATCAAATTTAGATATAAGCTCAATACAGCCAAGAAAATTTCCGTTTAGTGCAGATCCAATAATTTCATTTTGACCGTGAAACGGAAGCCCACGAGAAGCTAAAAACTTAATTGTTTCTATTACCCGTAGTAAAACATTTCGCCAATAAGTTATTTCTTCATTATATTGTTTGACTATTTGAGTATCCAGTCGTTGCAAAAGTTTACCTCTACATACATATTGTCCCAAACATTTACAATGATCCGGAGAATTGTCATGCTCAGTTATTAAGTTAGAATTTTTCCAGTCATTAAATCCCCTTTTGGCAAATACGGATGTTCCTCCATATAATTTGCAAGGACCACAAAACACGTGACCTGTGGATTCTGAGTATACTAACCAGCTTCTCTTCACAATTTCGCCATTAACAAGCTTTTTCTCAAACATATTTTTAGATAAAAATCTTTTTTGATTTTTATACTGCCTTTCTGATCTGGAAAAATCTAATTCTTCGTTTTGTTGCAGTCCATTTTTAACAATATAATCCCGAAATTCATCATTTACAGTGCAGTGCCACAGTGCAGGGTCACTTGACGGAATAGACTACTTTTCTTCTATTAGAATTTCGTCTTCATTGTAGATCGTCGGCGTCGTCGCTACTATAAGGCTAGTGTTAGACGGAGAAACGTAACAGTCCGCGGTAGAGGGACCAGGGCATGAAATCGCTGGCGATAGTGCAGCCTGGTTTAAAAAAACCATAGAAACTTTCAACCCAAAGTTGAAAATACTTGCATAGGAAATTGAGTCGTGTTTCTTACGCATTAGGAGCACAATCCTTTAACAAAAAAAAATAGTTCAAATAATTTGAAGTATTTTGTGGGAAATTAATCCCAACGGCTAAACCAATAAGAACTATAATGGTTTTGACAAAATAAAAACTTTGAAGCTATCCAAGTAAAATACGTTGAAGGTCTTGCAAGTATTTCGGACTGACCCTGGTTTTCGTACTTGGAAGCAGAGACCTGGTGTTAATACCTGGTCGCGTAAATACGTACCATTCCTATCATTGCGCGCGGCAAGCTGCGCTGAGTGCCTAGTGCGAGCGAGTTGTGTTTAATTCGCCTCACAAAACGCGCGCATACGTGAAGATTATTTGGTATGGGAATTTAAACAGTGCAACTTATGGCCGGTTTCACAAACAAAAAAACTGTTCGTTTTCCGTCGTTTTCCCTACGGATGTCAGAATTTTTAGTACAAAACTGTCAGTAGGGAAAACGACGGAAAACGAACAGTTTTTGTGTTTGTGAAACCGGCCATTAGACGATAAAGAATAGAATACGATACAATCGATACAGAGTCATCTAGCGGCAAACGCAAGAACTAGGTTGCACTGTCTAAATTCCGAATTTCTCATATAAAATGAAGTTAAAATTTACGCCCTTTTTTGCGAGGCGGATTAAACAAAACTCGCACTAGGCACTCTGTTGCCAGCTCACCCACTCACTCGTCCACCGACCGATTCGAGTAACAAGTCAGTGTATGCTACATGCGCGCTTTTTAAAATTTCAAAATTTGTTGTTTAAAATCAGGGACTCTCAAGCGCATTTAGTTTTAGTGTTTTGTCTCGGTCTAGTTGAAATATGTAGGGTAGATGCAATGATGCTAGATTAGTGCATGCGAAGACACGATTTCAGGGCGCCCCCCCGATCCTCGCGCCCTAGGCTGCAGCCTAATTAGCCTAAGGGTTAATCAGGCCCTGCCTGCAGGTCTATTATCCACAGCCGTCAAACTGTTAAGTAAGCTGCGTAGATAAAGCGCTTCCTTTGAAGCTTGACTAAGACCTAAAATATAGCACTATCGACCACTGCTACAATAAAATGAGTAGCAGTGGTCGATAGTGCTATATTTTTCTAATTCATTATTTACAAGATATGTGACATAAGATAATAACAAATCCGACTGACGTGTACGTAATACCGATTAGTGGCCAGTGCATAGGCATATAGCACCTCCAATAGCTTTGCTTAGATTGGGGCATTTAGATAGATATGATACCTACAAATAATTCTACGATCGGCTGGTTTATTTACAACATACATTGCCTTCAAATGCCAGAGGTCCTGGGTTCAGATCCCGGCCTAGACCTAGGAAAGATCTGGCTGTTCATAAAATATTGCCGGAACACATTACCGCTGGAGCGGTAATATTGTGAAAATGTCAAAAATATTTATTTATTTATTTATTACTTACAACAGTGGCATCGGAATGCGCAGGAGAGCCCGTGCACTTCCCCAGCAGCTTGTTATGGCATTTCTTGTGCACGGCGGTCTGGCAGACCACGCAGCGGTACCCCTGCTTGCCGAAGCCCCACAGGAACTCCTTACAGAACACGCAGAAAGTGGGCTGCCGGAAGAACTTGGCCAGGAACCGGTGCCCGTTCACCTCGTGCACTCTGGAAGCGGGAAATAAGGGTGCAAGATTAATAAATTACCTAAACTGACATAGTTACTATGTGATTCCAAAGTAAATCTGTGTTTTGGAGACCACATAGTGAAATAATAGGATATCCTAGTACAATTGATGAACAATGTGACTGGAAATCACACATTAGTAGATATGCAGCAAAATTTATAATAATAGGGTCTTTCAATAAGGACGGATCGATTTCAAGATGGAATAAAATATTATTTACATAAGGAATTCTAATGTTGACACAATAGAATTCCTTATGTAACTCTTCTCTTGGGTCGTTCCTCGTTCTAAACGCGAAGCTCCTACCGGAAATTAATTTTCCGCTTTATTTTTTTATTTCCGGCAGTAAAATTAACAATAGTACCTCTAACAATAGAGGTACTTATGTCGAGGAAAATAAATTAAATCAATTAAGTATTACAATCATTTGCGCTGTAGTTATTAAAAAAATAACACAAATTTATTTAAGGTAGAATAAACTTAAAATGTTAACCATGCTATCACAACATAGCTCTTATTAGTCTACAATGTCGTAAATTTCATAAACTTAAATGTCGTAATAGTATATTATTTAACAAGTGAGCTAAATGTAAACGCTCACGAGTTACATACGACGTTTTTCAACACACTTGTGAGTAAAAGTCAGACATACGTGGTCATAAAATTTATTTGAAGCAGCTGTTAGCTGCTGCGCGTCAGTAACCCTGTCCCATTACACGTACACACGCTATTGTGGCTTGGAGGCGATATGCGGGCTGCTGCTGCTGCAAGCGCGCCGCCTGTCCGCGCGCCGCCTGGACGCGCGCGCTCATATATTTAATGTATAACCCGGATCAATAAAATATGCTCTGTTTACTCGCATGTAATTTGAACTAAGGTACAATTCAACTTTGTAGGATTCATTATATTATGCACTAGGGTATAATATATTATGCACGCGTGACTTATAGCCCAGTTTATAGTTCGATAGAATAAGGCTCACTTTACGAGCAAGTGTGTTGAAAATAAATAAATAACATTTTCTTATTCATAAATAATATCATCTAATAAACTAAACAGACATAATACATTAAGCTGTAGCAGCAACTGTAGATCCCAGTTTTAGGCGTTTTACTGCGTTTCGAAGACACGTAACTTAATTCACGATTTAAAAATTCAGCAATGCTAGACACTTGTGTATCAGGATCCATCATGTTTTCATGGACATAATTGCTTTATATAATAAGATGTTTATGTTCGGGCAGTTATAGGATAACTAACGAACTCATTGTAGAGTCAATTTTAAAAGATATAATATGCACTTATTATGACACTAGCTGCTGCCCGCGACGTCGTCTGCGTGAACGCTATGCAGCACCAAACGCACCTACGATTATAACACTGCTAGCGTGATAATATGTAGCCTATATGTTGATCCGACTTCTTAGCTATCTTCATGCCAAATTTGAAGTAAATCCATGCAGTACTTTTTGAGTTTATCCCGGAAAGACAAACAGACAAACAGACAAAAATTCTAAAAACTATATTTTTTGTTTCTGTTTCGATTGTAGATCATACCCCAAGTATTCTTTTAAAAAAATATTCAATGTACAGTTTTGACTTTCCTACCATTTTATTATATGTATAGATTTTTACCTATATGTGCCCCAAAATATGGAGTATTGGGTCATACAAAACTTTGCGAATTTATCTACATATACTTGTAATAAAAACTATACTATAAAATATAAAATATTTTTTAAATATAAATATTCTTGACTATTTCGTGTGGTGCCCCATGTGGTTTCAAATAAAAGAACTTCGTTAGCACATTCCAATATGTAAACATCAAAATAATTTAAAAAAAAAGTTTAAAAACTAAGACCCGACTACTAAAACACGCTCTAAAAAGTATAAAACAAGAAAATAGTCTACGCTGAAATATTTATGTATTTACGTCATATTGATAGAGATATGTTCAAAGGATAGTCGTGCTCGTATACCACCTTTTATAGCAAAACAGATTCATTTTATTATTAAAATAAAATCAAAGTGGCATACGATCACGGCTACCTTTTGAACATATATTTATCAATATGACGTAAATACATAAATATTTCAGCGGAGACTATTTATATATTTACTAAGTATCCATCCAGACCTGAATCAGTTAAGACAAGTTCTTTTTCTAAACTAGCTAAACTAGCTACAACTACAGCGCCATGCACGCTAAATCTGTCAGTACGGCTTAGATTTTAGAGTTCAATTAGATTTTATTTGTAGTTTCATTCTGGTTGGGTTTGATTTAATTTACCATAGTCATTAATTACTTAGGTACTATTTACGAATGTGGTGTAGCTGAAATACTAAGTTATAATTTGTAAATTACGGCAACTTTCAGGAGTGAAACGATACGTTATGGTGCATATAGATTGCTGCAATGCAACTAGTAATGTAACATTCTGGGCACTACGCGTCCAAATGCAAAACGTGCGCACTACACGTCCAAATACGCAACGTGCGCAGAATGTTACATTACTAGTTCCATTACAGCAATCTGTACGCACCATTGCGGAAACTGTGCGCTGTTCAATTGGGTAAGAAAAAGTAGAGCATTGAATTAAATTAATACTTAACTAATAAAATTTTGAAAATACGGCGGGAGTATACAGTCTTAGAGTCAGTATAGAGTCTATTTTAAAAACATTTAATATTGCTTAAAGAAAAGTTTATCAACGAAACCTGGAATAAGAAGTAATTAAATGTTTTTTTTTAAATATAGGAATTAACCTTGATTATCTCAAATAAGTGTAAAATTGTGTATGAAGCAAAATTAATTACATAGATCTGATTAGCACTTGAATGAAATATGATCTTAACACCTGCGAAAGCAACATGATCGTGGGAATGCAACTCAGCACTTTAATAATGTTGGTCACAGTATCAATGTAACAGTTACAAATGTCCATTAAAACATGTATTTGGTACTATGTTGACAGGATACACTGTTTTTAGACTGGAATTTTCTGGTATTGCTTTTATAGCGAAGAATTTTATTTACACTGATGTTTTCAAAATATCATATTAAATAAACGGTTGAAAAAAGGCTAAAATTAGCAATAATCAATATAAAACATTATTACATTAAACTAAATCCTATGTCAAATAGCAACCGTCGTACATGATCATATATAAAACCATAAATTTTTAATAGTGACAATAAGGAGTTAAATTATTATTATTCATTCATCTATATTTGCGCCATATTTTTACTGTCATGTCATTCGATCCAACTCTGTTTCTTGTATACAGGGTAACTGGCACATGATCAGCCATATCTGCGAAGAATGAAGATGGGATAATTTTCAAGTATTTAAAGTTTACTTTAATGGGCTAAGTCTTATAGTTTAGAGACAAGCACAATTTTGAACTTTTTGAATTTTTCCCAAAAGTTTGCCTTTAGACTCGCACAACTTTTTTAATAATTCATATATTTTTTATAAATTATCATTAATGAGTATTTTATACGTGTCTGTTTTTGAGTAACGTCGGTTTTTGCGGGAAAAAAATTTTCAGAAAAAAGATCGAAAAATCAAAAAAGGGTGAAACAAATCTCGAGCACAAAAATTTAAACAAATTAAAAAAAGGTTGTTATTGTTTTTGTTACGTTTTTTTGACTGTTTTCATTAAGCTCTATTATTTTACATTTTTAAAATACTTAACTTTACCAACGTACTTCATTCGTATAAGGCGCTACCAATTGTTAAGCTCGTGAAACAAGACGTCATTACCAGGAACGATTCTCAAATAGACGCTTGCTTGACCATAGTACATTTAGTACAGCCTCAGAAATTCGGAGGTTAAGAGAAACAGGAAGTCTTAATATTAATAGGAATCTTAAAGTTCTGGAAAGCAGATAACAATCAGCAGATCAACGACAACAAAGTACGTAGTGGCGACTAAAAACAAAGAACTTCAGCACGATTTAGAGGCCAAATAAGACTAATGAAAGATTTTTGAACAATACCATGAGTCCTAATATACCAAATTGAACAGTCCTAGAAGGGTGGCAGGCATAGAGTTGACCTTAGCGTAAAAAAAATAACAAAACATTAAAGACTATTTCCTAACCTTCACATAAATGTACCTTTGCTTTGCAATAAATCATATGGAAAACGAGTCTCGTTATTCACTTAAGTTAATTTTGTGTTGAAATTAAAAATGTTTTTCTTTTAAATTCGGTGTTTTTGAAAAGCTTATGAACTAAAGAAGTTTTTTAAAGCAAAATAAATTAACAAAACAATGCTGTTTTTTTTTAAATGTGTTGAAATTTTTGTGATTTTTTCACCTTTTTGTGATTTTCCAAGGGCAATATCTTTTTTCTGAGAATTTATTTCCGGCAAAAACCGATGTAACTCAAACACATGCATGTAAAAGTTACTCATTAACTATACATTTATGAAAAAATATAAATTAATAAAAAAGTGGTGCGAGTCTCAAGACAAACTTTTGGGAAAAATTAAAAAAGTACAAAATTGTGTCTATCTCCAAAACTATAAGACTTTAGCCCATAGAAATAAGGCTTTAAATGCTTGCAAACTATCCCGTTAACACGCTCTGTTCCTCCTATGGCTGGTCATTACCAGTCACCCTTTATAATTAAGAAGAATGAAATTGAAGATCAAACGAACTTCTAAGTGAAGTTCGATCGAAATTATATGAGCAGCTTAATTCGAAGCGATTTATTAGGTTTACTTATTGTAGTATCGGTCCCATGTGTCAGCCTTACACGGTTATTTTAGAGTCTTTTTTTTTTTTTATTTTGTATTGGCAACACTGCTTCACCTCCGGCTCCTACTTAACCGGCCCTTTTGGAATCATTTTGTTTAAAGCCGAATTATATAAAAATGTAATGGATTATTCTATTTATAGGATAAACCATTGCATGGTAAGGTAAAAAAAAAAAAAACGATAAGCACAGGTAAGTATTTTACTTATATTAAGATATAAGGGTTGGGATATTTATTTTCAGTAAATAAATAAGTAATATATATGTTTCGTTTTAAACTGGGAGGGTGATTATAAATCGCTTCGAATTAAGCTGCTCATATAATTTCGATCGAACTTCACTTAGAAGTTCGTTTGATCTTCAATTATATTTCGCAGCTTAATTCTTTGCGATTTATTAGGTTTACTTATTGTAGGATGTTCAGAGAGAAAATAAGTAAAATAGCTTACATGATCAACAATTATTATCCATTTTTAGTTATAATATAGCAATTAAATCAATTTCCATACAAAATATAACAACATAATTAGGTACCTACATTAATTATTATGTAGGCATAAAATCACTCAAAATAGTTGTTGCGAAATTGCTAGAATTTTCAATAATTTCTTTGTTATATTTAGCGAATACATTGGAAGAGTTACTCCAGCCAGCGGCTTTTCTAATTGTATCTAAATTAACTCCAAGCTTGTTGGCCTTAGATGTTGCAGCATGCCGAGTGCTGTGAGCACTGAACAGCGAAGTGTCGATTCCACTTTCATACAGAGTCTGTTTTATCCAATTACTTAATCTTTGTGAAGATAGTTTTGAATGTGGCTTTTTATAACTTATAAATAAATATTTAAAGTTTTTACGAAGTTCTCTTGTTTTGTTAATATATGATTCTATACACCGGACAGGACAAATCTCTGGACGTTCATTATAAAAAGGGAGCCTTAATAATGGTTGGGGTGAATGTAGTTTGGAGGTTTTAATTATGTCTGGAATTTTAATAAACATTTCAACACTACATTTACTTATATTATCGAGGTGCATTAAAGATAATGTCTGCTTTTTTTTTTTTTTTGAGCCAAAAAATTAAAGACTATATTTGTGTCCCATGTGACCTCATATTTAGGATTTGTAGGCCTTAGCTTGTAGACTCCTTGCATGAAGCGCTTTATCAATATATTATCTAACGGAAATAATAGAGATAAGGCAGAATATGTATTAATAGTTCCGTATTTTGCACCTTTGTTAAAAACATCGGTTAAAAAATTAATTACGACATGAACTGAAAGGTCAAGTAATTGTGCTGCATTTCGGAACAATAACTAAACAAGACTTGATACAGCTGTTATATTGCTTGTAAGTATTACTAGATAAAGAAGATAACATTATTTCTGTAGAATCAACAGATAACGATTTATTTAATAAAACCTGCCTGATAACTTCACGGCAATCAAACCGAGTATCTTATGTAAGCTGTGTGTCAATCTGAAAGGAGATTGAAGAAGGCTAATATTGGGTTCAAAATAAATTGATTTAGAAATAGATATCTTTTTCAATAATGGGAACCATGGCTGTGTGGGCCAATTTAGTACTACGAATATACCCTCGGCCTTATCATCCATTATTTCTCTAAGTGTCTTTAAAATGAGGGCAAATGGCGGAAATGCGTAAAAATAATAGTTAGTCCAGCTGATGGTGAACGCATCAACAGCAAATGCTTCGGGTTCATTTTTCCACGTAATGTACAATGGGCAATTTGTATTACACCTACTGGCAAACAAATCTATTTCTGGTCTATTTCACCAAATACCCGTTTAATACCACAATAAGCATGTTCACTTAATTCCCATTCAGTATCTAGAAACTTTTTGCGAGACAATGTCGTGGGTAAAAAATTGTCCTTCGTATTAATATAAGAAGCTAATACTTTAATTTTACGTGTTTCGCACCACTGCCATATTTTTTTTTTTTTTTTGGACATATCATTTAAATTTGGGTACTTTATGCTGCCCATTCTATTAATGCAAGATATCGCGGTTACGTTATCAATGCGTAACAAAATTTGACAGTCAGATAATTCTTTAGCAAACGTTTTTAAACCTAAATATGCCGCTTTTAATTCAAATTAATTAATATGAAGTGTCATTTCAGACTTCTTCCAATAACCAAAACATTCCTTGTTATTACTCGAGGCACCCCAGCTTGAATGATGCATCAGAATTAATTTCAATTTTATAATCATCAGATCTTAAGCTAGCATAACCATTATCAATTTTGTCTAGCCACCAATAAACATCTTCCCGGATATTTAATGATAAACTAATCTGTCGTTCATATGATGAATTTTCACATAAACTTAAATACTTTCAAGACGTTTAGAATAAAGCCACGAATATTGAATAGCAGGGCAAGCCGATATGAGAAGTCCAATCAATTGTGCATAATTACGTTACTTAATTGTTTTTGCTTCGAAGATTTTTAAAAGAGATTGTTTTATTTTTACCCTCTTTGTTTGAGGTAATTTTAAAACCATGTTTTGGGAATCAAATACAAAGCCTAGAAATTTAAATGTGTTTAAGGGTTGTAAAGAACTCTTATCACAATTACTCTAGAAGCCTAAACTTTCTAAAAGTGTCTTTGTAAAAAGTACGTTATTATAGCAATCTGCCTTTGTTTTACCAACGCAAAAAATATCGTCGAGATCAATAACTGATATCATATTTCTTTGACGTGATCGCAAAAATTCCATAACAGGTTTTAAAAGTTTTGTAAAGGTAGACAATTAAATTCATATAGTTTGTTATTGAATTTGAATCTTAAGTACTTTTTGTGCGAGTTATGAACTGGTAGAAAAAAATATAAGTCTTTTAAATCAATAGTTGACACAAAACATCGCTCAGTAACGAATTTAGATGCAGTTTTATAGCCTTCCATTTTAAAATGGACGGTTTCAACAAACTTGTTTAATTTTTTCAAATTCAATATGAACCTTTTGTCTCCGTTTGGTTTAGGTACTAAAATATATCGGATACAAACTGTTCACTATCGTATGTACACTTAGGTATGGCTTTTATTCGAATCAAGTAATCTATGCAAATTTTAAAATCGTTAAAATTTTTATCTGGCTTATATCTTGAGTCAGGATTACTATTTCCAAAGGGCTTTTTAATAAACGGTATTTTATATCCCTTAATCCAGGACAAAATTATAGGATCATTAGTTATTTTTAACCAATTTTTGTAAAATAGCTTTAGGTGGCCAGAATAACTGACCTCAGATGTTAATATCTCCTGTTGTATTTCTTGGGCGGCGAGCGTGAGCGTGTGTAGTTCGGGGTGTGTCGCGGCGGCGGCAGAGGCGGCGGCGGCGGTCCCGAGCGCTGCACCGGGCGAGGTCTCCCCGCTTCGGGCCGCGCAGCAGGCTTCCGATGCGGGGGCTTCCAGTTTAAACAATTTTGAGAAGTAATCCTATAATTTTGGTTGTTTCTGTTTGAAATAAATGGTTGTGAAGGCTTAAGGGATTCTCCGGTTTTTTGTATAGTTTTTGCGGACCTTAACTTTTCTGGTAAATCGGTCCCAAATAAAAATGTATCTCTGGTGGTCTGACGAAGGGTATCTTTTAGTTCTGCATTGATAATATTAATAACTAAATTTCTTCGGGCCTTCGTTAGGTAGTAGAAGGAATCGCACAACAGTTTGCTTGCATCCCTTAAGGGTTTTAGAATATCCTGCGATGAATATTTCTTTGTAATGACTTTCTCTGTCGTTTGCGCTAATGCAGCCAAAGCAATGCTGATTTGTTTTTGACTAAGCATTAAGGAAAAATCTTTTTTGCTTGTCAGTTCTGAAATACCCGCTTTAACTTCAGGGTTGAGGATAGGCGTTAATAGCATTTCACAGTTTTTGGGTACCCGATATTCTTGTAACAAGGACTGTTTTGTTTCTTTGATGAGACCCTTGGTAAGTATGAGCTGCCATCTATCGGATATGTTTTTATTAATTTCATCTCCCAAAATATCTTGCGACTGGGGAACTTCCCCTAATAATGACAGTATTTCGACATCAATACCACTGTCTCCTCGTACCTCCTTTGTGAGATCCGACGTCGAAGGTACTGGATTCTGTGCCGACGACGACGTATGAGGAACTGCCTCGTTCATACATGCCTCCTCTTCAAGCGATTCTTCGTGATGTGGTGAACTTTCGGGAATGACTTCCACGATAGATTCACGGTTGTTCGGTGAAGCTATGATTAGAACTTCACCATGTTCGTATTTTTTTTTTTTTTGTGGGTATTTTTAAAATAGGTTTAGTTCTGTAGTATAATTTTTGATATTATCATGAATACGTTTTATTTCATAAATGCTACCGGGCACAAATAATGTATGTTGTGCTTAAGTAAAGCATTATTTTATATTATATTTTTTAGTGAGTACCTACCCTCAGGCGTGGTACAAATTTGTGTCATTTGACAAGTGAGTACTTTAAATAAGTACAAATTGGGTTATAAAGTAAGTATGTTGTGCTTAAGTAAAGCATTATTTTATATTATATTTTTTAGTGAGTACCTACTATAGTTGTAAAAAACCCGTTAGCTACCGTTAATTAACCAAATTTATGGTTAGCTACCGATAAAATGCAGTTATTAACGGTTAAATATCTGACAGTGACAACGAAAAAGGATAAAGTTTTTCTTCCTTTTCCTTTTAACCGACTTCGAAAAAGGAGGTTATCAATTCCACCCGTATGTATGTAATATTTCCAGAATCGCCCAGTTTTAGTATAATATGTTAGTCTATATCAACGTCTGAACAAATGTGAACATTTCAATAGTGCATGTATGTTTGTATTCGCATTTCTCCGGAACTACACGCCTGACTTGCGTTTTTATTTTTTTGTGTTACCAGGTATTGTTCAACTTAGCGTATACTATATAAGTTTCATCAAAATCAGTTCAATCTTTTTTGGGATAGGGAATTTCAACCGATTTTTTTGCCAGGCGAAAATGCCATCATCGCGCAACTTGCGATACACATTTCAATCCGTTAGCGACATCTCACGGTGGTATTTAACCGTAACAAGCATATGATGCGGTTAATTAACCGTTAATAACGAAAAATGCATATTTAACCGGGTGGTTAAAATCGTTAATAACCTGCTTCGCATCTATAGTACCTACCCTCAGGCGTGGTACAAATTTGTGTCATTTGACAAGTGAGTACTTTAAATAAGTACAAATTGGGTTATAAAGTAAGTATGTTGTGCTTAAGTAAAGCATTATTTTATATTATATTTTTTAGTGAGTACCTACCCTCAGGCGTGGTACAAATTTGTGTCATTTGACAAGTGAGTACTTTAAATAAGTACAAATTGGGTTATAAAGTAAGTATATCTGCAGACAGACGCGCAGAATACAAGTTTTTAAACAATGTTAAATGACATTGTTACATAATTTACTTAAATTCGATGGATTCTTCGTCAGATGAAATAACGCGAATTCTTTTCCTCATCTTGAGAGCTTTGTGTAACACTAGATGACCGTTACAATGAAGTCTTGAGCGTTGCCAGGAACACGTGCGAAGGCTTGAGCACGGGAACGAACAATGATTCCAAAAGGGCCGGTTAAGTAGGAGCCGGAGGTGAAGCAGTGTTGCCAATACAAAATAAAAAAAAAAAAGACTCTAAAATAACCGTGTAAGGCTGACACATGGGACCGATACTACAATAAGTAAACCTAATAAATCGCAAAGAATTAAGCTGCGAAATATAATTGCAATGTAAAGATGGTATTTTTTTCGAAAATGTTGTACATTTTTTAATTTTCTTATTGAAATCGAATAGCTTTGCAGATTTTCTCTCATCTGATAAAAAAAACCAATTCCTTTAAATCTTGTAACTTAGGTACGGTTAGGTTATATCACTTAAGTCTAACTAAATCCTTTTGTTCTGGGCATTTCAAAAGCGTAAACGAACCCACATTTTATAAATATTCCACGAGGAAACACAGCGATAAAACACGCATAAGATGCGCAACGTGTTTTGATCTCAATTTCATAGTCAAAGGATATAAAACATTTATGTTTATTTGAGTGTTTGTTTCGCTTAAATATTCCGCAATTTACGACGAAGCATAAAATAGGAGTAATTGGGGCTTCTTCATAGATTGATTTAAAATTAGTGTTCAAGAGATAAAATTGTTGCCAATTGCTTCCATGGCATTATTCATAATTAAGTAATCGAATACGGCACGAGAGGTACCGTTCTTGATAATAACTTTCAACAGTATTTGTTTAAATGCCGCGATATCTACCTGCGCATGTCAGGTAGGTACCTATAGTCGATATTACTACGGTACTATTCGCTATTCGATCAACTGTTTATGATATAATTGGTGCATAAAGTCATAAAAAAATTGAACTATATTATTTTGTGGCGCGTATATTGCTCCGAGTATCGTCGTTTAAACTTTGACATAGTTAGTCTAGTCAGTTAGAGTTTCGCACGGAGGCAAGTTCGTCCTTCGAGCGAGCTCTATTTTCAGAATCACGATGAGTTATCACCACACACAATAAAACTAGGTTAATCCGGGCTTAGGTAAGAGAAAATAAAATTCACGCTTAAACCACGGAATATTTTGTACTGTTAATAAAAGTATTGAGAGGTCATCCTCAGTGGAGTAGTTCAGAGGCTGAAACGTTTCTTTTACCATAAGTATTACTTTCATTTATGGTCTCTACTAGTGCTTTATAGTAACTGTTAAGAGCCCACTGTCAAAAAATATAACTTCATAACGCACTGCCCTTTTCCGCGCGCCCCTGACGCGCCCCTCACGCTACACTCGTCATTAAACATTTAAGATTTGAATTTCGCACCAATGGCGCCATCGCAGGTCAACAGCCTTCAATGCTAAGGAACAAGAAATCTACGGAGTCGCAACAACTGTTATTAAAGTTTTCTGTAATCTCTTAATATTGTTTAGTGAAAAAATGTTAAATGTTTGAATGTCAGTGTTTCATTAATTATAAGTACCTAACGTGTTACTCGTATATTTTTGTAAAAAGGGAGTTTGAACTTAATAATGTATAAAGGTACCTATATATGTATTTTACAAAAGAAAAAAAAACAATCTTTTACAATTCCGAAAAATCCAATCTTCGTTGTCGAACTGGTTGACTATGAAGAAATAAAACGTCATCAGTACTTACTATTATTTACTTCAAATGGTTGATCGTTGATCGTCGACAAGGTAGGTGCGGAAACATTT
Organism: Stenoptilia bipunctidactyla; assembly: GCA_944452665.1. Taxonomy (NCBI): domain Eukaryota; kingdom Metazoa; phylum Arthropoda; class Insecta; order Lepidoptera; family Pterophoridae; genus Stenoptilia; species Stenoptilia bipunctidactyla. Next base: position 18,216,841 of record OX101727.1, read on the forward strand.
ACTATTGATGGGTCTCGAATATTTTTTATTGTAGGGTAGCGAGGATCCACCAATTCAGGCAACAAACACTCCATATAAAATGAGACAAGTTTGGGTTCCATTTCTTTATTCCAAAACTGGTCGTCCTTTTCTAATACTTCAATTTTTAACTTATTGTCCCCATACCATATAGCTAAGAGACATTTAGTTTTCTTTGCGATATGCATTTGACCTTGGACTTGGAAGTACCAATCAGAATTATTGTTTATTTTTACCTGGAATAAGAATAGAATCAAAATATTTGAAACTCAAAAAAACTGTAAGCAAACATTTTTATGATTATTAATAAGTGTTTGCCTGTAACTCCTGTAAGTGTGTAGGTGTGAATACCAAAATTTTTATGTCTATTTAAGATGTGTATTTAAATATTTGAGCAATATCTAGAACGCTCAGTATTTACCTAATCTAGATTAAAAAATATTGAAAAAAAAAACTATTTTATTATAATAAAAAATCGAATTATAGATTCTAGGACAAGATAAGAGATTATGATGAGTCTTGTCGGATTTTGTACAAGAAAGGAGAGTTTTGACGAACATGAATTTTTTGCATGAATTCAACCTTCCGTATGCATTGTATGTAGTAACTTTTATCAGAACTCAGTCTTTAACAGAACTTTACATCTAACGCAAATATAATTGTATATTTTTTATAAAACTACAGATTCCTAAAATAAACAAAGAGTGAAAAATCAGCAAAAATTATTAATATAATGATGACATACTTTGTATATACAGGGTGTCCGAAAACGATCAGTTGTCGACTTCGATCGACTATAGATCGATTGGTCTGGTAACACCCTAAATAATAGAGATAACAAATTTTCGATTGCCATTTTTTTGTAAATTATGTTAGTAATTAAAATAATTAAAGATTTCATGGTATTCCTTTCATTCAATTAACCAAGTATGCTAGAGAGATTTCATCCTTGCATTGACCCTAACGATCGATGCAATAAAAATTGTTTTTACAGATTTTAGTTGGTTCGATTCTCGGATGAGGCGAGCGAACTTTCGAAAATCTTTGAATACGGCTTTATTTCTTTTCCGAAATAAAGGAATATTAATTTGTTTTTTCTATCATTTAGAGTACCTACTTTCCCTCCAGGTGGAATAAAAAAAATCCACCCTGTATAACTAAAAATTCTATAAAATATTTTTAAATGAAAGATTATTTTCGACTTAAGTTACTAAATAACACTAAATAAAATTTCTAAATAAATAATCTACAGGGTTAATTTTAACATTTTTTTTTATAAAATTTTAATAAAAGTAAACCTGTATAATGACCACAATTATAAATATTTTAAAAAAAACTTTATTATTTACACTGCCAAATAGAGTACGTATTTAATCTAAAATAAATCAAAGCTACAGAGGAAAACTAGTTAAAACTAGAAAAACGAGCTAATATAAAAACTACAGAGAAAATCATTATGTCACATACTTCTTGTTCCCTCATTGGGGCTGTGGTATTATTAGGCATTATGAAACTATTTGTAGGTACGTTTACAATCTTTCTGTAAAAAATAATTTGATATAAGAATATATTTTTCAAAAAAAAATTTGTATCTTTACTAACCGGTACGGTGAATTAAAAAAAAACAATATTATTTAGTAATATCAGTAAAAGTATAAAATAAGTAAATAGGTAGATTAACCTTTTAACCGTAAGTAAATTAGTTAGTTCAGATGACGACTCCACTGTTGAGAAGCTCTATGCAAGAGACTTTATTTCTGAAAAATATTGTTGATAAGGCAATCAAAATTTTTTTTTTCATATCGTAATATTGATACATAATATTTTTCAACACACTTGCTCGTAAAATGAGCCTAATTCTATTGAATTTAGAACTATAAACTGGGCTATAAGTCACGCGTGCATAATATATTATACCCTAGTGCATAATATAATGAATCCTACAAAGTTGAATTGTACCTTTGTGCAAATTAAATGCGAGTAAACAGAGCATATTTTATTGATCCGGGTTATACATTAAATTTTTTCAGAAACAACAAAGAGGTTTTATACCACTTCAAATCCATATACATTTTTAAATGTTTACGCCTTATATTAGTTAAACAAAATTGTATATCAAACAAATTATTCACAATTTACAATAATTTGTTACAAATATTAAAATATTTGGATTTACCACTCCAAATTAAATATTTTCATGTAAAATAGGCTGTATATGCTATACAGCCAGTGACACATTTGGCGGAAAAAAAAACCTACGCGCATGCGCGAAGTTCGGCGCCATTTTTCAATCACAATTCACAGCTTTGTTATCAAGTGTGTTTGTTATTTTATGACCACGTATGTCTGTCTTTTACTCACAAGTGTGTTGAAAAACGTCGTATATAACTCGTGAGCATTGCTAGTTACAGTCTCGGCTCATTATTAAGCCCTCGCCTGCGGCTCGGGCTTAAATCACAGCGTCGACTGTAATTAGCAACTTCGCTCACTTGTTACATAATATACTATAAATACATTGAATTTCGTACTAGACTAAATCGTCACGAATTGCATAAAAAACGGCGATGTATGTCTACATCGCATTTTTATATTTGCATCCTACTCACATCGCTTTCTTTTCGACAGAGGCAGAGGTCAGGATAATCTGGAAACGATCGACAGTTTCATACAAATTCACATGCCGTCCATTATAAATAGACCTCCGTCAGTCAATACCTCATCTTGCAACGTAAAATGTTTTAAAATAAATAGTTTCAAAACCCACTATTGGTTTTTGAACCGATAAATGGACTAGTGCGCTATCCCTGCCGCTAAGATATAATGTTTTTATTTCTCATTATTGTGAATTATAAACTTTTATTATGTATTTGAATCCTTTATCGTAACGTAAGCTTAGCACTGCCGACGACAAAGTGATACGTGTTCCCCCTTCGACGAACCGAGCGGCACTGAGCTGTCGATCCCATGAACGATCAATATAAGGTCTTTTCCAGTGGACGTAAAGGTTAGAATTGACTGTTCTGTTTTAACACTTTTAGCTCGGAACTAGAGGACGTAAGTCTCAAAACCTGTTTTTGCTTTTTGTAACGATTGTGTGCATTTTATTGAAAATATTTTCTTACAGCTTTTTAAAACGATATAATATCTTACACTCAAAAAAATTTCACGTAGTTTGCTCCGGCAGTTTAAGAGATATATCGAGAAATCTCTAAAAAACACCTCTTTTTCAAATAAAAAAAGTATCGAACAAAAATTAGAAAAAGTACAATTTGCTTAAAACAACCAGAAGAAAAAGATATGAATAAATCATTCCTCTTAATTTCGGAAACATCGAACTGCAGTACAATAAAGCAGATCACTTCAAAGTCATAAGATTCTTGAAAGCTGATTCTTAATGTACCAAAAAAAAATAGTACCTAGGTACAATATACCAAAAAGTAAAGTTGCAATTTAATGAATTCAGTGCAATGAGTTAGGCTATATTATATATAATATTCAGTTAAAAATTACGCTAAAGAAAGTATGAAGACATATTTATTAACTGTGATTAACTACGCACAAATACTATGCCTAAGGCCTAAATGGCCACTAACTTTAATGTCATTGAAAGAAACTCTTTGTTTATTTCTATTTTATGTATGCGTTCAATATGTATTCTTGAATGTATTTATCCGTCATCTATATCCTCAAAACAAATTCCTTAAGAGACTTAATTCAATCTCATCTGATGGTAAGCAAATATAAGGTCCAAGATGATAGCAAATGGATTTAAAAATGAATTGACTCTCTCATATAATATGGCACACAGCACCACTTTTCATTTTCGGTTAAGTTTACTCAGTAAATAATAATTATTTATTTTTTATTATATTTTTCTCTTCATGTATGATATCAAACTGTCACGTCTTTGGATTTCAAAAGTGACCCACCAGTCACTCTGTATAATGTATGTTATACTACAACTAGAAATTTTACAGACCCCGTGGTCACGAGTCCCTTTCTGTTAAATCTGTTCTCTAATTTAATGCCCTTTTAGCTTTGAACAGAAATGAAAATATTTTTTCATTTCTCATACTCGGAAAGTAGTCTATGTTTGACCCAAGTATCGGTCTGAAAATGCTTCATCCGACCCGCGGGTCGGAATGTTTCATACAAATTCATTCCGAACCAAGGGCCGGAATGGATTTCAAAAATAGAACTAATACATTTCTTATGAAGCCAGCTGTCAAAAATTTAGATATTTTTATGATTTTTTTTATTTTAGAAGTCAAGTTAAAAGAAGTAATTTAAAAAATTATATTTGTCTATATTTTGTCACTATCATTTAAAAAAATATAAATATATAATTTTCTTAATGATATATACTTTTTTTTTTACATTCCTTATATTCGAAATGAAAAGTAGAGTGTTACCCGCGAGTGGATGACATAAATTCATACTCGGATTATATCCGCCCTCGCTGCGCTCGGGCGTCTAAACACCTCGTATGGGAATTAATGTCATCCGACCCTAGTTTAACAATCTACTATTTTGGCTCTTAAACCATCTTAAACCTTTAAACGGTTATCACATGGGTATTAATTTCATTCCGTATATTGTTGTCTAAGTAACTTTAATGTTTCTACATCTTTTCTACATCTGGCCTCTCATAACATTCAGAAGCGCCATGCGCCATGCGCTCATAATTTATTTTTCAGAAAAAGTGAACCGCCTACAAAATTATTTTTTATAAACGCCATCCTATTACTGTTTCTATTCCGTCAATATTACTACCCCTTATAGTAAATTTCTGCCAAAAATGAATGAATACCTACTAAATAATGTAATAAGAACATTAATAATTTATCTGGGTAGGTATTTACATAGTTTTTGAAGTTATACTTTTTAGTGTTAGGCATTTGTTTAGACTAGTTATTAGTTTTTTCGTAGTTAGTTAGGTTCTACATTTATAGATATTAGTGATTGTTTTTTAATAATAAGTTTTGGGCTAGTTCTGGTATCAGTGACTACCTACTACTTCTGGTAATGTAATGTTTTGGTACTGTAACACCATGACTTTGACCTACCTACTATTATACGTTTTGCCTGTAGGCCTAGGTAGAAAACTAGGGAGAAGGACGCTTTAAGAAAGAAAAGAAGAGGAATAAAACACCCAACGAAAAAAAAACTACCTACGACTTGATGCAGCAATAGGTGGTCTTGTCTTTCATGCTGATCGTGCTGCAGAAACTGACAAACGAAGAGAGATTCACTTAAAAAAACTTCGTGCGAACAGTCAGCAAAGAACTTATCCAAAACTTATCACAAAAAAATCTACCACGAATATCTGCAAAATATATATGGAAAATAGCCTACTATGAAAAAACTAATAGCTAGCCCATTGGCTACTTTTAATCAGAAGTTGCGCAGGTAAATCCGCGTGAAACTGCTAATATTCGGTAATTATTCGGCAAATCAACCAAACATTCGCCTGAATACAAATGTCGAATTTACGAAATACGAATGTTCGGCCTAACATTCGGCTCGTCTCTGATACAAAATAAACAGATAAATTGAGAACCTTATTTTTTTGAAGTTAGTTAATATACTAAAACCTTCTCTTAAACATGACAAATCTTTTTCTGAAAACCGCATCCAAATCGGTTCAGCCAAACGCGATAAAATCGCGGACTAACATACATACATACATAAGAACAAACAAACATTCATACATACAAACAAACAAACATTCATACTTACAGTTCAAACTGAGAACCTCCTTTTTTTGAATTCGGTTAAAAACCAAACGTCGTGGAAGTCGTAGGAAGTCGTCGTGGCGCCATGGTTAATGTGTTTATCATACGATATCACATATTAAGCAACGTTCGGCGCGGTCGGTACTTGGATGGGTGACCGCCGACAATTCATTTCTCACGACAACTTCCGTGCTTCGGAGGGCATGTTAAGCAGTCGATCCCGGGTGCTGTATACTTCTAGACAGTAGTCGTTAGGGTCTGTCAGAAGCCATTTCGGCGCCCTGAAAATTCTGGCATCCACCACCCAGCACTGGGCCAGCTTGGTGGATTATGGCCTATACCTTCTCGTCACCCAGGGGAGAGTCTCATGCCCTGCAGTGGGCTCATTACAAAGAGTTGTGATGATGATGATGAAAAACCAAACATAGTAGAGAAAAATAAAATAACAAAAGTGTATAAAAAAAAGAAGGCCGAATACCAAAAACAAACAAAAAATATTCAAAAAATCATAGAAAATAAAGCGTTGCGCTGAAGTAGTGAGCTAATCGTGTCTAAATTTCATCCGTATAGGTCGGCTTAGAATATCCCTAACGCCGCTGGATAAGCGTGTCATAAAAAGCGACTAAGTATAATATTTCTCTATGCTAATCCGAGTGACTCCCGCTAAGGAATGAATTATAAAGTGCAGTGTCCGGGACGTGCCATATACGTGGCGGGGACGGGCCGGGGCCTCTCCGTGAAAAACAATTTATATTACACCGAGTGTTAAACGGGCTTTAAGCCACCGCGGTTGCATAGTGATGTGAATATTCCCAATTATTTAATATAATAAAAATGGATTTTTCCACTCTGCAGCTGACTGCTATTGGAATAGCTCTTGATGAAGAGGAAGCAGAAACAAGTAGAAGGCAGAGAAGGGTTGAACGAAAATGGGGTGTGCATCCTCTTTATTATGTGTCATATCATATAACTCAGGATGCTTGCGGACAAGTTCAATAAATTTTTCGTCGTTAATTTTACAATGCAACAATTGTACATTTAATGTTTATACTGTATTTTTTTTTGTAAGTATCCCATTCTATGCAAGTGGCAATAAAGTGTTTGAATTTGAATTTGAATTTGAAACTTTGGAACTTGAAAAGGACGAATGACGCAAGATTCGTCGCTGACTGCCCGTACGCAGCACGGAAGAGTGTTCGAATTACGACGGGACGTGGAAGGGACGGGGCGAGTCCGTGCCTTAAACCAGTGTCAAGCGGGCCCGGACGGGACACGGATCATGCACTGTGTAATATAAATTGCTTAATACTAAATGTATGTAACGTCTCACATCCGTGCCACGTCCGAGCCACGTACACGGCACGTCCCGGTCACTGCACGTTCTAATGAGAATCATCCCTTAGTCGAAGGATCTCGACTAGCTGGCGACTACCCTTTATATAAAATCTGACATGAAATATAATCGCTACGACAGTGATGTGTTCCGGCAATATTTAATGAAGAGCCAGATCTTTCCTCTAATAAGGCCGTGTGCTTTCATCTTCGACCTCATCTTCACTTACCATCAGGTGAGATTGAGGTCAAACGCGAGCTTATTCTTTAATAAAAAAATTAAGTATCAACTGTAATAATGATGTTAACATTTTCAATGGCAAAGCGGCCAATGTAATCTTCGCTTTGTTTGACTAGACAGCATTATTCATGAATATTCTCAGTAACCGCCATTGTTTTAAAATTCAGAAATAGCAAAACAATATACACAGGCAATGTAAATAAAGACAAATCACGAATGTCTGTAAGTACGTCTGACATATCGCGGCCATGACGGCTGAAAGATACACACGATGAGTCACGTCACGTCAACCGTGCCAAAACCGCGGGAATTCAACAAACACTTTGCATTGAAAACAAGGAAATGGTGATTACAGATTCTTTAAGATGATGATAATGGCTTTAGTTTGTAAGCATACGGAGGTGATAGCTTCTAATAGCTGTAGAATTTCTAAACAAATTGTTCATTTACCATTATAGAAAATATTTAAATGTTACCTATGAGTTTACGCAATTTAATTGACGAATCTTAAAACTATAAGCAGTTATCAATGGAATAGAAAACTCAAAGGTTTTTACGATTTTTTATCTATGTATGCCACTGACAATTTCTTATACCTAACCGTATCTCTATTTTCACACACAATGCTAAAGAATATCGAGGCAAGCAAGTTTAAATTTTAGCAAGTCCAATCCGACTTGCAACATTTTTTGTAGATAAAATTTTGTTATGCTTTTTGCTGTGATGTTTCATTTACGCCTTACTTTGTATTCCAGGGACTAGGTTAAAGATAGCTGGATACAAAGATCTCAAATGATTCATAAGTTATTCTAGGAACGGTTACGAAACAAAAGGATTTGGTCGCTAACTATGGGCCTTTTAAACAACATCAATTGCTGAACTTTGATTTAAGCTCTCTCAATTGCTAGAATTGAGAGAGCTTAAATCAAAGTTCTGCTAGGGGTTCGAATGTAAACTGAAGATCTCTTCAGCGAACTTCAGAGATCGGCGAAATTCTTCAGAATTCAAGCGAACTAAGTTTGCCCTTTAAGACAAAGTGCTCAATTTAAACAATTAATTCATTTTGTAGTTGTATTTTTTAGAAAAAATAAAATTTCTATCACTGTGTTCATTCGGTTCCCTTTGATTTTGTAATTAATTCAGATCACATTATTTTTTAGACCTTTGAACCTCAACCCTGAAAGGACTTTATTTAAGACAATATCACAATACTGAGAGTCGATATCATTTTATAGCTATGTAGTAGAAGTAAATAGTCAGCTGTTACCAAAGACGTTACTGCTACTCAAGGCTTACATCGTTTTTGTATACAGGGTTGATTTGTGGTCATCGGCCAAATTTTTTTTATACAATAAGAATCATTTATAGAAACGATTTTTGCAAAAAAAAAAATATTTTTTTTACTAGGAAATTAATATATCAGCTAACATGTTAAGCTAAGCATGGTCACTTTAAATTACCATTAAAATAAAGTCGACTACGCGTTGCTACAAAACATCTCGTAGTACTACATCGTACTATTAACAATGAAAAGCCGCGTCGTAGTAACTATGTTCATCAACAGCGACTATTTTCAAAAACGTTTGTGGTTCCATATTTCTACTTTTTTGTACTGAGCGACGCTAAAATAAATATTCAGGTACGTTTATATTGTATCAAACAAACTAACATTGAAATTTGGCTGGTGACCAAAAAACAACACTGTATAGAACATCAATCATACTTACTTATGATGCTTGATAGCTCCCCGGCGTTGCGTGATGCGTTTCCCCCGGGACCTCTGGATTTCTTCAGGGACAGGCTCGCCGCATACTCCACCAGGGAACCACTGGAAGGCACAACATTACAGTGAATAAAATCTCTCGATAACTACTTTAACAAAAACCTCATGACCTATGTTCGATGGAAGTCTTTAAGATTGGACAAATTGGAGTGCTTCGAATATAGCTGTTGTTTCGAAATTCTTTCTTACTTTTAAACAACTTTAATTGCTATTATGGTAAACACGCAACAAATAAATTCAAAATTAATTAACTGTTTTTTCAACCGACTTCCAAAAAAAGGAGGAGGTTCTCAATTCGTTTGCACGTTTTTTTTTTGTCTTCATAACACAATATTTCGGACAATTCTGAATCGATTTTGAACATTCTTTAATTTTGAAGTTTCATATTATCATAGTTGGTCCTAAGTATATAAATTTCATCGAAATCGGTTGAGTACTTTATTGAAAATTTCAAAGTTTTGAAAATTATGTATGATTTCGGAGAATGTTTAAGTTGATGAAATTATAACTCAGCCAAAGATTTGACGTGAAGGTTTTTTTAATGCACTGCATTCGTTGATTATTAAATATCAATGAATAAAGTCTTTAAAATAAAATCATGAAAAATAAAAAAATGTAGCCAGTGATAGCCATTCAAAAAATATAGAGATAGTTTCGATATCCAAACTCATTGAAGAGATTATTTGAACAGGACGTTCTTTTTATTACGAGTAGTAACCCATTTTTGGGGAACGTCATAAGGTTATAATAGGAGAATTTGTCTAAAGTCATTTATCAAAGATGTCAAATAATAAGCAGACTGCTGTAGGTTTGTCAGATCAAAAACACTGCGAAATTTAAGGTTCTTATTTTTTCTACCGACTTATACCAGTGGGTATCAGAGATCAGTTAAAGTACCTTAAACATGTCACTGGAGGCTATTAGTTATGTAGGAAAATAAATAGGTGAATAAAATAATAATAAATGTAACATGATGTTTTGAATTCTATGATTTTCAAACATCAAAGTACTCTCATAACATACTGTTTAAACTCAAACTCAACTCAAACTCAAATATTCTTTATTTCGTAAGTATTTAAATACATTTGAAATAAGTCAAGCAATTTACAAATTGAACTGAATCTACACTGCCTGAATCTAAACAATTTACAAATTGAACTGAATCGGAATTTACACAGACCAAGTCATAATCGGTTACGGAAGCAATGTTGTTTTAAATAAACTATGTATCAAATTGTAAGCGTGGAATTTACGAAGTCTTTTTTGGTACTTCCAGAGCTTTATTTTGAAATACGTGGTAGTGGCAACCAGCTTAAAATCGGGTAGTCTAATTTAAGGCAATAATTCTTAAATTCCTCAACAATAAAAACAATTAAACTTTATTTTTTATTTTTTTTATTAGGTAGTTTCAGGTTCTTATAGTTCGGCCGTTCAGAGAATGCGTTCCTGACACATCGCGATTGAACTGACGACGTAACTTTGTAATGGCGTTGCAGTTACGATCAAAAATATTTTTGCTGGTTGTTTACCGTTTTAACAATTGATGAGTATTAAAACAACATTATTATATCAATAATCAATGAATTTTATCATTTTGTGCCAAACTGAGTGTCAAATAACTTGGTAAACAATATTTTTAAAATCTATACTGCGCTATTACAAGGTTATGTCAAAGCTTTATATTTGTAGTGCTGTGCTAACAATAACAGGCTATAACAGAATCGTAATCTGTTCTTAAACAGGTATACTTTATGAAATAATACGTTTTATTTTTCTTTTTAAGAATTTGAAAATAATGGACTATAAGATAACTTTTTTTAAATTAAAAAATTAAACTATGACCAAACCGAATGCGCGAAAAAAAGTTGGTTACAAGCAAAAGGCATTGACGCAAATATGCAGATGCTAAAAGCAAAGCTAATTAAATTAGTTAAAGAAAATAAAGTGGCAAATGTGCGATACGAAATCGATGAACTGGCTCTGGAGTACGGTCATCGCGTTCTAAGAATTCCATCGTATCATTGCCAATATAACGCGATGGAGCTAATCTGGGCTCAAATAAACGCCGCCCGCCACTATACTTCCCCGCCATTCAGCACGAAAAAGATGATGACCCTATTAAAAGAAGCCTGCGGGGAAGTCACTAGAGATGACTGGGTAAAGGTTGTTGAAAGACTTAAAACCTGATTATGGAACATTTTGACCGAGATATCAGGATTGATTCTGTTATTGATAATAAAATACATGAAGGCGAAGATGATGATGAAGACACTACCTCCTCAAGCGAATCGGAGTCTGGTTAATATTCTGTACGCATATTCAATTAAATGCACTTTATTGCATAGAAATACAGATTGTAACTTTGTAACAAAAAATAAATAAAACAGTTTTATTATATTTATATTACCTTTTTTTGGTTTCCACGTAAATTACTAAAATATAAATTTTAAATGATTCCGCCAATTTAAAACGAAAATAATCTTAAAAATGACGCGGCGTTTCATTTTGGAGGAACGGTAACGAACTCCGTGTTATGTTGTGCCCATCACTAGTCGTGACTAACTGATAGGTGTCAGGAACGCATTCTCTGAACGGCCGAACTATAATGGGGAAATTTTGTGAAGCTTGACATATGGGTCACAATATAAATCGATTTTGTATGAAAGATTTTATTTAACGTAATGAATCGTGACATACGGTTTTCAAGCGTTTTTGAAACTTGCGAAAATGCTGAAAGTAAAGCGGTGCCCACCGTAACGTATCAATAAAGTTTTGATACTAATGGGTTATACAGGGTGTCCTACAAATCCTATATAATACCTTCACGAATGTATTCTAGTACCTACCCATGAGGATTACAGAAAAAATATAAAAAAAGAACAAATCGAAATTTATTTTTAATTTTTTGTATGAAAGCAATAAATTTCGAAATTTTTTCCATGTATAAAAAATAACAATCTTATAAAATTAGATTCCCTTTATTTCCTCACAAGCTGAAACTTTCTTTATTTTTTGGCTTGTTAACTTTTGACTCATGTATTGTTAAAATTAGTACCAAGTAATCTCGTAAATCAATCATTTGTCCTGTCTTTTCTAATTTCAGGTTTCACCCACGTTTCATTCATGCGGGAGCTATATTTTCGTAAATGTATTCATAAGCAATTTATCTATCAGTCGGCAGTTGATTGATTGCCAAGTATTTATTCAGTACGATTATCTGGTCACGTTTGACATAATCGATAGGAAACTTTATATTAAATGCTTATTGTGTCCACGGGTATATTACAATGATCCGTTAACAAGCTTGTACACTTTGTTTGAGTCATCGTATTTTTATCAATTTCGTAAAATCTGGAGCGTTCTGATTTGAGTTATCTCGCTCTAAATCAAGTGAAGCAATCATTTGAAGTCTAAGTAATGTCTTCTTTGTTCCAGTTACAAAGTACATTTCATTAATACTTCATAACTGACAGATACCTACTGCGATTGTTATTATAGACATTTCTCTGGTACAAAGTAGAGACTGGAACCTCTTAGGCCTGTACCTAAAAGTTATCAAAGTCCTGGCTTGGCGTCGTGTCATGGTGATCTATCAGGCCGAAAACAAAGCTATCGAAACTGTTACCTTTTACCCCTAGGAAATCAAAGTTGCTGAAAATTTTAGTGCGATGGCCCCGTAAAATAAAACTCTGCTGTAAGCCTTATCTGCAGTATGACCGATTTCATAGAATCTTGATTCTCTCAAAAGACGTCCTATGCCTATTTGATCTGGTGTGTTTTCCTGCAAAATCGAACTACCTACTTTTTTCAACTTAATTCATCGACAAAACGGTATAATATCCGCCCCCTGTAATTTCTCCGCTTCTTCCACAATTCCTAAAAAAATCTTCTTTGCTCCCATATCTACCCACTGCATTGATTTGTGGTGTGAAAATTCTCGGCAGAACCTCGCACACATTTTGTCCTCTGCAAACGATCGTGTACCATCTCATCCATTCGTTCTATGCAGTGTTTTTCAATTCCTAATTCTTTCAATGCCACAGGCTGGAGGAACTACCAACATTTTTAAGACAAGTTTCTTTTCTTCTTGGCCATTTACGGTCATTTTCACGTAATTAGATCAAGGGTCATCTTAAACTCTCAGTTCTAATGTTTGATGGTAGCTAACTGTAGATATCTATAACTGTAGACACCTCCTCAATCCAAAACTCATGAGCGTTTTTCTGTTCTTTGTGAGGCATTTATTGACAGCGCGATACTCCAAATTAGTACTTACAGCCTTGGACGATTTTCTGTAGGACTTGTCCCTGATATTTATACTAATATTATAAACCAGAAATATTTGATTTTGTTTTTTGTACCTACAAATATAATAAACTTAAAATTGCTACGTATTGGATTTGAATAATTATTTTTCCAAAAGAAATGAATAGGCCATGTCAATGTTTTATTAAGAAATTCGGGCGGGACTATATATAATCGCGCAAAGCTGCTATGCCTTGGCAAATAATTCAATGCAGTAAAAAATGCAGTTCGAAATGTCAAAATGAAAAATAATGACACCAGTTAAAATCTTCGAAGATTCTTGCGTAGGTTCGTTTTCATTCGAGATGAGATGTGCACTTCATCTTTACAGTAAATTTAACGAAAATAATTAAATACCAAACATATAATGTGCTTTAAAATAGACACAGTAGAAGTGAAATTAGCTGTTTGCAATTTTTTAGAGACAACGTTAAAGTAAGTGATGTAAAGCCTCTCTAGAAATGAGAAAACGAAAGTGTCAAATATTTTGTGGAAAAAAAAAACATTAATTCACTTAAACCGCATCACATTTTTTTTTCTTCCGTAAAGTGGGCACACTGGAACTGTTATTTTACTACATTGAATTATTTGCCAGAGTATAGTATTCGATACTTTTAAACTTTTTATCAATGAAAAGTAAAAGATTGTTTTTCTTGTGAAAAGCTTTCTTACGAAAATAACGAGAAACATTCGTCTCTTTTTAGATTTTTATGCATGCATAATTTCGTTACACTCAATTGACGTTCTCCATGGTAGAATCATAGCCGTTGCAACAAACATTCGATTTGTCTTAGATCTAAGTCTTTTTGCAATTACAATATACCACAGTACAGATATCTACAGTAATTCAACTTCATACAAACGGACGAAACGCGATCTATATAACTTGGTTCGATAAAGAAAGGAATCTTAAATGGCGGCCTGTACATACGTTGACAGATAGTACAGTAACAAAAAAAAATTTCAATTCAAAAACAATAATAAATAAGTAATTACAAAAATTTTAAAAAGTTTCAACTAAAACGATGATCGTTTTAACAACATCTACAACGTGTAACATAATGAAGAGATAATACTTAAGGTATGCTTGGTGATGTAGTTTATAAGTACCAGTAACATGTTATCCTTACGGTTCGGCCGAAAAACAAGTTCAAAGTTTAGATCAAAATATCTAAGTGTCAACCCAAAAAACATCTGTTAGCTTTTGATGAAATCTATTCGATAACAGATGGCGTAAAAATAAAGTGATGGGTAACTAAGACAGATACTACAAAGTACAGCCGGTGCAGGAAAGGTCATAAGGTCACTGACTGTGGCACAAGTCTTGTTTTAGCTTATTAGGTTGACTAGGGTTGTCAAAATATTCTGTTGTAAAAAAATTTAATAAATATGAAAATAAGTATGAAAGTCTATACCAGCACTAATCATACAAATTCTTTTATTGTATATTCTAAGTATGTTATAGAAGCTAACCCTTAAGTTTTAAGTATCCATTTTGTTACACGTTGTATAAGAGCTTTTCAATAATATTTTTAATAAAAATTATATAAAGTATTAAACTGTATATTTTGTGATTCTTTGCTAACATTGCGTAACTTAAAAAGCATGTTTTAACCGAAATATTATGATTATTGCTTTTCAAAATACTCTTCTTTACATTTTTAACTTTTTTCATACGATCGAACCATTTTTTAAAACAAGAGGACTACAGATAATGCATGTTTTCTACTTGCTGATGGATCACTATCTCTACCTCTTCGGATTAGCTAAAAGTGAAACCTCTCATCAATCTTTGAGTTTGGGTAAAATACACAAATCACAGGTTGCTAGGAAGGGGCTATGTGCAGGATGGGTGACGAGTTGTACTTTTTCGGAAGATAAAAATGACTTTGTTTTGTTGCCCGTGTATGAAGAAGCGTTGTCATGTTGATTTACTTTCAGTTTTGGTAAAAAATAATCAATAGCCATTTATTTATTTGGAGCTTATCAAACGTAAATAAAAATAAACAAATAAAAAGTAGATCTTGTATATTAATTATTTATTATAATTTTTTTATGCATTAACCAATCATAGAGCAATAAAATAGTAGTAAAATTAAAAGTGAATCTCATATCTCTAAAATTTAGCAATTTAACAGCGTGTTTGCGATTAATTCCATGTGCAACGACTTCTTTCCATGCAACGATGCAACACAACGTTTCACAAATGACCACCGCACCGTTTAACATTAATATTTGTGGTATCGACATCGTTGGCGAAAAAAACGATGTCAACAGCGGATGTTGGTTAAGAAACAATGATGTACATCGAAAACGAAAAATACCAAGAACGACCGTATCGAATAAAATAATGAGTAACAAAAAAATATATAAGTATTTATAAAATATATGTAGGTAAATTAACAATTTATTAAACTGAAATATTTTTTTACCGACCGTGCGCGCGAGACTGAGTATAGACGGCACTTGTGTGCCAGCGAGAGAGCATGACAGCGCCGCCATTTTCGAATCCTTTCTTTAATAGACGTTATACCTACGCGGCTCGATCTCGCCATGCGGCCGGTCGCGAGTATGTGCATGTCGAAACAATTGTTGATTAAGCTTTACGTATGATATGACGATGCTTATACTTTAAAATTATAATACTATCTTTTTGTACGTCTCAGTCGAGGCGCAAGTATTTTTTGGTCGCTAATTTATAAGTCCGATTTGTTATTCAAACGTAGGTAAACATGGTTTTTTGGCACAAACCGTATTTTTGTTGAAGACTTCCTATTCAATTTCACAAAGTATTTTGCTTTTTTATATAAAAAAGTATATTTGCAGTCACAAAACTAAATGGAAGTAAACACAAAGTAGTAAATTTTAAATGCTGAACGCGGGCAGCCCTCTCACATGTGAACGTACCGCGGCGCTGCAGCGCTGTAGGCATTTATTTCAAAGATGCGGCCGAGTTGAATTTCTGTACATATCTGTACCATGATTATACTGTAGATGGAAGGGTCATATACAGAGCGTCCCAAGACTATGGGACTTCATTGGAAAGTACAGTACCTACCTTAAATATCGTAGATAGGGGATTTTGCTGAAAGAAGACTTATATGATTTTCAAATATTTGTAATTCTGCATTTAAAGATTTCACGTGTATTTTCACTTTTTTGGCTACAGCAGCTTCTTGTTTCTTTTTAATTTGATTAAAGTGGTTAATTTATCGTTGTTCCTTTCTTTCAAAATACTATGATTCTTAAGAAGCATTATATAAGTATACGTTTTTGTCCATTCTTTCGACTGGCATCATAGAAATGGGAGTGTGTTTTATTTCATTTTTAAGTAAATTTTCAGGAAATCCTCAAATGCAGAATTACTTATATTTAAAAATCAAATAAATTCTTTTTCAGAACAATACCCTATCTACGATATTCAAGGTCCTTCCCCTTGATGTCACATAGTCTTGAGACGCCCTGTATAGAGTTAGCGATCGCAGCATGATTGTGAGTAGCCCACGAGGACAGAAAGTTGGCTTAGAACTCCTGACTAGTCCCTTAAGAAACTCTATATTTAGATGTTTACAAAGAAAAAGTAATTTCTCATAATTATATCGTTCTAATAGTATACGCATTGTTAGTTGATGACGCTTTGTCAATCACTCGAAAATAAACATATAAAACACTTATATAAGCTACGTATAAAAACTAATTTCATACCTGAAACCACGGCATTCGTAGATAGATGGCGGTAGTGGGCCCCGTGAGTCACTTGTCAAAGGCGGGCGGAAGTTTCACAACTTCATCACAATGTGTACAATCACATAATTCAATTAAAGTAACGCCCTTGCCATTGCCAGTGAGAAGACAAACTACATACACTCAACCAAGAGCTAGAAAACTTCAAGGTCACGTCGGTGCATTCCCTGGCAACGATCGCAGTATTGATTCTAGTTGACTATACTTATGCATCCGGAATTGAGGGAACATTTGTCAATATTTTTACAAGATACTGTAAATCTATAAACGGCTGTAGGAATTTCCCTTTATGTTTAATTTAAGTTAGTTTAAGCTGTGGATTTTGTTGTAAAAAAAAACGTGAAACGTTTCAAATAGATAATTTAAGTGATTTTGATTTCTTACTTGCAGCCTGAGAATAGAGCCTGCAGCACAGCACAGAGGTGGCAGGTTTAACTTTAAGAGCGTTTGCGCACTACTTACATCCGATTCTTTTTCAATCCAATTCCGAGAAATTTCTCATTTCTCGGATTCGGATCGCATGTAGTGCTTAACCGCTTTAAGAGCTAACCCCTGTCGACCTTTTATCCTGCTGAAAGTTTTAGTTGACTTGCAATAAGATTGCAATTTTATTTTTACGCATCATAAATACGCTTGCCAGAAATTTGTACACGCTATGCAAACATACATATTCTAATACCGCATTCTCCCACTTTTTTTCTTTAAAAAATTCCCTCCGTCATATAGATGTAGTAGGTAATAGTGATTGATTATATAGTAAAAAATACAAAATTACTTTTACTCTTTATCAGAAGCTTAACCAGAATGTTACCAAAAGTTCACATCTATGTAGGTACAGTGGAGCATTTGCATCAATCATAAAAAAATAGGTTCACAAGTTTTATTTGCATTAGAACTGATTTTAAGGTACAAGCAGTGTAGATAAGCTTAAATATAGGAGTTTTAGAAAGGCCTAAGGTTTGTGCTATACTTTCTCAAGATCTGTATGTCAACTGCTTCTAGCTGGTAGCGCGCGAGTTGAATGCAAAGCTCAGGTATGCGATAGTGCTGAGACTGACTACATTCAACTCGCGCGCTATCTGTACTGAATCAAGTTCCTACACGTGTTATGACACTACACGACTTACAAGACTCTAAATTTTGGGCTGCTGGGCTGCTGGAGAAGACGGCTCTATCTTCTTCTTACTCCCCGAGTTTTTCTCTGACATGATACAAGTTATAACATTTGTAAAACTAAATCCCATAAGTATAAATACATCTTTTGAATTATATTAATAATAATAATAAATACACTGTATTGTCAATCAGAACACAACACACAAACATTAGGTATTCATGAAACAAGTATGGACAATATGGGCGGCCTTATAGCTCCAAGCGATTTCTACCAGGCAACCCGTTTACAGGACAACATTTTTATTACAATTAAAACAGGGAAGAGCTTAAAATATAACAGTAGGTTTCTTATCTTAAAATGTGAGGATATAAATATTTTTAATCAGAATATGAATTTGAGAAAATAAAGTAGTAGTGGTTATACACAAGTAAAAATCTCCCATAGTAGATAAGCAGGTAATTACAGTCATTTTTTTCATGACAGCCAGTGCCATTCGCTAATTGCATCATAAGAACAAAGTTTAAAAATTGACTACAAAGTTTCAATCACACTTTCTTATTGTAACAGGTTCGTGCCAATTACTCCAGAGTCGTCAATTACCGTATCAAGGTTCTGATTCTTGAAGCCGCACCACAATAATGGCTGTTTATAAATAGAATTAACCAATGCGGAGATTCGATTGGACGTATCGACATCAAGTGCGCGTGCGGACGACGGGATGTCTACATTTAGGTACCTGGTTAAAGATGTGTTTTTATATTATACCTGTGTTATGAATGGAAATTTTGTTATTAACGAGCAAAGGCGTTATGCATCATAAGGTTCTGATTGAACTGAGGCAACTGGTTACATCGCGGAATCAATGCGCGCGTTTATACTAATCACGAATACTTTTATAGCTATTATTGCATTTCAAATTAATAGCGATTAGCAGCTGCAACTTCTTTAAAGTAGTTATAGGAAGATCAGAATGGTGTATCTCAACATCTTTCGTTAAGAGAACGTTTCGCCATTGGTATGTCGCGGTCAAATCTACTCTTGAAAATAAAAATTCCAGTTGAAAATTAAAAAATAGCAAAACTTAACTAGAGTTAAATTAAAAGCAATAACTTAAGCCTGCGTTTGGCAACTACAACTACTACGTTAAACTAAGTAAGTGTTCGAATTAGGTGTAGTTACAAAAAGCTCAAGAGATTTTAGTTTGAAAGCAACTAATCGGATTTAAAAAAATACTTGTTTTATTTGATAGTCTGTTTCTATAAAAGCCATTATCAAGGCCCAAAAAATTGAATTGATTGATCAATGAAACTCTACCGGGATCAAATGTTTTCAAACAGCTTCTAAAAGTTGGTTTCATAGAAATCGATTAAGTACTTTTTGAAATATTTAAAACTTTCGAAAAAATTATGTATCAATACGGTGAATTGTACCTTGACGACCTTATACTTCAGCCAAAGCTTTGAGTAGGACTCAAAAATGTTAGTGAAGTTGGTTTTTTTAATGCTCTGCATTCGTTGATAACTCATCTGTTGGAATTGCTTTTACATTTGATTTAAAGGATTAAACATTATTACATAAATAAAACTAACTTCTATCAACGTTTGATCTTTTAGTGAAGATAAACACAAGATTATGGGAATTGTATGGTACCTCATTCAGTATAGTCGTACGCAACCTTGTCCTGAATCAGTCTTTTCAAATACTGTTCGCTACTAAACGAGTCTTTGATCTCGTCTCTAAGCTTGTTACGATTTTGCAATCAAAGCATGTAAAGGTAAATAAATACATAATCATCTAATAGTAAAGCCACAAGTTGTAAACGCAGTAATTTAACTAAAATGCTGATTTTGAAATCAGAATTTCAAATTCAATATAGTTTAATTTTTTTTTTAATATACAAATTTATTTTTCTAAGCTGGAGTCTGAATCAAATCAAAATATTTTTTTTTATTCATCATAAGACCATCGAATGGCCGCTTAATGACGTCACATTTTTGAACTTCGGCTTTAACAAGGTGTTATAGTTATTAATTAAGATATAGATATATAAGATATATAGACCAGCCGGCGAAAAAAAACTCTTGGCACTCTTTTTCAATCAGAATTATATGAATTAATACAATTATGTACTATTTGTAGTAATACAAATAATTGACGATAGCAAGAAAAAAAAAACAAGACAGCTAATTATGAGAGCCAATGTCATGCCACAACCAAATTGCTTACATAGTAGGTGCATTGAACTATGGATGCACAACATGAACATAACAAACTGGGACCAGAGTATTCAAACAAGAATGGAATAACATTGTCATAGAATCATCAGCAAAAAGACCTGGTACTGCTAGCAGCACCCGTTCACAAGTATAACGCAAGCACCAGCCATCACCCTCCTCAACCATATTTTAGGGAAGAGGGTGACCCCACACCCGACCGGACTAGCCATGCCGCCTGAGGGAGCATGACGTTCTTACTGTTGTCTTGACAAGAAAATAAGTGAGAGGAAAAGTCACATGTCATACTGCACAGCCAAGCCGTAAACAAAATTAATAAGTATTTTTTTAAATTTCTTTTGAAATATCCAGTAGTGTTCTTAATCCCATGTCTTTTTATCGTCTAAATAATATTTAGTTTTATAATAAGCTTTTCGAGATAGAGTGTTTTTAATGAATACATAGTAGGTGCATTGAGTTATGGGTGCAAAACACGAACATGACAAGCTGGGACCAGAGTATTTTAACAATAAATTAGTTTGTTGAGCTTGTTGGATAAGAGCTTAAAATATTGTCCTACCTTTTACCAAGGCACTTGGCGATGTACAAGACGCTCCAGCTTCAGGACTTTGGATAAAAAAGGTGAAACAGAAATGGGACGAGGATCGGAAAAAGTCTCGAGTGAGGTTTTTTTTGGAAAGAGGTGGGTAATACCTGTACATACGTCTTAACATTGTGCGGTGATGCAGGGGTAATAATAGATTACCAGTGATACTCGTTTGTGAATATTTATTATATATAGAATATTATTTGTGAGGTTTACCCCATCGCCAAAGTGGTCGACGAGTATAAAGTCGAGAAGGATCATTAACGTAGTATTCTGTATTATTCTGATGTTCATTTGTGATAAGCAAGTAGAGTGCTTTTTTATTTTCATTCCTACAACAGTAAGCAATCATAAGTTTTTAATGATAATAAGCATATGAACACAGCTATCTTCTAAATAAAACTTTGGATATTTATTTATAATGAAAGTTGTTTTACATTTTTTAGAATTTTCATTACACTAGTTTAGTTTCTGAAAGTTATTATGTTTATTGTTTTGCACGATGTCGGAAAACACAAAATAATCCCTTACTTTATTTGTCAGCATAACTTTTTCTGAATAACTATACCATAACCACCATATTCAACAAATAAATGCTTTCTTTCTTTCTTATATATATTAATTGTATGTTGGTTGCTTTATACCATTAACCATTACGGTAATTTAAAGCAGAAAATTCTGCAAAGTTTCCAAATATTTACCCAAAGCGTTGCAAATCAATTTAGCAAAATGGCTGCTTTATGGCGGCTCTACACTAAATTGGCACTTCCTCTTCCCGCGAAAACTGAGCACTCGGAAACATCTAACATAATATTAAACCGTAAACAGTGTGACTAAATTACATGTTCGGTGTAAATAAATTTACTGTCAGTTGTTATGTATTTCTATAAAAGTAAAGGATTTGTTTTAGCCGTCATATTATTTGACGCAGTGATAAGAGACGCAACTACGTGAGCTACGAGGTCGTGGATTCGATCCACGGAGCAAAAAATTATAAAAATACCGGGCCTGGGTATACGTATTTATATTCTACTAGCAGATTTGCACGGGATTTTTTTAATTTTTGAAAACATCCACCCATCCAAACTTTCACATTTATAATATTAGTATTTCAGTAAGATCAGATATAATGTATTATCGTGATTCGTTACATTGTTAACCCATATAATAAGCATTGCTAAGTTTGGGCCCTTGCAGTTTATTTCATTATCTGGGGATTTTTATATATTTTTTTAATATGACGATGAATCATCGTATCGGATTTGTCATTGGTTACTCATACTCATAATAATTCTCGCTCGACTTCACCCTTTTCGGATGATAGTAGATGTAAAAATGACGACGCTTAACTTGCAGATAGATGAACTATTTATAACTTTATAAAGTGCCTATTTAGTACTTAATGATACGAACTTTACAAATTAACAAATTGATAGACTATGAGTTGCAAAGGGCAATTTATATTGGACGTTGAGCTTTGGAGAAATCGATGACCATTGAACATCAATCCAAGCTTCCCGCTACGTACGTAAAGTCCAGTGGTCTACGAGATAAAACAGGTCTTATACAATCTCCATCGTATCCCTTAATCATAGACCAGCAACTGGTAGTTGGACTCAAAAGCCTTACCAGAGGTTTGTGAATATTTTCCGACATGTGCAAAGCAATAAACATAATGACTTTCAGAAACTAAACTAGTGTAATGAAAATTCTAAAAAATGTAAAACAACTTTCATTATAAATAAATATCCAAAGTTTTATTTAGAAGATACCTGTGTTCATATGCTTATTATCATTAAAAACTTATGATTGCTTACTGTTGTAGGAATGAAAATAAAAAAGCACTCTACAAGTACCTATACCTATACATATATCACAAACGAACATCAGAATAATACAGAAAATATGAATATATGTATAACCTCGGTTTTAAAATACCTACGTTAATGATCCTTCTCGACTTTATACTCGTCGACCACTTTGGTGATGGGGTAAACCTCACAAATAATATTGTATATATAATAAATATTCACAAACGACAACAAAAATTCCGAATTTTTAATTCTTTGTGTAAAATTTTCTGTATTTGGCTCATACCAATCCCCAATAGTCCACTAATTGTCTCATTGGTAATCCGCGGGTTCAATTAGTCTTCAATTAACCACTTAACAGTAGCCACATTATTTTTATTGACGACAGTTGAAGGCAACCCTTCACGAAATTCGTCATGTAAAGAAACCCGAACTCTCTGAAATTCAACAAACCATCGCCTCACGAGCACCTTCTCTCCTAAAAGCATTTTAAAGACGAGTGGCACAGTCTTGAGGAAAGAGAGAACTTTTAAAATTATAAAATATCATCGCTCTAAAATCTTTTGGACTTAACTCTGCTTAAAATTGCTGAAGGGATTGGA
Source organism: Stenoptilia bipunctidactyla (assembly GCA_944452665.1). NCBI lineage: Eukaryota > Metazoa > Arthropoda > Insecta > Lepidoptera > Pterophoridae > Stenoptilia > Stenoptilia bipunctidactyla. The sequence continues at coordinate 18,240,349 of OX101727.1, forward strand.
CGTTACTAAAGGCCCCGGAAATGATAAATTGCCACCAATCTTATTCGTCAAATGCGCGGCTGCTCCGTCGTTCCCGGTTAGTTATATATTTAATCGGTGTTTTGCTGAAGGTTACTTTCCGCCACTTTGGAAAATAGCGCACATCACACCCATACATAAGAAAGGGCCCAAAACACGGATTGAAAATTATCGTCCTATTTCCAAATTAAACGTACTCAGTAAAGTTGCTGAGAGGATTGTCTATCATCAAATATATCCTATCGTTTATAGAGTGATCCCTACTGAACAACATGGGTTTATGAGGAATCGCACCACTTGTACCAACCTTGCGGTTTTTACTAATCAAATTCTTTCTGATATGGAGGGTGGGGGGCAGATTGACGTGATCTTTACTGATTTAGAAAAAGCATTCGACCGTGTGGATCACGTCATTCTTCTTCGCAAACTCCGTGAAATTGGTATTTGTGGTTCTTTGCTGAGGTGGGTTGAATCTTATTTGCGCAATCGCAGTCAGGCAGTTGTAGTGGGTGGATATTGCTCCAATTATATTTCTGTCCCGTCTGGTGTACCGCAGGGATCCATTTTGGGACCTTTGCTGTACTCAATTTATCTATACGACATTGGACAATCCATCCTACATGCTAAATTTATAATGTATGCTGATGACACCAAAATATTTATGAAAGTTAAGGACCATAGCGACAGCATCAGACTTCAGGATGACATAAATCGCTTATCTGACTTCTATAAGCGTAATCGTATCAAAATCAACGTTAGTAAGTGCTCACACATCAGTTTTACCCGTAAGCGTAACCGTTTCTCAACCAGCTATTATTTCGATACTGTGGAAATCCCTAGAACAAATGTTGTACGCGATCTAGGAGTGCTTCTCGATGAAAAGCTTACCTTTAATGACCACGTTGCCTATATAGTAACTAAAGCATACAAGACACTGGGTTTTGTATTAAGAAATACTGCTCCTTTTTCAGATACAATTTGTCTTAAAATATTATATTATTCTTTAGTTCGTAGCACGCTGGAATACTGCAGCTCTGTATGGAACACACAGTATATAATATATAATCATGCTATCGAACATATTCAGCAAAAATTCTTAAAGCATCTCAGCTACAGACTTTCACTGACTCATAAATTGTACCCAGAGGCTTGTAAGCAACACCGAATTCTATCTCTGGAATCCAGACGTACCCTGCTTGATATGATTTTCTTGTATAATACTTATATGTAACGGTTTTATAGACAGCATTATACTTACTCGCCTCATCCTTACTCTGCGCACTCCTTCTGCAAGGACAAGACATACAACCCTTTTTTGTCTGCAACACACAAAAACTAACTACACACAGAATTCCAGAATACACAGATTACAAAATACTTACAATAAGAAATTCGCCCAAGTCACTGATATTTTTCATAACGGTAAGGCTGAGTTCAAGCGAGAAATACAACAATTACTCATTAAGAGTTGATTAATATTCATTTGTAATCTAACAATGAGCATATTACATGAAATAAAATTACAACCACATACGCATATACACTACACTACACTCGCACTACACACACATATACTCTTAAACACATACACTATTGATTGACCATTTTTATTTTTATTTTTTTATTTTTATTTTTCATGTTATTTTAATTTTTTATAATAATTATTAATTTTTTTGATCTTCTATGTTATCTATTGTAATTACATTTAAATTTAAGCATATATTAAATTTTCTGTATACATCATTTCTCATGTAGTCTGCTATGCAATATATAAAAATTGTATGTCCGTAACTGGCTGTCAGTGTAACATTAAATGTAATTAATAAATATGTATAAGAGCTGTGGATATTGTGATAAATAAATAAATAAATAAAATAAAATAAACTCCATTTTCGTTTGCGTACCTACGTAGAACTTTGATGTGTGATAAAAACAATTGACAAATGATTTCCCGACATTTTTTTAATCAAGTACCTAGTACCTACAAAAAAGGTAACAAGTCGTTTAAAAAAATATAACATTCGAAATTGAAATACTTAGTTCCGGGTGGTTCCGGTTAGCACTTTTAGTGTGCCCCATGTAGTAGATATAATGAGAAAAATAATATGGCTTTAAGTAAAATAAAAAAAATTTACTTAATTGGCATGTGCGAAGACGCGTTCTGTTTATAATTTTGTATTTTTTTATAGTTTCTTTGAATTCCATTGTCATGTAGTAGCTTATTTCAACATAATATTCATGTGAAAGAAACAAATGTATCAGTTTACATCGTTCCCCTAAATCAGATTATGCTGAACCTTGTAACCCGACTTACCTACCTACTACGAGTATACTTAAGAGTTACTTCTCGTGTGAAAATGTAAAAATGGATTGAGATATTAACATAAAAAAATACTCACAAAATTCTGGATTTCCAAGATATTAAGGTAACGTCCACGTGTTTTTACATGAGTAGGACGGTTCTATATTCTCTTTGTATGAATAATTCGGATTAGGCAGCCTGTAGCAACAAAACGGGCGACAAGGCACTTGGCATCGAATTTAAAAAATATTCCTCTGCTTTATACAGAGGTTGTTATTTAGTCACCGGCCAAATTGTTTTACACAATAAGTATCTTGTATGAAAACGATTTTTGCAACAAAAGTTATGTATTTTTTTATATGTTCGCTAATATATGCAAAGCGAGGTCATTCGAAATTATGAATTTAAATCATTATATGAATTAAAAATTACTTACGCGCTACTACGAAAGATCTTATTGTTCTTTGTCGTAGTAGTACCAATGAAATGCCGCGTCGTAGTAGCTTTATTCATGAACAGTGACTATTTGTAAAAAAAAATTGATGCCATATCACTATTTTTTCTAGTTAGCTATACAAAAATAAATATGCGGGCACTTTTTTAAAATTACTAAAAAACAATACTGTATAAAGATAAACGCTACTCTTCCTATTATAAGAAAGCAAGATAGGTACCTACTGTATATGACACGTCATGTATCCAACTCTTTTGTTGTTTTGATAATGTTTAAAACTGAAACTTTAAATAGCAGAAACATAACTTTAAAGCAACTGGACTAACTTGCCCGTAATTGTTACATTACAAGACCCATTACAATAAATTATAACTAAATATTATATTACGAGGCATTTACGTAGTTTAGCAAAAATCTTTACTCCAACATTTACTAATAAACGCCATAACACCTTACCCAATATTTTACAGTAACTCCTCATACGTTCGCCCTAATCTGGCGATTTAGAGTAAAGAGCAACAATGTTACTGTAAGTCGACTCATAAACATCACATAATTTATTGCCTTACTACACCTACCGCATTTACGCAAAACCAAAACAAAATGCTATGAATAGTGCGTACTTATAGTAGGTACTTAATTACAAAGGAGGTCATTCATTCATAAGTTCGGTACAGATTTTGTACCTTAATATCCTTGAAAAGATTTCAATGGTATTAGACACGTATGACTTTTAAAAAAGCCAAAATTATTTGTCAGCAAAATACACAAGTAACATATAAATTTTAAACTGGTTTTTGTATATTTTATAACAAAAGCATGTTTTTTAAAATAAGATTGCAAGACAGCCCAAGAAGCTCTTCTAGAAAACATGAGACATATTCGCGAAAAGTAGAGAATATTCAATAAGGTAAGTATTATTATATTTTTTTCCTGCCAAAGAATGACACCCTACTGTGGCGCCCCTGTGGACGGGTTCTTTTAATAGCCCGCATGCTCCGTATTCGATGTGCGCCTCATTTCACGTGCACTAAAACACATGATTAATACTTAATCATAACGGTTTTAATTCATGGCCAATAATTTTGGCGACGATAGTAAATGTTTTCATAACTTGCATACATACTCCATAATCAGGAATTGTCGAAAAGTCAAAATGCTGTCTTAGAGAAGTTATTGTGAAACTCATAATAGTATATTATGTAACAGTTGAGGTTGTAATTTGAGCCCGAGCCGCAGGCGAGGGCTTAATAATGAGCCGAGACTGTCATTAGCAACGCTCACGAGTTACCTACATACGACGTTTTTCAACACACTTTTGAGTAAAAGACAGACACACGTGGTCATAAAATTTATTTGAAGCAGCTGTTGAAGGTACAATTAACAAACTTATATTCTACATTATTATTTGAAGTGCCAGCTCGTCCTGAGTGTATGTCGGCGACATAGACAAATCACTGGAATGATTTGGCATTAAATAATTAATGCTAGATGTCGACGGTTGTGGTTCAAGGCCAGGACAAAACTTCTTCTGCTTCGGCTCTAAGTTAATACCGCCTGGACGCGCGCGCTCCGCGGGGCCCCGAGCGCCGCGCCGCGCCGGTCAGTAGCCCTGTCCCAATACACGTACACACGCTATTGTTGCTTGGAGGCGCCGTGCAGCCGCTGCTGCTGTCCGCGCGCCGCCTGGACGCGCGCGCTCATATATTTAATGTATAACCCGGATCAATAAAATATGCTCTGTTTACTCGCATTTAATTTGCAGTAAGGTACAATTCAACTTTGTAGGATTCATTATATTATGCACTAGGGTATAATATATTATGCACGCGTGACGTATAGCCCAGTTTATAGTTCTAAATTCAATAGAATAAGGCTCACGTTACGAGCAAGTGTGTTGAAAATCATTTTTACTATCATATACACTATTATGAGCAAACTCCTACGCACATTAACGAATATGTTAGCTAATTTTTAAGTTGTTATCTAGGTACCTACATCGTGGGGAGCACGCTTCTAACTTACACTTGTACGGTCTTGGTAAGAATTGGATTTGAGATTATTAGATCTCCTCGCTCTTCCCCGAAACGAGTAAAGTTGGCTTCCTTCTGAATGAAATAAAGCAGTCGTCCCCTAGAGCAAACCAAGTTCTGATACTTACGACATGGAGAACCATAGAATCTTTGAACAGCAGTGGGCTTACTTATTTAGCATGAAAGTTTCTATAACCTTGCTCTTGATTTGATTCACTTTAATAGTTTCTGTGGGCTAGTAAATAAATATTCGAATAGTAATTTTTGTTTATGTTAACTCTTACATATCCTAGTGCTGGAAATTAAGCAAAGAAAGTACTGGGCCAGGGCAGGCTGGCAACCATCTCTCATCAAAATCTGCCAGTGTGTAAATATCGTCACTGGAGCGACGTACAGGATGTTATGTAGCAGCACCTAGTCGTCTTTATTTTTATTTATTTATTTATTTTGGCACAAATAGTCATAAAGAGAAACATTACATAATGAAGTATACTTAAGAGTTAGACAAAATAGTGCCGAAGTTAAGTAAACAGATGTTTAAGTTGACATTTTTTAACAATGAAAATAGACAAAAAGAACAATACAAAGTATAACTATTGATTTAACAATTTTTATTTTTTTTATAAAATTACAAAAAAAGTAAGTAATTTAGAATTTAGATTGTAGGCATACAAAATAAACATAAACAATAACAAGCCAATAATCGAGCTATGATGAGAGTACGCTAAAGATTTGACTTTTAGGTAAAGAGGTACAAAAAATATCTAGGTCTGCGAAATTACTAAGTATTATGTTTCACGGCTTAATTCTTTGCGATTTAATGTTAACATGTTGTAGTAGTACTTCCAAGCGTCAGCCTTGCACGGTTTTCAGAGACACGTTTTTTTTTTTTGTTTTTTTTTTGGCAACCCTGATCCCCGCTCTTGAACTCCTCTCCACTTACTTCCTCTCATCATCCCTCCTCAATAATCATTCTGTATTTCCGTGCTCAAGCCTTCGCACGTGCGTCTATAATTTATTACTTAAATTAAACGTTAGATAGATAGTCTTATAAGTTTAAAAATTTAAATCTCAACTTATTATTTGTCGTTCGTAAAAATGGGGAAAAGGAAATATGAAGACATCGAGACCATACGCAAGAAGATCAGAAAATTGGAAAAAAGCTTCAAAAGAAGCAAATGCCAAGTGAAATTTGTACCTTATCACTATCCATGGCTCTTTACATCGCATAATTGCGTTACGAATCCTTATTCGAAAACAAAGTTCAATGATCTTTATCACTGAATTTGAATGAGCCGAGTTTAAAACTCACAAATTTACCTAGTAAGAATCTTTATTCGAGACGATGGTAAATGTCATTGTTTAGTGATCATTATCGCTAAAATGACTTTTCGAATCCTTATTCGAAAACAAAGTTCAATGATCTTTATCACTGAATTTGAATGAGCCGAGTTTAAAACTCTCAAATTTACCTAGTAAGAATCTTTATTCGAGACGATGGTAAATGTCATTGTTTAGTGATCATTATCGCTAAAATGACTTTTCGAATCCTTATTCGAAAACAAAGTTCAATGATCTATATCACTGAATTTGAATGAGCCGAGTTTAAAACTCACAAATTTACCTAGTAAGAATCTTTATTCGAGACGATGGTAAATGTCATTGTTTAGTGATCATTATCGCTAAAATGACTTTTCGAATCCTTATTCGAAAACAAAGTTCAATGATCTTTATCACTGAATTTCAATGAGCCGAGTTTAAAACTCAAAAAGAAGAATGGCAAGGTCCCATACATTGTCAGTACCGCTTTTATTTCACATAGCATTCACGTAAGTACCTCAAACTTAATATGTGCGTTTTATTGCTTAGATAACGAGTAATCAGAATATAATTATTAGATTTATACAGAAGTTGGGAATAAAAAGTCAAAACAATAATCTAACCTAAAAATTACAGGAATTTATAGTCCGTCTTTTCTAACATGGCGTCGTATTTTGAAACCATTACATTACATAAGCAGGTATTAACCAATCCCGAGGTTTGAAACGGGGTGGCGGCGCGGGCGGCTTAATTCAAGTTTGACAGTAGGACTTTACAACTATTATTTTTTATTGCCGGGAAATTAAAAAATGTGCTTTCGGCAAGTTTAATTTGATTTTATTGTATTTCTAAATATTCCCAACAACTATCACAACAATAAATGTGGGAAAAAACGTGTCTCATATTGACCTATTAACTACATATAGCCCGGTTTTGATACGCTTGAAAACTCTAAAATTAAGTGATACCGTGGCCGCCAATCCCCTTTACCTAATTCGGATCTTTATTCGAGACTATGGAAAATTTCTTTGTTTAGTGATCATTATCGCTAAAATGACTACCCTACTTTTTGCATTTTATGCTCGTAGGTGCTAAAAACACTTCTTTCGAATTATTATTCGAGACGCTGACTACTTTCGTCTTTTCAGTGCCATCTACCTCAAAACATCCACCAGTAGATGATGTTGAGGATATAGAATTGGATAGCGATATCTTAGAGATGTTGGGAGATGCTCCTAAGATTGCTGAAGAACTAGGAAAACCTTTACATAAGGAAATTTAAACCCGGTGCGGCGGTCTGAAATCCTTTTAAAGGGACTACCCAAAGAGACAAGAGATAAAATCCTAGAGGATTATCTTATTCCTAGTAATTGTCAACTACTCCTTGCCCCTGCTCTGAATCCGGAAGCAAAAGTGGCAGTTATCGAAGCGGTCTCTAAACGGAATTCCTCCCTCATGTTTAGGCAAAGACAAACTGGTGTGGCTATAGCAGCTCTGGGAAGAGCTACCGAAACACTCGTAGGATCATCTTCATTAATACCACAGAAGCAACAAATAAGCAATGGTGCCATCTCGAAATGTACTTATATTGAAGGACAATTTTTATCCAGTATATTTCTTGTACCTAAGCCTAATGGTGATAAAAGGTTTATATTGAATTTAAAAAAGTTAAATAAATTTGTACTTGCTAGTCATTTTAAAATGGAAGATTACAGAACAGCGTCAAAATTATTAACTGAAAACTGCTGTAGACAATAGACTTAAAACATGCATACTTCTTTGTTGCGACAAATGAAGCTCACAAAAAATATCTTCGATTCAAATACAACAATATATTATATGAATTCAATTGTTTACCGTTCGGCCTTTGTACCGCACCTCTCGTGTTAACTAAATTAATGAAACCAGTTATAGAATACCTGCGTAGTCGGGGTATGATTTCAGTTATTTATTTAGATAACATTTTTTTATCGGAAAGACTTACTCGGAGTGTGTCACTAATGTATCTACAACTATAGATCTATTACAGAGCTTGGGTTTTTTGATTAACTTTTCAAAAAGTTGTTTAATACCTAAACGTGAATGTAAGTTCTTGGGCTTCACTTTCGACTCAAAGCAGATGATTTTAAAACTACCCGAGGAAAAGAAAATAAAATTGAAAGATTTTATAAATAGATTTCTTTGTATAAAACGATGCAAGTTACGCGAATTCGCTAAACTCATTAGTTATTTAATTTCCGCATGTCCAACAATAACTTATTCGTGGTTATATACAAAAAAGCTTGAACAATATAAATATAATTGTTTATTAAAAAAAAAAAATCCAAACTACGATCAGACAATTGATATCTTAATTACCCTACATGAAGAATTATATTGGTGGTTAGGAAACATAGATATAGGCCATTCATCACTCAAACCGAACAACTTTGTTTTAGAATTTTTTTCTGATGCCTCCTCTACGGGATGGGGAGCGTATTGTGATACAGTTAGATGTTGTGGATATAGGAAAGACAACGAAACTTCTTGTCATATAAACGAGTTGGAACTAAAAGCAGCCTTTCTAGCTCTGAAATGTTTCACCAAAGAATTATCTAATTGTGACATCTTATTAACAGAATGGGCAGTATTCAATATGATCAACTAGATTATATATCTAGAAGTATGTGGAAATGGTGCGAAGAACGTAGAATAATCTTATTCGCTTCTTACATCAATACTAAAGATAATTGTGAGGCAGATTCATTATCTCGAAAACAGTTCGAGGATACAGAGTGGGAATTAAATCAAATTGCATTTAATGAAATAGTTCGCAACTTTGGTATGCCAGTATTGATTTGTTTGCAAACAGATGCAATACTAAGTGTAAACAATATGTTTCGTGGAGAAATGATCCCGAAGCATGTGCTGTTGATGCCTTTACACTGCCATGGACCAATATGTTATTTTGCGCCTTTCCACCATTCTCGCTTATAGTAAAATTAATGCAGAAAATCATTTGTCATAAGGCAGAGGGTATTGTTGTGGTGCCATATTGGCCAAGTCAACCTTGGTTTCCTATGTTTAAAAAGTTGTCTGTTTCAATTTTTTTTTTGTATTTTGGACCAGATATTGACCTTCTAACATCTCCTTTCAGTAGATTGTAGATTGTGTACACAAGAATCTACGCCTTGTTGCCGCGAAATTATCAGGCAAGCATTACTAAGGAAATAATTATCGAATAGGTCAGTAGATATTATGCTAGCTTCGCTTGCAAATAATACTTACAAACAGTACGATGTTTGCATAAAATCTTGGATAATTTACTGTAGATTACATAATTATGATTATTTTAATGCTTCTATTCGAATTGTAATACATTTTTTAACCGATATTTTTGATAAAGGCGCTAATTACGGGACCATCAATTCTTACCGCTCTGCCTTATCTCTTTTGTTAGGTAATAGCTTAAATGATGATCGAGTCAAACGTTTCATGAAGGGTGTTTACAAGTTGAGGCCCACCAATCCAAAATATAATACTTCTTGGGACCCAAACATAGTGTTAAATTATTTGGCCACTCAATGGCCAAATGAAAGCCTTAGTTTAGAAGATTTCTCTAAGAAACGCTGACTCTGCTAGGTTTGGTGACAGCGCAAAGAGTACAAACATTTTCTCTCATTAAAATAAATAATATAACTCAAAACAGAACAGAAATCTTAGTTAAAATACCTGACTTAGTAAAAACTTCAAAACCAAACTCCTTTCAACCCCTTCTAAGGCTACCATTTTTTCATACAAATCCTGCAATATTTAAAATTATTTAATATTTAATGCCAGATGCATTTTAGATTATATAAATAAAACGAGTGGTTTACGTAGTTGTGACACTTTATTTATTAGCCACAAAAGACCTCACTTAAAAGTTTGTCTCAAACTTTGAGTCACTGTATCAAATATACTTTACAACGCAGTGGCGTGGACACATCAGTGTTTAGCGCGCACAGCACGCGCCATGCGGCCACTTCCACTGCTAGCAGAGTCGGTGTCAATATTGATGTCATACGGAAAACCGCAGGATGGAGTAATACATCCTCAGTATTTGCCAAATTCTACAACAAAGAAATTGTATCGGATGCCAATCAATTTGCAACTAGTATTTTATGTAACTCCTTAGAATAAATAGATGTATATTTGTGATTTATTACTGTTGGTTATACTCTAACAATACAGTTTTACTTATACCTATACTGCAAAAATAATTCACATTAAAATACTCTGAACATCCTACAACATGTTAACATTAAATCGCAAAGAATTAAGCCGTGAAACATAATTAAGGATCAAACGAACTTACCAAGTGAAGTTCGATCACAATTATGTGAACGGCTTAATTCGAAGCGATTGATATAAACCCGCCCAAACAGTATTCCTTTAAAGTAATATCACCCACCCATAATTAATGTGAATTATTTTATGGGTACTACCTAGGAACTTTAGCTCTAAACAAAATGATTATTGAGGAGGGATGATGAGAGGAAGTAAGTGGAGAGGAGTTCAAGAGCGGGGATCAGGGTTGCCAAATAATAAAAAAAAAAAAAAAAAAACCTGTCTCTGAAAACCGTGCAAGGCTGACGCTTGGAAGTACTACTACGACATGTTAACATTAAATCGCTTCGAATTAAGCCGTTCACATAATTGTGATCGAACATCACTTGGTAAGTTCGTTTGATCCTTAATTATAAATTACTATTACTAGGGAACGATAAAAGAATTATTTCTAGTATAGCTCTTGCGAAGTTGAGGTGGTACAAATATATGGTATTCATTCATAATTTAAAGTGACCATGCTTTGTTAAGTATGTTAGCGAATATATTGGTTTGCTTGTAAAAAAATACAAACACATTTTTTGCAAAAATTGTGTCTATAAATGATACTTATGGTGTTAAAAAAAATTGGCCGGTGACTAAAAACAATCCTGTATATTGTATAATCTAAGTAAGATTTATAATAAGATAAGTCTTTTTCGTTTATAGTCATGAAAAGCTTTTTTATAATTTTAGGGCAACTTAATATATTTAAGCCAATGGTTGATAGGAATTTTGAAGGCGAGACGTAGGGGAGGGCATTTGTAATCATTTGAGTCCATTTTTTTTACTATAAATCCAATTTTACTCCTCATTTCTAATCTCTTTTAAGTTTTGCTATGTGTTCATTTCATGATTAATGAACAACAACGAAATCGTTAAAATGTCTATCAGATGGGATGAGGTTGAAGAGGGTGTAGACTTTAGATAATAGGTACTTTATGAATGACGTATCAACACTTTTCACTTTTTAAGTTGGAACATATATAATTTCTAAAAGTTATGCAACAGTTGGCCAGAAGGATTGCAGAGCTGAAGTGGCAATGGGCAGGGCACATAGCTCGCAGAACAGATGGCCGGTGGGGCAGAAAAGTTCTCGAGTGGCGGCCACGTACTGGGAGACGCAGGTAGGCAGGCCCCCCGCACGATGGACCGACGACCTGCAGGGCTAGCATGCAACCATTGATAAATAGTCGAATCGACATGATAAACATTATTTTGTTATTTTATCCTAATATTTAAGCTAATATGCGCACCATAATAGGTAGAATTACTCGATTTGATACCATAATTAAGACCACAGAACCAAATATGTCATAATCTTAAACAATTTCATACACTAAATACCATATTCTAAGAAAATATCGACAATAGGCCAGATTTATCGTTGTCGACGGCAGCATGCTAGCCCCGCTGGTCAAAGTCGCCGGTAAACGCTGGATGAGGGCGGCGCGGGACCGAGCGTCGTGGAAGACCTTGGGGGAGGCCTATGTCCAGCAGTGGACGTCTACACGCTGTGGATGATGATGGATGATGCAACAGTTATTAAACAACTCCTATTGGTTGGGTACATAAATTTTGAAATACAAAGACCTATGATATTTTAACAACTCTAGTATTCTCGCGTAATTGACTACATTTCCGTGAATTGACGAACAACATTTTCTGTTCAGAATTAACTGCGCAAACAGATATTTACTACAGTATTCATTACGACGATAACCGCGATCAATGATACATTTCTAATGTTGGTTTGTATGTTGGTGAACGCTTGCTATTCGGCTTGGTACTTTGCTTGAATTGCCATTAACTCAGTACTTTGGTATTGCTAACATATGTTAATACTAGTAAAGCCTATTGATATTTGTGTTGTAATTATATTCACTTGAAAAGTAACTCATTGCGTGAATTGATTAAGTTAATCTGATTGATGAATTATTTTACGGTTTCGTGGTATCTAAGGCTACGTAATATAACGATTGGAAGCAATCACACCAGGAAAATATTAAAAATATATTTTTTTAATTCATATCCATGACCAAAGCTCCTCAGTGGAGAAATTATTTGTGTTTCATTTCATATCGAATTCCAACAGTCGAAATTTGAAATACAACATTGGTTGAAAAGTTCGCGGCCTGGCCATTAAAAAAAAAACTTTTGTTATTTTTTCTGCCGTCATTTTGAACTGTCATTATTCAATTGTCAGCCCGCGAATTTTCAATTTGATATCTTGTTTAAATAAAATTTTACGAACAATATAAATACGTGTGTAGAACAAATTTTCACTAATGGAGAAATTTGAACAACGTGCTGTGATTAAATATTTGTTTAAAAAAAGATTAACACCAAAGGAGATCCATGATGACATGCAAACAACATTAGGGGAGTCTGCCCCGTCTTATACCACTGTGAAAAAATGGGTTGCAGAATTTAAACGTGGACGAGAGAACATCGAAGATGACCCTCGCTCCGGCAGGCCAATGACGTCTACGACCGAAGAAAACATCAATAAAGTGTGTGATCTCATATTGAATGACCGTAGATTGACTATCAGAGAAATTGCAGACACTATAGGCATCTCATATGAACGAACGCAAAACATCATTGTCCATGAACTCGGCTTTTCTAAGGTTTCGGCTAGGTGGGTCCCCAGATTGCTTTCAGTAGAGCAAAAGCGAATTCGACTCACGATTTCTCGCGACTGTTTGGAGATGTTCGAGGCTGATCCACAAGGTTTACTTGACAGATTTGTGACAATGGATGAAACCTGGGTTCACCACTATACCCCAGAATCAAAACAACAATCCAAACAATGGAAAAAATCAGGTGAACCTACTCCGAAAAAAGCAAAGGCAATTCTGTCGGCTGGCAAGGTGATGGCATCGGTTTTTTGGGATGCTAAGGGTGTCATTATGGTGGACTACCTTCCAAAAGGCGAAACAATAAACTCTGCGTACTATAGCACCCTTCTGCGCCGTTTACGTGAAGAAATTAAACAGAAACGCCCAGGATTACTGAGAAAGAAAGTGTTGTTTCACCAGGACAACGCCCGAGTCCACACGTCTGTCGAGTCTATGGCTCAAATTCGTGATTGTGGTTTCGAATTGTTGCCACATCCAGCTTATTCTCCTGATTTGGCACCTTCGGACTTTCATCTGTTTCCAAACCTGAAAAAACACACACCTCGGTGGGCAGAAATTTTTAACGAATGAAGAGGTCGAAGCCGCTGTTAACCTGTATTTTGAAGACCTTGAGGAATCTTTTTTTAAAACAGGTATGGAAGCTCTGGAAAGCAGATGGAAGAAGTGCATAGAGCTAAATGGAGATTACGTCGAAAAATAAAAATATTTTTGTATGTACTTTATTCTGTTTTCTTGACTAGGCCGCGAACTTTTCAATCCACCCTCGTACTTACATCTTTCTAGAACCTACACGTCATAATTAACTGAGGTATAAAGGTCGGACCATGGTCGGACCTTTTTATAGAACCTACGATTCCATTGTGTTCATGCTTTAATTAAATAGGTGCATCATGGTCAGTCGTAAAACATCTACATCTCAATTCTATATCATGTAGGATGGCAAAGAAAGCGGTCATAACTCTTATGACCGTTTTCTTTGCCATAATAACAATAATAGAAAATAAAAATAAAAAATTTTTTCGCTGATAAAATATAAATTGCAAAGTACCTACCTACTATAATTAATTTACCATTACTTGTTACATTCTATCTCATTATCCATTTTATTCCATACCTAATAATGCAGTTATTCGCTACAAATCTTTATATTTATTAGTTTAAAACAATTTGCAAATTACAGTTACATAAAAGAATAGTTTGTTTTTCTGTTAACATCACGCACCCGCTTTCCTCAGTAAATGCCCATTATCCAATTACCGATCCCAGATCAATCTACAGCGTCTGGTCTTATGGAAAATTACAGGAATAACCGCTTTCCTTTCTTCTCAGGACTGACTACCACCCGGAAGCATCCAGAGCTACCTGTAACTCAGACGGGATCTCTGCCACCCTACCGGCTGAACATCCGATTGCTGGAGCACTACCCTGATCTTGTGGACCACTACGAGCTGCAAAACAACAGGACAGTGATAGTGTCTAAGATACATTTTAAGATACAGTCAACTAGTTAGATACACCCTCTAATAAAATTATTAAATTTAACCTTTTCCCCGTCACTTTTGTAAGGACACGCCGGGGGAGTCATTAAATTATTCTATGTAACTTGACTTGCAGTTTTTTTTTCTTTTATATTTGAACAATTTAAGTAATTTTATATCTTCTAACCCAAGAACACGACTAGCGTCTCATAGGTAGGCATTATTCAAGGGCCAATTTTAAGACCAATTATTTTCATACTGTACTCAGCAAATATCGTAAACCACATAATAGTAGATATCATATTTTTGCTGATGATACTCAATTATGTTGTCTAACAGAAATCGATTCTGCAATTGATAACGTCAACAGAAATGTTGCAAAATAGTATTATGATAGCCACAAGGTCACCTTATAAGTAATTAATTGCTTGCTGTTGGGTCCTAAACACAGACGTGTCTATTCTCCGCTAAAAAGAGCACCTTCAAATTTAAGTGCACTTTTCAAAACTTATCTCTCTATTGGTCGACAAATTGTGACCGTGGTTTAAACAACTTAAAAAAAGTTAGGAATAAAGCATCGTCGTCCGGTTGCTTGTTTAACCATGTACACATGAGAGTGCGCCAGTGCTCTGTTTGAACAAAATTGAACCCACACCTTTTTACCATCGGACTAATACACGCAGACGGATCTTCCGTCGAAGTCGAACTACAAGTCGAACAGTCGAACAGCTTTGACAGTTCCTTTCTGCTACTGGTCGCCAAGGTATGAAATGAAAGTCCTGTCACTTTTAAGCGTCGAATGAATATGTTTCTCGTGGATGGACGTGTTCTACCTTAGTTTTCATGTTCACTTACCATCAGGTGTCACCAACGTCAGGTGTGACCAACGTCTCATCCTTAATTTATAAAAAAAAGCGCTATAAAACCACATATACATTACTATAAGTATTTATGTTTGAAAGTCAAGAGCAGCTTGTAAGTCTATGTACATCGAAGCTCGTAAAGTTACTGTATTCAACGAATGCAGAGCATTAAAAAAACCGACTTCACGTAAAACTTTGGCTGAGTTAGAATGTCATCCACGTAAACATTTTCCGAAACCATACATATTTTTTATATTTGAAAAATTCAATGAAGTACTCAACCGATTTCGATGAAATTTATATGGGACCAACTATGAAGTTTTTTCTATCATATGAAATAAGAATTTTTAAAATCGATCTATGATTGTCCGAAATATCGTGTAACAAAGAAAACATACAGACGAATTGAGAACCTGTATAAAAGGCGAAATCTAGCTTTGCATATGGATCGTAATTTTCTATATGATGTCGATTTTAATTTTTTTAAATATTAAATTAAATTAATAGAGATGTGCCATGCGATGCATCCGTATTTGCTTTGATATACCGCCCAAAGACGAGGTCGCAGCAATTCGGGTGACCATTAAACTAAGTAAATTCGTATTTACTTAGTATTATTCGTATTTACAGTATATTCATATTATATGGAATTTTTAAATGCCATCTGGGGGGAAAGTACTCTAAATAAAAAGGAGATAGTAAGGAACAAAGGCGGATCCATAGTTACGTGAAATCATGAGCATTTAGAAATGTAATCATTAGGTACTTATCTTAACAACTTATTCTTCTACCAATTTTCAACACATTGGTTTAAAGTGTGTAGAGTTTTTAAATATATAAAATTCGTCCAAAAACTTAATTGTAAGTGCCAAAGACATATTCAAAATGCAATATCTTTTCGTGAAATGTTCGTCTACGAGTACTTTGCACTGAGTTACTCAGGAATGAATTCCGAATAGTCTAATAATATGTTTTTGTTTGTTAAACGCCACAAAATAACATCAACTAAAATCATGTATGGCCCGCTGCCACTGTTCTTTTACTGCAAAGAAATAATCCTTTATTTTGGAAAAGAAATAAAACTACAATCAAACATTTTCGAGCTTAATATTGTCTTTAGTTTTCGCGATTTATACTATTAAATAAAACACTTTTTAACCGGATTTATCGCGTATATTACCGAAACGTCAAGTTAAAATTTAAAATGTAAATATACGCGATATATCCGGTTAAAAAGTGTTTTATTTAATTTTTGAGCTTGCTTCACCCGGGAATCGAACCGACCAAAATTTGTAAAAAATTACGCCCTGTAATTTTATTGCATCGATCGTTAGGGTCAATCACAAGGATGAATCTTTCTAACATACTTAATTAATATAATGAAAGGAAAACTATGAATTTTTTTTTTAATTATTTATAAAAAATGGAAAACGTAATTAGGCAGTTAATTAGGTAATTTCTTGTTTTAAATGGGCTCCATTGTCTTGGGTACACAAATTTATTCTTTTCACAAATTCACTGCTAGTAACCTCTAAAATCATTTCTAGTGATGAATATTATAAATGTCATTCTGAAATTCGTCTCTCAAATCGTTTACACTCACATAAGATTTACTTTAAAAAAATATTGTATACCTATTTAATGATGGGTTTCAAATTATATCTTTATCCAAAATCTATTGTAATATTATACTGTATTATAAATATTTGTTTTTGTATAAAAAAAGGGATTTCAGATTGAGATTCGATATTGAAACCCACCGTATATGAGATCTAGTGATCTCGCCGCCGCCGATCTGCCGAATGTACTGTGTGAGTGAACCAATCCAGGTATTAAAATGGTTATTAATGTAGGAAGTAGTGATTCTGCAACTTTGGGCTGGAGCACCATCTTGTTGTAT
Organism: Stenoptilia bipunctidactyla; assembly: GCA_944452665.1. Classification (NCBI taxonomy): domain Eukaryota; kingdom Metazoa; phylum Arthropoda; class Insecta; order Lepidoptera; family Pterophoridae; genus Stenoptilia; species Stenoptilia bipunctidactyla. Next base: position 18,257,706 of record OX101727.1, read on the forward strand.
AATTATTTGCTTTGGCTCTTCATCAGGAAACCATATAATTTATTGCTCAAGAGGTTCAGTATTTCAAAATACTTGACAGTGTTTAAAGAACATTTATACACGTAAACTAAAACGACCATATACAATAAATAAATACTAATTTCATGTTTTTCCTTTCATTAAATTAACCAACTATATTTAAGAGATTTAATTCTTGTAATTGACCCTAACGATTGATGCAATAAAAATACAGGGTGTAATTTTTACAGATTTTAGTCCTTACGCTATTATTATTATTTCCTTGCCTGGGTGAAGCAAAGGAATTTTCAAAATTCTTTGATTGCGGTTTATTTCTTTTCAAAAATAAGTTTGTTTCTGGAGAGTAAAATTTGCTATCTCTATTTACTTCTTACTTTAGAGTACTTTCCAGGTGGCATTCAAAAAATCAACCCTGTGTATTATTTATTGATATAAATACCAAATAAAATCGATCCCAGCTGGGATATATTTTTTATCAAAGACTTAAAAATCACATATTTCTGTTTAGGACTTATGTTTCACCCTGTACTGAAAGTCTTTTAATTTTATTAATTCGTTTAAGAGGCAATCTAGTTTCGAGAAATCTCCAGCAATTAAATGAAACACTTTTTAACCGGATAACCGCGTGTATTTATATTTTAAGTGTCAATCCAGAACGCTACGCTCGAATACTGAGAAACTGATGGAGGTGATGATATCTAACTTTTTCCACCTATCAATCTGACGCTTGACACCTCAGTCGCTCATGACCACGGGGTCTGCAAAGACACTGAAACTCGAGTTGAAATTTAAAATGTAAATATACGTGATAGATCCGGTTAAACATTATTTTATTTAATCGCGAAAACTTAAGACAATATTAATCCCCAGCAGCTCGAACGCATTAACTACAACGCAAAACTGCAGACAAACATTAACGTGAACTCTACTTATTATATTTGCACTGTAGTATGGTGCGGTTGACAGTTGTGTGAACGACATTAAATCTGTCAGAACCACTTAGATTTTAGAGTTCAAATAGATTTCATTTGTAGACTAGAACATTCTTATTACGTTCAACTTAATTTACCTCAGTTATTTATTAATCCTCGTCACCCAGAGCAGAGACTCATGGCCTTGCAGTGGGCTCATTATAAAAGAGTTGTGATGATGATTTATTAATGATTTAATATATTGAGAATGATACCACATTCTGCTGAAATACTAAGTCATAATTTGTAAATCGTGGCAACTTTCAAGAGAGAAACCATACTTTAATGACCTGTCATGTTACAACACAAATATAATAAGAATACATAGATTTATTGAAAGATCTCAATGAAGAATTGATATCACACGAATTGACAACTTCCTCCTTTTGGAAGTCGGTTGAAAAGAACCTATACCTACCTCAGCCATGACTTATGATCTATACTTGAACGCTGCGTTACTATCAAGTCTCTTATTACAAGTTATTTTTATTTAAAAAGATTTAGACATCGAGCCGCAATTACATTGTTTTGAATTAGTTTGGTTTTTGTGCGAATGTCATGACATTTCTCAGAACATTAACATCAATGATAGAAATAAACTCATTTTTTGAATATATCTCATAGCGAGTTAATTCTATGCAAAGTATATTTTATCAAGTGGAACAGTCTTATTTTTGCCACTGTTCGAAGACGCGGCGAGCAGTTGAAAATAATCAAAACAAAATGGCATGAGTAGGTCTTTCAAATAAAATAATAATTTCGTTAATATCTCGCACACAGCCTGTTTTATTCCATTTTGAAATCGACCCGTCCTTATTGAAAGACCCTTTAGAATGACTTATGCTATTGAAAGCTTCTGAAAAATCGGTGTTTGTAGATTCTGCCAGGTATGCAGCGTCTAAGGAGTTTAATATTAAATTCATAAGAATATAAGTAGTTAAACAGATTAGTATTATGTGTATCGAAAAATATTGCGGAGAAAAGGCCTTTTAAAAATCTTGTCGCCAAAAGGCATTTGTCAAATTTGTCTTTTGACAAAGTCCTATTTAAATATGGGCTCCATTCGACATTACCTTCACTCTCTCATTTTAAGTTTCTCTAATGTCGAATTGGGGACTACAAACTCAAAAGTTGCTAACATACTGATTTTGAAGTTTCTTTGTTTGACATTAGAGGGACCTAAATTATGTTGAATACGGCTGAGTGTATCTTCAAATTACAACTAAAATTAACAATTTAAGACTAAGGTTTTGACCATTTAAGGTTTTTAACCATATCGGTAGATCGGCAACCTTAAATTAGCTGTGATGTGATGATTTAGTTCTCTCGCATCAATATATGAAATTAAATATTATATTTATTTCCATATATTTCAGTGCATTTTAACCTCCTGGGTTAACACAGTTATATCCGAAAATAAAGTCATTAAGTATAAACTTTATTTTCGGATATGACTGTGTTAACCCAGGAGGTTAAAATGCACCGAAACGTAAAATAGATAAAAACAGAAGGATGATATCGTGTCATTATTAAAGAAAAAATCTTATTGTGATGCTTTAATCCACTACAAAAATCAGTCAGACTTTTCCTCCTTATTTTTTTCTGTTTATCTTTGATATTTCTTAAAATGTGATACCATCTTCCAACTTCGATTTAAACTATTACTACTTTACTATACTTATAATAAATCTGTAGAACTAAAAATTCTGTACATTGAAAATAACAAAATAAATAAATGGCAGGGGATGTTACTAGACCGACACCAAACCCAAAAGTGTGATTAAATTTTTTTTTATCTGTCTGTCTGTCTGTTTGTTCAGGCATCACGCAAAAAGTACCGTTTCGTTTACAATAAAACTTGCTGTTATTATTCTTTAATATCCTGGGCACCACATTTTGCGGTTCGATCCCTAGACCAGAGTACTGTATCGACCGCAAATAATAAGTTTGTTGTAGGTTACGTCACACGCAATTCACTAAGTTATAATTTATGCTGTACATGTATTGCTGAAGGTTGAATTTGGCTTGCATCGTTCGCAACACACGTGTGATAGGTATGTGGCCAGTAAGGACGGTTTTTTGAGCTTTGATTTGAAAAGACGTGTCAACAAGTCACCAAGTGGCGAGCGTTTGTTCTTATTAGCATTCTATAAATTGTATGTTTTAACTGCTACTTGCAATTCTAAAACGTGCTTTTCAGTGCGACTTTTTTATTCCTTTAAATTTTTACTAAGTACAGTTTAAGGTAGAGTTATTTAGTTTTATTTCTATAAGTCGTAGGTATAGATTTAATTTTAAAGTATAGGTAAGTAGTATATTTGATATTGTACGTAGTGCCCATAGGTTATTTTATAATACTGTTGGGTAGGATTAGTCATTCGTATAGATATAAGCTTTTAAGAATTTTGCTTATTTATTGAGTTTAGATTAGTTATCATCAGAAATAGGTTTATTTAGGTAGGAAGGTATTTTATTTTCTGTTATTGAATTTTTTTATATTAGGTAGATACTTAGGTTTACTTTTATAAGGCCTTCTTGTGCGATTTAATGTAGGTAGGTAGGAACATACAGATATATATTGTAATGAAGCTAAACTTAAAATAAAGGAACTCAATATCGTTTAGTTTTTCTTGATCTTGGAAGTTAGAAACCGTAGATTTATTTGGAATAAAAAGTAGCATATGTGTTACCACAGGACTTTATTAACTACCATACCAAATCACATCAAAATTGGCTAAGCCGTTAGACCGTGAAAAACAGCTAAACATATAGGTAGTATCAATATATTACACACTGATAATGGCTGTATGGATGGATTTTTGCTACTCTTTCACGCAAAAATTATCTAATGGATTTTTATAAAACTTTACAGTACTTAATATAGCGTTAAGTACCTAAAACAACATTTATAAGCTATAATTAATAAAGATATTTTTTGAATTAAAAAAATTCAAGGCCCTAACCATTTGTTTATAACGCAATGTGCGTTTGTTATACATATTGTATATGGGCGAAGATTCTTCATTTTTATTTTTGTTATCAAAGATAGATAGGACCTTGGAGAAGAAAATAACTTACTCGAAATACTTATTCAATGCAGACGAAGTCGCGGGCACAGTCTATGTAATACCTACCTATAAACCTGCCCTTATGCATACCCCCAATACTTTTACCCAGTGTGCCTTTCGTAGGTATTCCTGTTTGATATTAATTTTTGTTTAGTACTTTTTCTATTTTATTTTTTGTAGGTCTTTTTCACAAAACCAGGTGTTAGCTTTCATAAAATACGGAAGTGCAGGATGTGGGCATTGAGCCCGTAAAGCCAAAGTTGTTGATTTGACTTAATTAAAATTGGTATGTTGGTAGCATTGGAGAGTTGGGGGGATTTTGACTTTCCGGATAGGTTGGGTTAAAAATGGCGGAGTGGAGAACGAGCCGCTTTGTGATAAAGGTCAGTGTCGTTAAGATTGTGATATTTACTTATTTATTGTTCTCTGGCTGTAAACTGTTACTATGTATTTTACAAGATGATTGCTGTTGAGTTTCTTGCCACTTCTTCTCAACAGATCGACTTTCCGAAGTGGTGGTAGATTATAATAAATAGAAAACTTAAACTGATAAGTTGTTTGATTGAGTGACTCCCTTCTGAGACGTTTTCTAACATCTCAGAAGTGGGATTGTACTCAAAAACATAAATTTTGTTTAACGTCCACATGAGTCCTGACAAAAGTATTAAATTATTGAGCGAGTTGAAATAAGTTTAAATCATGTAGATGTTGTTTAAGAAGTTTATTTCCCAAAATAAAAGAATACAATTCACTTGTCTTCGAGAAATACAATTTGAAATTCAGTTAGTGTACAGAGTGGACTTAGTATTAAAATATTTCATATTTTATCTACAAAACAAAGTTCAAAAACCTCTTAATATAAGTAATTTCAATAACAATTTTACTACCTATTGATTTCAATTAACAAATTTCGACATAATTTTTTATTTTTAGTAAGAGGGTAAAACTGTATTTTAAACAAGGAAGTTACTAGTGCAGACAGTCGCTATTACGTATCTTAAGTCTTTACGAATATTCATCGTCAACATGGCTTTCAATGGCAATCACTTTAGATTTATTTAGTGTAGTATGGGGTGTGCGAGTGAGCGAGTGTGATTCATATAGTTAGACTAATATGCGTTTTAAATAAAAGAATGTTAATTTATTATTATTATTTTTAGGTTATAATAATTATATTATTAGTGTGAGTAGGTATGTACCTATTTATTTAGAATGAAATGTCGTAGTGCTTTTTTATACAATTGAAGTGATCGAATGTCTTTGATATTATTTGGCAGTTTGTTGTATAGTTGCGCGCCGTCGAACAATAAGTTTCTTTTTCCATAGTTAGTTCGCGGAGTTAGGAGATAGATATTGTTGGCTCTTCTGGTCACTCGTTTTTGATATTGATTTACTTTTAAAAATGTTACTTGTGTGTGTATTTCTTTATTTAGTACTAGCTTTATCCCGCAACTTCGTATGCGCTTAGCTACCCTTCTCGTGGAAATTTCAGAAACTATACAACCAGACACCTACTGAAAGAACCTTTATACCAAGTATCACACCCATGCACTCAAGGAATAAGATTTTTCATACAAACTAAAAAGTCCAACCCCTTTCCGTGGGAATTTCGGGAATTCCTTCCATAATACAAACAGACACTTATTGAGGAACCTTTATATCAAGTATCACATCCGTGCTTTCAAGGGATGGGCTTTTTTTCATACAAACTAAAACATCATTTATTTCCCGTTCCCGTGGGAATTTCGGGAATTCCTTTCATAACACAACCAGACACACATTGCAAAACCTTTACACCAAGTTTCACATCGGTGCACTCAAGGAATAAGATTTTTCATACAAACTAAAAAGTCCTATATTTCCCGTTCCCGTAGGAATTTCGGGAATTCCTTCCTTAGTGCACCCCTACATCCCCTAAAGAATGTATGTTCCAAATTTCAGCTCTCTACGCCTAGTAGTTACGGCTGTACGTTGTCTGTCAGTCACTCAGTCACTCAGTACCTCAGTACCTCAGTCACTCAGTCAGTAACGGAACAGTTTTATATATATTGATTTTTCTTACTAGTAAACAGGTATTGTAACTGTACATTTGTGAGACTGTCATAAGTTTGGTTTCTTTATATATAACGGAGCTAGATGTGCGGTATGGATAATGAAATAACATCTTTATTAACTTATTTTGAGTGATTTGTAGGCTTTTAAGGTTAGTTTTCGCTGCTGAACCCCATACCTCTATGAGATATTCTAGATGTGATTTCACCATACATTTATATATAGTATAGCGAACTGACTTAGGAAAGCAACGAACTACACCACGCAATGAGCCTATGAGTGACGATAGTTTAGCACGCAATTTTTCTAAGTGTGGTTACATCGTTTTTTTTTGTACTTTTTTTTGTTGCTTTCAACTACTTAATATTAACTCGTATGTTAGTTTACTGAGCTTCTATATAAAGAAATATATATCGATTGCGATTGTACGAGAGGGATTGTTGAAGTGACAATTACATCGAAAGACTTCTTACATCGCCGACACGGAGCTCGATGATGCCCCTGCAAGTACGTCGGTGAGTGGGTCCAATGAACTGGTTGCCGCATTCAGGGCATAAAAATTAATAATCATGCTGATCGTTTTCCGGTTATGAATGTAATTCCTGAATTATCTACACGTAATAAAACAATCGATACCTGGATTTCAAAAGTCAACGGATGTGCTTTTATTTATATTTGGTCGGAACGTCAAATAGTCCATTATGCACTTTCGAAATTAGTTGGTATGAAAGATGGTATCAGGGTTTGCCAAGTTTACTGTTTTCTCAGGACGAATGGCAAACAAAATTACGCTTAACTTTTCCTAGTTATGAAAATTTTGGTCAAATGTTGGCGGAAATGCTCGCTTGCAAAGATTATTTGCATTAGAGGAGTATTTCTTTATTCTTTATTCATGCCAAGTTGAGAATACAATGTGTATTACATTTCATGCTTAAACAATTTAGGCTTAATTCGTTATGTTTACAAGTTATGTTACTGTTGCTCTAACTAGATTATGAGATAAACTGTATTTAGGGCCGCAGTGGATTCGACCTTAGATGGATAGATAACAGATTTTTTTGTGGGTGAATTTACAGTTGTTGAATAAGCATTTTAGATTCAATTGTAATTGTAATAATTATCAAAAATTTTCAAAAAAAAAATTATAAGATTTATAACAATAAGATTTAAAAATGTAGTTATATAAATAATAAACTTTATCATTTGTTTCATGCCATGAGAATCCATTTTTGTTTGTGTCTAATAAATTAACTTACCCCTATGTTATAAAGAGTTATTATTATTATTATTATTATGTTAGTAGGATTGCATTGAGAAACAAAGAATATATAGAAGGAGTTTTAAATAAAGATTAATAAAGTTAAATTAACATAAACATCAGAATTAAAATCCAAAACAGAATTTTAATCGAAATCTACAGTAATATCACATGCAAAGTAGTTAATAATTCATTAAAATGATTAATAAATAATGATAAATAGGTAGTATAGTATAGTTTTGACTGCATTTATAACTTAATAAGCCTTAAGAATAATTAATAAAATTCTTAATAATAATAAAAATAACCAATAAAATAACCATCCCATCCTCAACAACCACCTCACTGTGATTTACTTGGCGTCAGCCCGTAAACACAGTTATAACCGGCTAGTGCCGAGAATAAATAAAAAATAAAAATAAAAAAAATAACATACGTATCAGAGTATCAGGTTCTCGAAGTTATCAGGTTTTCTGTATCTTTAAAACACTTGCCCGCAAGCCAGGAACATACAGTTTTTTTGCATAGACTAAAAGGAAGGAAGTTTATTTTAATCTGTTTACTGATTGCGTTATATAGTCTTGGTCCAAGAAAGTAGTTATAGTGTTTAGTAAATTCTAGTTTAGGTGAAGGAATCTCGCAGACGTTGTGGTTTCTTCTTTTGCCATTATTAAGTGATAATGGTGTGTTGACGTACACCGACAGTACTGTGAAAAGTATATATAGCTGTCTGACAGTTCGGTCTCTGGTCTCTGTGAAGAGTAGAGTCGTATCAAAAGTTCATGGTTCAAAGAAGCTAACTTGTAGACATGAAGGGGCTACAACAATTAGCATAAGTATTTAGTTTTAAATTAATGTAACAAGTACATGCTGAAGACATGAAGGGGCTTCAGTGTGATATTGTTGTAGACATGCAGGGGCTACAACAATTAGCATAAGTATTTAGTAACAAGTACACGCTGAAGACATGAAGGGGCTTCAGTGTGATATTGTTGTAGACATGAAGGGGCTACAACAATTAGCATAAGCATTTAGTTTTAAATTAATGTAACAAGTACACGCTGATGACATGAAGGGGCTTCAGTGTGATATTGTTGTAGACATGAAGGGGCTACAACAATTAGCATAAGTATTTAGTTTTAAATTAATGTAACAAGTACACGCTGAAGACATGAAGGGGCTTCAGTGTGATATTGTTGTAGACATGAAGGGGCTACAACAATTAGCATAAGCATTTAGTTTTAAATTAATGTAACAAGTACACACTGAAGACATGAAGGGGCTTCACTGTGATATTGTTGTAGACATGAAGGGGCTACAACAATTAGCATAAGTATTTAGTTTTAAATTAATGTAACAAGTACACGCTGAAGACATGAAGGGGCTTCAGTGTGATATTGTTGTAGACATGAAGGGGCTACAACAATTAGCATAAGTAATTAGTTTTAAATTAATGTAATAAGTACACACTGGAGACGCGAAGGGGCTTCAGTGTGATATTGTTGTAGACTGGGACTTCAGTGCGTTCAATAAATTCAATTTTAAAGGTTAAATTCATAACATGAGCACAATTTTGAAGTAAAAGTTAAGTTAATATAGTAACTGGATCATATAATAATTCTTTTCACGGGACGTGAAATAATCAGGAAAGGCCGACTGTTAGCTTTCATAAAATACGGAAGTGCAGGATGTGGGCATTGAGCCCGTAAAGCCAAAGTTGTTGATTTGACTTAATTAAAATTGGTATGTTGGTAGCATTGGAGAGTTGGGGGGATTTTGACTTTCCGGATAGGTTGGGTTAAAAATGGCGGAGTGGAGAACGAGCCGCTTTGTGATAAAGGTCAGTGTCGTTAAGATTGTGATATTTACTTATTTATTGTTCTCTGGCTGTAAACTGTTACTATGTATTTTACAAGATGATTGCTGTTGAGTTTCTTGCCACTTCTTCTCAACAGATCGACTTTCCGAAGTGGTGGTAGATTATAATAAATAGAAAACTTAAACTGATAAGTTGTTTGATTGAGTGACTCCCTTCTGAGACGTTTTCTAACACAGGTGAAACTGCAGATCACAGTTTTGTTGTAAGTATCAGTTTTTAAAGTAGGTAACTCTGTTTCTCTATCAGTAACACTTTCACAGCTAAACTACTGAATCGATTTTGGCGAAATTTAGAATAGTGTTTGAACTTCAAGGAGAAAATTATAATATTATTTATCCAACTCCGATAATCAGTATTCACGCGGACGAAGTCGCGGGCAACAGCTAGTAAATTATAAAATCTTTATGTTTAAAGCAACAGAAACGACAGTTATGTAGTGTAGGACTATTAAAATATGCCTGTGCTGTGTGTGTGTTTTTCTGAATTATATTTTACACAGATGTAAAGTGTCAGCTTAAAAGCTTAATTAGGAATGGAATAACTAGCTAGCAGATATTAGATAAAATATTTTCGTAATATGCTTCAGCAAAGTATTTTGATGACACAGGCTTTTCGTAACGTACGCATTGCATGTAATCAATTAAAATTAGGTCATGCAACATAAACAAGAAACGTTGATTGGTTTTAAACTCTCTTCTTTCGGAAAGCTCAAATTCTTAAAATAGGTATGTTTAATTCAGCATCTGATGACAATTCACTCTGACAATTCATGACAAAAAATGATTCGTGCTTTTTAAATTGCATTTAGATAGATGCGATATATATAGGTACTAAATTTAAAAGGGAAATAATATGGGAGCATCAATTCTTCAAATATGTTGCCTTCGTACATTCGCTCTCTGATTATAACAACAAACAAAACCGAACATAAAATTCAATGTGTTTTCTTTTTAATTTCTAATTTTGCATTTAAACTTTTAGGCAGCGTCATAACTCACAGGTGATTCGTTGTGCATGCGCGGGGCGGGCGGCCGCCGCGCGCGCGCCGCCGACGCCGTCGACGCCGACGAGCTGCGCCGGCGCGCCCCCCCGCCTGTGAATATCATCTCCGACGCATCGACAGACGCACCACCAACCCTTTACACTGCTTATAACAACGCGCTTTTGTTTGAGCACCTTCGGAAACACTCTACATTCACGGTATGTTTAGATTTATGAACACATTCCTAAAACGTTTTGCCGATGAGATATCAAATCGTGTTACTAAGAATCTGTCTATACAAAGTCTGTCTTATAATATTGTTGTTTATGTTTATATGTTTTCACAACATTCAAATTTAAAATATACTGCACATATCAGAAAAAAAATATCGTATAATAATTATTTTTTGTATTACTTGTCTAAAAAGAGCTTCTGAAAAGTCCAAACAAAAATCTTCGCCATAATTTCACTGTTATACGGCGCATCTGTCGCATTTTCCTCACATTGCGCGCGCGCCACCTCAATGCGTATTTATAAATGGAATTCCTCCCCGCGTGCGCCGGGCCGGATACACGAACTTTTTACACGACTCGCGGCACTTACGGCAAACGGAACACTGAAGAGTCGGCTCCGAGTGTCTGAAGAACTGGAGTGAATCAACTAACTCCAAAACGCACCGTTCTTAAAATATTACAATCCTACGCCCTCATAGTTTGCAACGAATAAATGATAGAAGATCATTTTATTTAAAGGAGATTCGTAATGTTTGTTTCTTTATAGTTTTCAGTGCGGACAGTACGGATTGTTGGGATTTTTGTGTGTTGCGTTTGAGCTGTTGCGTAAGTAGTTTCAGGAATGTTGTTGTTAAAGCTGTTGTCTTCATTAATGAACGAGAATATGTAGGTAATATAGATTTTCGTGTGTAAACAAAATTGGCTCAAACCTTGCAAAAACAGGCTAAGATGACGTTTTCAGATGAACTTGCCTGAATTGTTAATTGATGCAAGTTCCAACTTTTAATTGTGTGTCTTCGTCCTATGTACGTATTCTGTTTTTTTTCTTTTATTTAAACTCTTTATAAAAATTGCTTTATTATTGTAGCAGTTTATGTTTGGTCGACTTAGCAAAGTGAAGGAATAAAATAAAACTTTCAAAACAATGATAGAATTTTTTTGATTACCTATAGGTATAGAGTACGTAATGATATACTTATAGGTAGTTAGGTACTTACGTTTCGTCTATGTCAGATGATTTTTGAATGTTTTTAGAACATTTACAAAATCTACACATTAATGAAGTTTTGATTAATGTTTCCGCATACCCTGATTCATACCTACTGAGCATTGAGCTTCAGTAGGTACTCGTCAATAGGAATAGGTATTGTTAGCGTTTACGTACCTACGTTACTTTTCAGGTATCTATGTGTTCTATTCGATAATTCTAAAAACGGTTTTCATATGAAAGAGGACATATTATATGCTTTGTTTGCTTGCATCATCATATCAAAAAGTTTTACGTGGGTGGTCTGAAAAGTTTCCAACCTAACAATGATACAAGATTTTTTTTCTTAATTTTTTTATTTATTTTTCTACATAGTCTCCTTGTAAGTCTACACACTTCTCCCAGCGATGCTCCCATCTCTGTAACCCGTCCAAATAGTACTCGGCGTTTTTCTCTGCAAAATAATTGTTCACAAAGGTGATTGCCTCCTCATTTGACGAAAATCTTTGTCCTCCGAGCGCAGTTTTTAGATGAGGGAACAAAAAGAAGTCGCTTGGGGCCAGATCTGGTGAGTAAGGCGGATGGTCAAGCAGTTCAAACCGTAACTCGTGGATTTTTGCCATGGCAACCGCTGAGGTGTGAGACGGCGCGTTGTCTTGGTGAAACAGGATTTTCTTTTTCTGCAAATGTGGCCGTTTTTCCGCAATTTGTGCCTTCAGCTCGTCAAGTAATGATGCGTAGTATGCTCCTGTAATGGTTTTTCCTTTTTGAAGATAATCGATTATGATAACTCCATGACTATCCCAAAAAACAGTCGCCATCACTTTCCCAGCCGAAAAAACAGTTTTTGCTTTTTTTGGAGCTGGTTCCCCCCTTGCAGTCCACTGTTTTGACTGTAGTTTTGTTTCGGGCGTATAATGGTGTATCCAAGTTTCATCTACAGTAATTAATCGGCGCCAAAACTCGGATTTATTGCGCCTAAACTGCGCCAACAGAGCCTTGGAAATGTTCATTCGAACACGTTTTTGTTCTAACGTGAGCAAACGCGGCACCCAACGCGCGGACAGCTTTCTCATGTCTAAATCTTGTTTTAATATGTGACAAACACGTTCTTTGGACATTTTCATAACCTCTGCTATCTCTCTCACTTTAATTCGGCGGTCGTCTAACACCATTTCGTGAACTTTAGCAATGTTATCGTCAGTAGTTGCAGTTTTTGGACGTCCCGAACGTTCATCGTCTCCCAAGCTCTTACGGCCACGTTTAAATTCAGCTGCCCAAAATTTCACTGTGGTAAATGATGGTGCAGAGTCCCCATACACAGAGACCAACTCATTTTTGATTTGCGTAGGCGTATTGCCTTTCAAAAACAAATATTTAATAACAGCTCGATACTCAATTTTTTCCATTTTCACAAAAACACTCACATGTACTCACTCAAACGACTGTCAACTAAAAACTGCGCGTCCAAAATGGCCGAAACTTTGGTGAGTAACCTGTCAAAAGATGCACAACTACATTCACTAGCTTTTGTTGACGAGTGGCGCCATCTTTGCGTTAAGGTCGGAAACTTTTCAGACCACCCTGGTATTCCTAAGATGAATAAAACTTTTTGAATTTTGAAAACTTTTTGAATTTTTGAATTTTGAATTTTTGATAAAACTCAACAACTACTAGATAAAATATAAAATTAAGTAATATTGTTCATTTTTACCATTAGCTGTATTATTTAGGTTAGGAGAATCCTGGTTACTTACCCGCATATGACACAGAACTTTCAATCCTAAATTGGTCAAGATCCACTGTGAGGCCGACCCTGCAGGAGCAGTGAAGATAAATCAAAGTTAGCCGAAGAAGGCACGATATTCAAACATTATTTAGTTTATTAAGTAACACATCCTCTGTGATGTTTGTGTCACTTAGCAGTAAAATGAATCACTCCGACATTGGAAGACGAAACAGTAACCATCACATACAGATTTAATTTACGTCTAGCCAACTTCTAAGTAGTCGACTTTCGATGGTCAAAAAGAATCTTTTTTCATCACATGTGACAATGCAGTTTGAAAGTAAGTACTTCGCTCCTGTTTGCAAGTGCGCTTGTGTTTGCTAGATAAAAATGCTACATAAAATCGATCATGCCTGGGATCTTAGTAATTTTATTTAGTATTGTTATCAATAAAATTGTATTCAAACATTTAAAAATGTATTTATTAAAGTAGTTTGTCACGTATTCGAAATATTGCTTTTTAAAAGTCAAAAATGTTACTAAAGGCTTGCAGTTGGATCATTCGTACAATATCATGCTTACACAGTCATAATCATAATCGAGAGCTGGATTCCAGCGCACGAACGAACATCAGCGCGCATACTATATAGATTGACTTTATGTAGAGCTTGCGAATTCCAGCATTATGACGTCGTAAATAGACAACTTTTAAACTGCCGCCGATTTTATGAGCAACCTTAATGCTTTTGAATATTTAGAAAAACGATTTAAACAATACAGTAAAATTGTTATAAACAACCCACGATTGCGACGCAGCTGGTCTTTTAAATCAAAACTGAGTTATTTGTTGCTTACAATTTATTTAAAGCTTTACAAAACATGTGCACGAAGCGTTAATAGTTATATCTTATGTGTGAAACTGTTCTGGTGAATACTTCTGTTGAAATACTTAGGTAAGTCATGAGTAGGTTTACTTGCGCTTGCTCAAAAACGTGAATAGAGTGTAGGACGATTTTATAACCTGAAACATAAAAACATAATTTATTTCTATTGTTTGCAGATTTTACAAATGTCTAAATTTGACTAATACAAATCGCTATTATTATTGGGGGTTTTGGGACTATATGTGCAGTCTTGTCCGCTCGTCACACTGCGACCTAAAAGATCTATTGTGTGAGTCCCAATTTATAACTCGCCGCACACTCCAATGGAGTCCAGGAAATTTAGGATTTTCCTTACGGCGATGCTCCTAATCTCTTTTGGATCCAGCTCGTGCTTATCCAGGTGAGCGGAGCGCTTGTGCATAACTGCGGGGCAGTGGCACAGTAGGTGTAGAGGAGTTTCCTCTGCGCTTTCGCAGTATCTGCAGAGCAAATCGCTATCTCCAGATTACTTACGCAGATACGGTAAATTCAATGACATCGGACCCAGTTTATTTATAAGGAGAAACCTAATTTTAAAGAAAATAACCTATTTGTAAGTTTTATAACATATTAGTTTTGTAACTGTGAGGCTGATTTATCAGTATAACACAAGGTCGTGACAATCCTAACAATCCTAACCTGTACATATATAAAAATTATTGCAAAATAAAATACATACCTAAGTAGTTACAAAAAATAGAATGTAGAATGTAATTTAGAATGGAACTGGCTGTTCATGAATCATATTCGCTGGATATCAAATGAACGGCGGAGAAAAATATTTGAGATATTGGTGGCAAAATTATATCCTCCGTGATATCGATTAGAATAGGAACCTGAAAAATCCTTGGTGGTAGAATCTTTCAGATTAGCCGGCTTCTAGACACGCTAATACAGTATAACCATGGTGTCCAGTCGTTTTTGATTTCCAATCTTTTGTGGTAAAAGAGAGTTTTGCATAGTTTTATTTTTATATGCATAGTTAAACTCTTACTTAGAGTTTAGATAGTACGCAGTTCCAAATTGAAGTCACTTTGTTGATTAGAAATTTGCTAACCTGCAGTGCTAGCACGGATCTTTTGTCGATCGTAAGTTTACGAATGCTCGTATAGTATGGAGACGGTTTTGCAAGCAATAATTGAAATCTATCCATTGCCGCACGGTCAGCTTAAATAAATGTGTTCGTTGTTAATTTTGAATGTTTGTTAACAGGTTCTACTCTTAAATAACTGTAAAATAAAAAATTACATTGTTACTAAAAACTTGCAACCGACTCCATACTATACGAGCATTCGTAAACTCACGATCGACAAAAGATCCGTGCTAGCACTGCTGTTAAGTATGATGAGATAAACTAGCAAAATAAATAATTGTTTATGTTCTCTACTGTTCACTAATCATAAATAAAACAATATCATTTTCTTTCTTTTAAAAAAATATAGGTACTTATAATAAATTACCGCCAAAAATGTATCCAAGGATATATGTATAATGTATGCGACTTTGGGTGCCAATGGACGGCTGCACCTCGTCATCATCAGCAACAGCTGCCGTCGGAACCGTGGAGACAGAGAGACCCAGTCACAGGAGTATATAGAAGTTGTCACCAGCTCACTCTGTAGAAGCACAGTCTGTATTAAACTCTGGCAAATAATTCAATGCAGTAAACTGACAGTTCGAAATGTCAAATAGAAAAAGTATGATACCTGTTAAATACTTCCTAGTGTCTAGTCCGACAAGGATCTTTTGGCGTATATTATATTACTAATGTACTTTCAAAATCAATATTAAGATATGAAATACGCCAAAATTTACAAAATGTGGGATTGCTTATTGTAGTTGTAAATTTGAAAAAGTTGTTTTCAGAAAAAAAAAACAACATCTCAATAAATCCCTTTTTAAGAGTAAAGAAGCAAGTTGCCTCTTCAATGTTTACATATTGGCATACTTTGAAAAGACACTTTAGAATATAATTTATTTCATTTTTTAAATCTCAATAAAAATTACGATTTCAGGAGAATTGTCTCTTTAGAAAGACTGTCAAGCAAGATAAGCAGATTTTTTACAAACCTTTTAAAATACGAGCATTTCTAGATACGAGTAGGCACCTAATAAAGAAAGTAGTGGTGACGAGGATGACGAAATAACAATTTATCATAAAACATGATTTTAATTTCATGTCACTTATGTTTTAATATATTTTCTTGCTGAATCATAGGTATATTTATATCTTGGACCCTGTGTTTTTGTACCACTAACGTTTTTCTCAAAGTTTACGCGACAAACCTTTTGTAGTACATAAAATGAAATAATTTATGTTTCCAAACTTGAAACAACTAAATGTTTATCCATTCATATTTTTCCCTGAGAATCGGGAAATAGATAGGTACTTAATAGTAAATAACCCTTATTTCACCCAACGCCCCTCTGACGTCATCATCCAAGCGCCAAAAAAGCCTTGCGGACTGTAAGTACCTACTGAATGAGAATGATTGAAAACGAACGGGTCTTTGTCATTCGTTTTGAATAAAATTTTAAAGATATTTATAAATAGTCGATTATTAATTAGGTACGGTTGGTCATCGTGTCGTTTTTTATTAAAAAAGAGTAGTAGCGTTTGGTCATTGCTATTTAAAATTTAGTATTTTAAAGGGGCCTTTCGTCATTCGCTTCAAGTACAGTCAGAAATAGGTACAGTTTTATTTTCAAAAGATGCATGACTCTATTACTTAGGTGAAATCGTAAGTATGAATTTAATGACTCGATTGACTTTCCATATGTGTTGTGTAGGTCGCGGTATGCTTGTGCATACACATGTCACTTGGACACAACTAGACAAGAAAAGTTCAATTGATGAACCAAGAGCATACCACCATTTGTCCCGCTCTACTGCATATATCTATCCTTTTCTGACTAAGATAAAGAAGTGCAATATCAGTACGAACGAATGTATGACTTTGTTATCTTTAGTAAGTCATCATTAACCCTCCAAGGTCGTGTGTTCTTATGTGAGTTGAAGTATTGTATTATTAGTAAAGTTTATGGATAGACATACCATGATTGATTTTTGATTTTCAATTGTTAATTTTTTACATGTTTATTACTATATCATTGGGTGCCTGCTGTTGATTATCAACTTTTTTGTAGCTGTGATTCAATAACTGTGATATTTTATTGTTAATTTTAATGAAGACTTTGATTTTTAATTGTAAATTTTATAGATTTTTGTATCGATGTTGCATTTAATATCCCCGTGTTAGTTGTATCCACCTTATACGTGATTTCTACTGTGATTTATAATTGTGATAAAAAGATTAAAATTTTTGCCTGAATACAGAATTGTATAAATAACAAGTGATTTGTTTCATTTATTTTGTTTATTGACTGTACAATATTTAAAAAGAAGATGTACCGATGACGAATGGCCCCTAGATATGTTTAAATATTTTTTTCAATGAAGAAACGACACTCTTTGTATGAATGTTAAAAATAAATTCAAAACCCACATCATAACCACAGGCCCCTAATCGATTTAAAAGTAACTTTAATGAAAATAAATAATTAGCAAACATACTAAGTATGTGCTTTAAAACGCTAACAGTAGAAGTAAAATCGACTTGATAACTTCTTTATTTTTTAACTCGTTTTGTCGTTAATAATGAAATTTCAAGAATAGTTGCCCTTTGCTTAAGACACCATATAAAAAGAATATATCTTGTGAGGCAAAATATGTTTTTCAATACATTACAATTAGGGATGCAACGATACGGCTATTACGATACCAATACAAATGACGAATACATCGTAATGGCCAAATACGATAACGAATTACGATACGAATGCATTACGATATTTGTTTAATACTATTTTGATGAATTTATTGGCAGCTTTGTTGTATCATGTATGTAATCATGTAAGTCAAGTAAAAGTATTTAAAAAAGTTATGCATTTTTATTTAATCGATATCATTATTAATTTTCATCACTAACTTATGTTTTATTTTAAATGGCTGCATTTACTGACTATAAATTAATTTTAATTGTAGTCCTAACTTATAACTGGCAAATTCTTATGCAGAAAACACAAAATATTTGGGTTTTTTTCCTTAAACTAAAATTAAACTTTTTGTGTGGGGATTTTATTACAGATATTTATTATTACTTTTACATTTTTGTGCACCATTAATTAAGCTTATTGTAATTTTTCAATATTTTTATCGATTTCAGCATAATTTTAGGTACGTTCTGGTCTAGTGTTTATTAAATATTCCGATTCGGAAACATAACCTTTAAAAATTTGAAATAAATGTATCGTAAAAATATCGTATCGTAATATTTACGATAATGAATGATCGTAAAGGTTTACGATAATCGCCGATATACGATTATCGTATCGGTATCGTTGCATCCCTAATTACAATATTATTATTTAAAAAATAATTACATTCATTCACTTAAACCACATCACAATTTTTTTCTTCCCTAAAGTGAGCACACTGGAACTGTCATTTTACTGCATTGAATTATTTGCCAAAGTATAGGGAATTGTTGGACATTTATACACACAGTGCCTTTAAGCCCTAAAATAAGCTCACAGGCTAGGTAACTAAACAACGTTTGTGATTACTGACTTAAACGTGTATTTTTTTAAATACATACCTACATATTACTCATAATACTACACCCAGGCCGATGCAAACAAACTTCATTCAGATATTTACATGGCATGGGGATCGAACTCGCGGCCGCTGGAGTTTTGAGGCACACCTTGTTGCCCCATTGTTTTTAGTAATCAATGAATACATTTATGTTGTGGTACCTGTGACTTTAACCCCAAGCTACATAGGTATACGAATGTTTTCGCGATAAAATGTATACGAGGGTCGCAAGTGGATTTTTGCGCAGACAATCACACCGATTACTCGTACATAGCCTCGAACTAAGAAAAGCTTGTGATATGAGGTACTACGTAGCGAACTAGCGTGGAACCTAGAATATAAATACATAAACGCCCAGACCCAGAACAGATTTTTTCTTTTGCCGTACGCGAATCGTTCCTGCGACCTCACGATTTGCGTAGTAACGTCTTAGACCACTGCTACGGTTATACTACATACAGTATTTCCACTTCATACAATAGGACGAAACGTGAGCTGTACCTACTCGTACCTACGCGGCTCGATCTCTGCATGCTCAAAATATTTTTACTTGAGCTTTACAATAAAATGCGCATTTTTCATACTTTAAAATTTAAAAATAAAATCATTTCGCACGTCTCAGTCGAGGCGCAAGTATTTTTTAGTCGCTAATTTATACGACCGATTTGTTATTCAAAGGTAAACATGGTTTTTGTCACAAAACGCATTTTTGTTGAACACTTCCTATTCAATTCACAAAGTAATTTATGTATAAAAAAAGAATATTTACGATAAAACTAAATGGAAGTAAACACAAAGTAGGCAAATATAATGAAGGCAGGCAGCCCCAAAAAAGCATACAATCACTACGTGGCAGCCCTATGGCATGTGAACGGACCGCGACGCTGCGCTGTTCGTTCACATGTTAAAGATCAAAGACGCGGTCGAGTTGAAATACTGTGTAGACAATATTACTGAGCTATTGCAGCACGGTGGTCGTCGTCGTCATAAATGTATACTACTTGTTTTATTAAACTTACCTACTACTTAGTACTACAAAATTGTTATCATGTATTTCCTTTTTTTTACTTATTAATGGCATACAATAAAGTGTAAATAAATAAATACTTACCTCGGTCTTAACTTGGCTCCCATAATAACAATAGAAGAAGAGCTGTGTTAAAATACAAATGATGTACATGGCCATAGACACGAATTCAGCTGATAATGGGTTGAGCTGAAAGTGAAAAAAAAACAGCAATCTGGTATGCACTTTTTTAAAGAAGTCAGTCAAAGAAGATTATTTTCATGTTTTATACTGTTTAGAGCGTGACTTTTTAGCGGAACAATTCCTAAACTTACTTTTTTTTTACTTTATTGAAGGATTATGTAGGTATGCAATTTTTTTAAAGTAGCACTTAATATCTTTCGTATCATACTCAAAACGACGTAAAATGCTCGATGACCTCAGTGGAGCCTCGCAGCGAGTGGGCCTTAAAATGAACATGGATAAGACGAAGATTAAGTCGAACGTCCATGTTGCACCTACTCCTGTGGTAGTTGGAGGCACCACGCTCGAAGTTGTTGACGATTATCTATACCTAGGACATAAAATCCTGTTAGGTAGGTCCAACTTTGACAAAGGGGTCAATCGTCGAATCCAACTCGGCTGGGTAGCGTTCGGGAAGCTCCGTAAAATCTTCTCGTCACAAATACCGCAGTGTCTGAAGACAAAGGTTTTTGACCAGTGTGTGTTGCCAGTGATAACATACGGCACTGAGACTTGGTCGCTAACTATGGGCCTTATAAACAAGCTTAGAGCCGCTCAGCGGGCAATGGAAAGGGCTATGCTCGGATTTTCCCTGCGGGATCGAATCAGGAATGAGGAGATTCGCAGGCGAATCTGAGTCACCGACATAGCCAGAAGGATTTCAGAGCTGAAGTGGCAATGGGCAGGGCACATAGCTCGCAGAACAGATGGCCGTTGGGGCAGAAAAGTTCTCGAGTGGCGGCCACTTACTGGGAGACGCAGCGTAGGCAGGCCCCCCGCACGATGGACCGACGACCTGGTCAAAGTCGACGTGGAAGACCTTGGGGGAGGTCTATGTCCAGCAGTGGATGTCTACAGGCTGTGGATGATGATGATCATACTCAAAACGACATCCTTTTTTTCGTTTGAGTTTTCATGTAAAAAAGATGGGACGTTTTTCAACGATATAAGTACTTAACCTTGAAAATAGCTATAATGAAGGCTACTTTCGTGTAACACGACCACGAGAAACCTTTCACTTGACATTTGAAAAGACCGACTATAGAGGCCAGGAACAATAGACCCAGGCAGAACTGAATTCGTTGAACTCCTTAGCAACTCGTTAAAACAAGGAAGCGTGTTATTCGAATTTTTGGCATACCCATTAAGTCTACGACTAGCAGTCTGATGGTAATAGGACGTTTATTTAAGTTCAAAAGGACATTCGGTCTCTTCAAAATCTATTCTGTTATATACAGCAAAACAAGTCACGTTGACGCTAAAAACTCTGTAAATTTTTAAACATCGTGTTAAGTGAATTACTAATCCGAGTGGCCTTCACTTGGTAGTAGAAAAATGTACCGTTTCAGAGGTGATGTGTTCTCTTGTATGCTGTCATCTTAGCGTACTGTCAAGTGAGATTGAGTCCGAGTGGATTTAGTAACTGATAGAAAAAATTACGAGCTCTTTGGTTAAACTGGAAACTGTAAATTCTGAATACATCAAAGTTTACGGGAAACGGATCTGGTAGACAAGTCACTACTTAATATACATAAAGTATGGATATCGGATATCGGCTCTTCAAAAATAAATAATCAGTTTTCATCATTACTTAAATATCACGCATTAATGTTGCTTACGTCAACAATTTTGTAGACAGTCATGCACACAACCCAAGCTGAGATAAGAAACTGGAAAAATAGTGCTTCAGCAAATATTTTTTCTACTTCTTCCAAAAACCTGGTAACAAAAACAACAGGAATAAGAACAACAAATAAGCAATAATAAATAAAAATATACCCACCATATTGCTTAACAGTATTTTGCGTTAAGGTTAACTAAAGTGCGGCAATTATTCAAAAGTGTTTGACAGTCACACAAATCTTGTACCTACTGTATTTTAAGATTATGCATCATTCGTTGCTAAAACGACATATATTATTATTTGTAGACGGAAATGATAAAAATAAAAGATTACGTTTACTAAAAATATTTTTCTGTTTTGTTTGAAACGACTTTGTAGAGTTGTATATGCTTGGCCTGTCGGTCGACCTAGGGTTTCAATTATATTTCGTTTTTAAACCTGAAGATCCAATTATAACTGTCAACATCATAGTGAGCAGAGAGACGCAAACTCCTGCTGGACAGAGGCAACCTCACATTCTCCACGTCGTCGTCGCCCAGTCCCGCGACACCCTCATCTACCGTTTCACCTTCACTTGTATTATACAGGGTGACTGGTGACAAATTTTAGATATTTAAGGATTTTAGATTACTCTGTACTCGATTTATGTAATATAAGTAGGTACCTACTTAATTTTTCACCAGAATTCCCAATAAATAAATAAAGAGTTACTTTTCCCGACGCGCCGCCTCTTCTTTAACTTTCGGAGAAGTTTACTCAGTAAATTAATAATATTTATTTTTTTATTTATTTTTTCTCTTCATGTATGATCTTAAACTAACACGTCCTGGAATTTTGAAAGTGACCCACCAGTTACCCTATATATCTTATCACAAATAATACTGTCCGAAGCTCTGAATGCACTTACCAAACTATCATCCTGTAATGCTCAACATTAGTGGCGAGTTTCTTCTGAAGTACTTCACCAAAAGCGGCATCATCTACATCAACGAAACCAGTTGCTGCTTCCACAAACTTGGCCTTTCCTCGTTTTGTGAGTTTTTTACTTATATCACTAGAAGACAGAAGTTCCTCCATATTGTTCCTTAGCATGTTGAGCTGCAACTTGACCTGGGCGTAGAATGCCACTATCATGCAATCCATGGTGACGTTTCCGTAGGCTTGAAATGTTACCAAAATAGACATGTACGCTACTGTTAGTTCAAATCTGTGAAATTTCACCTCATTTTTACTATTGCTATTATGTTCTTTATCTTTTATTCTTTAAAAAATACCGACTACTGGAGTTTTTACTAATCAATTTGGAATTTTATTATAATTTTATTCGACAACAACATGAATGAGTGACATTGATAATAACCAAATTAATATCTCCCTGCGATTCGGATTTTATTTTTCAAATAACAGGACGCTCGGGGTCATTGGCTTTATAAATTTTACTAGCAACTGAAGACTTGGACAAATGCCAAAAAACTAAAGTGGCAACTATCAGCAAGATAATATTGCGAAATTATTACAAATATTGAGATCAACATTAATAAGTTGTTTAACATGTTATAATTTTATCTGCCAATTACTGATCATAATAAGTACTGATATTTAAGAACCAATAACTTTAGACATTTTCATTAATACTTGAATGTTAAATATAAGATGCAAGAGAAAACTTTTATAAAATATTCTTTTTAAATTCAATATATTTGTGGCGCTTTAAGCTCCGACCTTTGACCGGTGTAATCTCGAAGTAAGAAGACTTATGTGCTCTCTTTGGCACAACTATGATAATAACTTAATTTTACTAATGCCCAATAATACAGGGTCTGTCGTAATGAATTGATAACCCGTTAACTGGAGTTGGTCTGGATTTAAGACTGTATGAAAATCGTATCTTCTTTCCAGATTTCTCAACCATATGAAAATGGCGGAAATTTTAAACTTTTTTATCAACTTCCCAATATTTTCTCGTTCATTTCACTACCATTTCATCCAATTTAGTTATTTTTATTATTTTAAGCTTTCGACATGTATTAAAAATAATTTCATTTGTCTAACTATGCTTACAACTTTATTTATCCCTGAAGTGCTTATAGTGTTAATTACAAGCATTTCTAAGTCAGTTTATAGAAGATCATCTTCAGTGTTGTAACTGATTGTCGCCGACCCATAAAATAATGCTTTTACAATTTAAAGGATAAAATGTGCAAAGCTTACACAGGTGATGAGCTCGTATCATAGGGAAAATACGCAGAGAATCGTACTTCTTCCCCTAGGGCTTTATTCACCAAGGGGAAAATAGTCCAGAGAGTGCCACAGGTAAATATAGCTCCAATGTTGAGATTGAGCAGCCGTTTCATAACATTGGCATTAGTCTTCATAGCAGCTACATGGTTTGGTCGAGTCGGTGCAAATAAGGGCCCTGAAGAAAGAAATAACAGAAAGACTTTAAAAAAAGAACAAAAAAAATTAATAAGTCCCGCATTGGTAAGATCCATTAAAATATTCTAGAGCGATGTCAGCTTTAAAAAGTAAGTCAACACAGACGAGTTCATGTCTGGCTTCTACTGGTTCATAACTTGATTTAGTAGATAAATCAGAGGCTTGCTTAATCGGTAATTGTCTAGATGAGCCTTGATTCGAACAAGTAAAGCTGGGGTTTATTAAAAATAAAAATATAATACTATGTGAGGTATATATGACCGCAACATTTTGAACTCCCAAGCGAAGAGACCCATCTCAAGTAAATTTTAAGTGCAGTGATACTTATTTTTGTATTTACCATCAATTACGCTAATGATTTTGTCAATTCGTCTAGTCCT
Source organism: Stenoptilia bipunctidactyla (assembly GCA_944452665.1). Classification (NCBI taxonomy): domain Eukaryota; kingdom Metazoa; phylum Arthropoda; class Insecta; order Lepidoptera; family Pterophoridae; genus Stenoptilia; species Stenoptilia bipunctidactyla. The sequence continues at coordinate 18,282,153 of OX101727.1, forward strand.
TAGGTTGAATGCAGTTTGCTTTCCAAGTGTGTTCAACGTCGTCAGCAGTATGAAGAGTGTGTCAACCACCCTGTCCGTGTTGTGGCGGTGCTTGAAAATAAAGAAAGCTTAGATATTTTCCTAAAGTGTCACTCTATGGTATCGTTTTTGGGACACCCTTTACACAGGATTATTGGTAATTAGACCGGAATCTTTTAAGGTGATATAGGGGAGGTCATTTGCTATCATTTGAACCCAATTCATATCATTCTAAAGTGTACACTATTTTTGAAACATTTCGGCTTTTCCTTTTTTTTTTTTTAAATCCAGTTTCACTCCTTCAAACATCGATGGTAAAAAACTAATAGTCCGATTTCGATTCAATTTTTAGTTTTAGATATGTTTACTTTGTCATTAATAAACCAAAATAATATTGTTTCAATGTGAATCCAAACAAAAGTTACAGGGCGATTTAAAAAATGAAAATGATTTTTATTGGAAACGTTTAAAAAAACAACATTTTTCTCCAAAATAGTGCTCATGAATTCTTCGTACACTTTTTTTATTTTTAAAAAACATCTATAACTCTCTCTGGCTATCCAACGAAATTAAGCATTTAATTGCATTTACATAGTTGCAGAAAAAACTGCAAAAACCAAATCAAAACCTGCATTTTTGCTCCTCCAAAGGAATCATAGGCACAAAGTGTTCCTGTCATTAAGACTAACTTTTCGGTATCAAAATCTTCGTAAGTAAATCATATTGTTTTTTAGTGACAAAGTAAACACCTAGCCAAAACTGAAAACTGAATTGAAATCGAAACATTAGATTTTTCACAATTGACGTTTGAAGGAGTAACAGTTTTACTATTTTTTACGATTTTCAGAACAAAAAGGAAAAACCAAAATATTTTTAAAAATGTACACTTTGTAATTAAAAGATTTGAGCTCAAATGATAGGAAACCACCCCGGTCTTACCAATAACCAATAACCAATGATATTATATAAAACAAAATATAATATAATATACAGGGTTATTGGCAATATAAATATCATTGCCAATAACCCTGTATATTCATCATATAGTAAATCTTGATTTAGATAGCCGCTATCTTCAATTTTAGTTTTAATTCCGAACCAGATTTAATGACCTCAATAACCCCTTGCTTATTTTTTTCTCCATTATTCTTATGATTAGGTACATATTGGAGCATACCACCACAACGTTGACAACATGCTGGGCATTGTAGAGTGTTACTAAAAACCAAACAATGACACGGAAAAATTTATGAATTTTCTCTCTTCTAAGTGAAACACTTTTTATAGGATTTTTAAAATAGGCAATCCTTGCCAGAGCAGCAAAATGCGGCTCAAAAGCTACGACGTTTCGATATTCCATTGTATGAATTCAAAGAAAAGGAAAAAACGATAGTCCTTAAATAAGTAATCAAAATGAAATATCAAATTGTAACTGGACCGTGAAGTAACATAAGCCTTTGATTAAAATAATAAACAGTTAGGCGACACCTCGTAATGCACAGTAAATGGTTCTTATTGTAGAAACAGGGTGCTTGTTTTTGTATTTATTTTGTAGAAAAAACAGATTTTATTTTAGAAGTAAAAAAGGTATATCAAATATTAATATATCAAATATCACCGCCCGGCGTCGGTGGTATGTTATGGTAATTTTTTATGAAGAGCCAGTTCCTTCCTTACCCCATGTGTAATCTTCGATCTCATCTTTACTTCCATCAGGTGAAATCAGATCAAAATATAATTCACCGATAAAGAAAAACAGAGAAGGTTCCCCGGGCATACTGTAAAAGTCAGTAAGGGACAGGTTTTTTGTCGTTTTTGTGTATAGGCTGACCCCCTTTCACAGCAAAAGTCTCTCTCTTCCATTATAATACCTTCAAATTTGTCAAACGTGACATCAGATGGTTTTATAGCCTCTGGTGTTCTTAGGAACCCCATAAGAGATACAGGCGTGAGTTATGTAGGTATGTATTTTTAACATGAAATGTCCTCAATACTAAGTGTGCACTATGAAAGGTAGGTAACCTACCAGAAACGGTGGTTTGTGAGGAATATTCGGCATTGAATTTTCGAAAATTTTCCGACTCTGCAGGTGTTGAGAAATGTAGATTTCTGCATCTTTATTAAGGCAGAGTGCTTTAGGATTATTATCACTATTACTAGCCACAGGTGTCCTAAAATTGGGGAAAGGCCCCCTTCTTTCGTTTTATTTCAAGCGATCAAATGGTTTCGCCAACTAGCTTGGGCAAAATGCGTCCAGATCAAAAGTTTCAAAGTATTTTTAATAATAGTACAACAGGCTGTATATCATCACCATTTGACAATGTACGTCCTGTTAAAAAAGGGTGTGTAATCAAGAAAAAAATATTCAATGACATGCTTGGAGAAATGAAGTGCTTATTAAAAAAGACATCTATATAAACGTTAATTACAGTATAATTGATGCTAGAGTAGTATAACGACACGAGCCAATTAAGCGCGGTGGGTAAAATACAGTTCGATTCAAAAACATTTTATTTTATTATTTTAGCAAAAAAAATTATGCCTGGGTAAGAGAGAGTTAGATAACTTTAGTAAGAGAGAGGCCTACTAAAATATAAAACTTGCTTTAAAAGGGCTTTTTTGGGTTTTCACCCGACTACTGCGAAGCAAAGAGGAGGGTTAAGATTTTGACTTAATGTAGGTATGTATGTATGTGGGTAGGGTATTGATGTTCATCTGTTCCCGCACAACTTCTTAACTTGCGTCTTGATTGTCCGCTGGTTATAGACTACATGACTTCACGTTAAATTGACTACAGCACCCTCTAAGGGGACTTAAAGTAAGGAACTAAAAAAAATATTTCTCGTCGGTTTCGTATATGGGGATTCGTATTTCGCAAATGAAAGAGCTATCTTAGCACAGTTCAAATATGTAAACACTATGACCCCAAAACATGTGAAATATTAATTAAAGTAAAAAAATATAAATTAAATTCTTGATTGTTTCGTGTGGGGTTTGACGACCGGCTGGTGTAGTCTCTTACTTCTATACCAGAGGTCCTGGGTTCGAATCCCGGCGGCGGCGGATATCGGTGTGATGAACACAAATATGAGCCGTCAAGTCATGGATGTTTATATGTTTATAAGTTTATTCCAATAAAAATATGTATTTATTCAATACGTATGTTTATATATTTCTTAAGTATATCAATTATCTAGTATCCATAACACAAGTTCTTTAATAAACTTAATTTGGGCTAGATAATGCTGTGTGAGTGTCAGAATTATTTATTTATTATATTATTTAAATGAAAGAGCTTTGTTAGCACAGTTTAAATATGTAAACATTATTTCTTCAAAACAAGTGAAAAAAAAATAAAGTTTAAAAACTAAAACCCAACAACTAAACAAGTTATAGTCTCCGCTGAAATATTTATGTATTTTTATACGTCATACTGATAGAGATATGTTTACAGGATAGCTAGCCGTGGTCGTATGCCACCTATTATAGCAAAACAGATTAATTATAATACCTATTTAAGTAAAAAAATAGTATAGACATATAGTAGCTAAATATACCGGGTGTAATCATTGTGTACACAGGCGATTACTGATATCGATATAAATATATAATAAATAAATAAAATCCCCAGACAATCACACCAACGACACGGCCTCAAAGTAAACAAAGCTTGTGTTATGAGATACCATGTAGTTTAACGTGTAAAATAACATCAATATTTTTTTTCTAAACAAAACACCCAAAGTTTTAACGTAAATCTGTAATTATAATATTATATTATACAGGGTGACTGGTGACAAATTTTAGATACTGAAGGAGATCACTCTGTACTCGATTCTGGTCATAGTTATGCAATAAAAGTAGGTAATTAATTTATCACCAGAATTCCGTATAAATAAATAAAGTTTTGTAACTGTTTACTTAACTTACGCTGGAGTCAATCGCGGCACGTGACCTGGAATGCAGATCACTGCCAACGCTAGAATTCATTACGCAGCGCTGTAACCATGCGCTGCGTAATGAATTCTTTAACATTCGGTTAAGTTTACTCAGTAAATAATTAATATTTATTTTTTATTTTATTTTTGCTCTTCATGTATGATCTCAAACTATCACGTCCTGGAATTTCGAAAGTGACCCACCAGTCACCCTGTATAATTAGGATACTATATTATTTCTACTTAATCATACCTATTTAACGTGTGGGAGTTTTTAAAACATATTAAATGTCATTACGTTACTAAGATAACGTACCTTTGACATCAGATTTTCGTGTTTGATATCCCGAATAGTTACGAAATAATCGCCAGTGCACACTTAAAGATTATTTAGTTGGTAGTTACACTACACCCTGTATAGGACTTCCGACAAGACCTTGCCGAGCTGTGGCGGATTCGTGCGTGGTTCGCTGTTTGTTATCTTATTTCTTGGGAATAGAAAGGAACAGTTCCTACAATTACAAAATGTAAATAAGCAATTTAAAAGTGAAGTATTTTATGTAAATTAAAAGCGAAAGTTGTGTTTCCAAATAATCAACGAATGCAGAGCAATAAAATAACCGACTTGACGTCAAAACTTTGCCTGAGTTATAATGTCATCCACGTAAACATTCTCCGAAATCATACATATTTTTTCAAAGAATTTTCAAAATAGATTCATAATTGTCCGATATCATGTAACAAAGCCACAAAAAAAAACACGAATTGAGAACATCCTCCTTTTTTGGAAGTCGGTCGAAAAAATGTTGATTAGATATTCTGCTGTATTCGGTATCATAAATAATACTAGGTAGGTACTTGACATTTTGAATGTACATACTTATACTTAATATAATACTTATAATATTTAACAAAGAAATAAATCAATATATATAAAACTGTTCCGTTACTGACTGAGTGACTGAGGTACTGAGGTACTGAGGTACTGAGTGACTGAGTGACTGACAGACAACGTACAGCCGTAACTACTGGGCGTAGAGAGCTGAAATTTGGAACATACATTCTTTAGGAGATGTAGGGGTGCACTAAGGAAGGAATTCCCGAAATTCCCACGGGAACGGGAAATATAGGACTTTTTAATTTGTATGAAAAATCTTATTCCTTAAGTGCACCGATGTGAAATTTGGTGTAAAGGTTTTTCAATGTGTGTCTGGTTGTGTTATGAAAGGAATTCCCGAAATTCCCACGGGAACGGGAAATATTTGATGTTTTAGTTTGTATGAAAAAACCCATCCCTTGAGTGCACGGATGTGATACTTGATATAAAGGTTCCTCAATAAGTGTCTGTTTGTATTATGGAAGGAATTCCCGAAATTCCCACGGGAAAGGGTTGGACTTTTTAGTATGTGTGAAAAATCTTATTCCTTAAGTGCACCGATGTGAAACTTGGTGTAAAGGTTTTTCAATGTGTGTCTGGCTGTGTTATGAAAGAAATTCCCGAAATTCCCACGGGAACGGGAAATATATGATGTTTTAGTTTGTATGAAAAAATCCCATCCCTTGAGTGCACGGATGTGATATTTGATATAAAGGTTCCTCAATAAGTGTCTGTTTGTATTATGGAAGGAATTCCCGAAATTCCTACGGGAAGGGGTTGGACTTTTTAGTTTGTGTGAAAAATCTTATTCCTTGAGCGTACGGATGTGATACTTGGCATGAAGGTTCTTCAAAGAGTGACTGTTGTGCTACGAAAAAAAATCCCAAAATTCCCACGGGCACGGGAAATAAATGAATTTAGTTTGTATGAAAAAAACTTATTCCTTGAGTGCATGGGTGTGATACTTGGTATAAAGGTTCTTTCAGTGGGTGTCTGGTTGTATAGTTTCTGAAATTTCCACGAGAAGGGTAGCTAAGCGCATACGAAGTTGCGGGATAAAGCTAGTATTAAATATAATGATTTAGTTAAAAAAATATGATTTCACTTTTCACAAAAGTCTTTCTCTCCATATCCAAATATTGGCGGATAGGTAATAATAGAAGTTGTACTTACTTAGTTACTATTGCAATCGTTTTGTTAATAGAGCTTTCTGAAAGAAATATTTCAAAACACTGATAATGTAAGTAAGGTGGCGCACAGTGTGACAAAAAAATGGCTCCTTTTATAAATCTGCAATCTCGTACAATTTGTTGGAACTACAACTGTTTTAAGATGGCCGCATATGTGCTTCTCCAAACTGTATACGAACATTATAAAACTTAAAGAAATAGACGATGATATGTGCGCTTAAGTGTACCTCGTGTAACATTGTGACCCATCTTACCCACCTTACTTATACGCCTTATAAGGTCTGTTACTTAGATTCTCCCATAAAATACAGCGCTGTAACTTACCCATTTTCGAAGTAACTATGATTTTCTATTGCTCATTGTAGACAATATACCTAGGTATACTTAATTATCTTGATTTAAATTTTATTAACAACGATAATAATAATAAAACCGAAGAGACAAGATCGTAAACTTGTGCAATTTCAACGTAAATAGTATTTCCTACGGTTTTTGTCTGAATAGAATGCAATAATTATACAAGTAATTGAATATTATTTTTTATACTAGTTACTTCAAAAAATGGCCACTAAATAAGATAAATTCTACTTTAAAATATAATTGCATAATAAATTGTTTCATTGAAATGAAGACTACAGGCACAATCTACGGTAGAAATTTTGTACGTTTTATCCAGTTCTTACGCCTATTCCTTATCAGTAGGTACTTATTAGTTTAGTTTATGTAAATAATCTTTTGTAGTTTATAACATCACTAAGGGTGCCCTCAAATTAGCAGCGCGGCTGCCGTGCGACAATAATAGCGCTGCAGTGTTAATCTTAATGCTGCAACAGCATTTTAGGTGTCTCTTACATAAAGGTTAACTAAAAAACATCTAAAGCCAAAATTTTGGTTTTGTACCCCGAGGTACACGTACCGGAAGACCACAAACACTATAAATATTTTTTACTTTTTTTACTTTTAATTTATACTTTTGCCTATACTTTTCAACTCGTACAGTCAACAGAAGATCTCAAATGTATTTCTTTGAAATAATTTTGTTCGTTAGAATCATACTTTCATTATGAAAAATGTATTGTAAAATGTCAAAATTGTCTTGGCAAAAGTTATAGTTTTTAAATTTGAAATTTATTGTTAGAATACTGATATTTTTATAGGTTTCATATTTTGTTATTAGGTATTAAAATGATTATTAATATATAACATACATTGTTAATTATGTTTTAAAATGATAGTAGAACTTATCTTTATTTTAATGTCATATTATATACGTCAAAATAACATAATTCTCCGAATTACTATTTTTTATGATGATTGTATGAATTTGTATGTAACCATTTTCATATTCGTTAGATCAGTCATGTGTTTATTTTTAATTTACCTATAATTAATCATGAATATAGTATCTTAAAGTTGATTCTGATAAAGTTGATTTTTAATTATTCCATTTATATTAGGTATTTTGACTATTTGTATTAATAAAGAAACTATTGTAAGAATAATTAATATCTGTGACTGTTCTAGAGGTCTAACCTTTTCTGTGATTACAATATAAACCCTGACTAAACAAGACTACATTTTTTACTTATCCTTTTACTTAAAAATATTATACTTAAACAATAATCTGCTGACTGTACTTGTGAGCTTAATTGAATGTTGATTTAGTTTATTAAATTAAAAACAAATTGTGGGCCTCCCGTACGTGTATCTCGGGGACTGTGGGCCTCCGGTACTAACCCAAAATTTAGTCTGTATTTATTATCATTATAAATTAAAATTTGAAGCGCTTAGTAAATTGAAAAAAAATATCAGTTAATAAATAGTAAGTTTTGACGACCGGCTGGTGTAGTGGTAACATACATTGCCTTCTATACCAGAGGTCCTGGGTTCGAATCCCGGCGGCGCGGCGGCGGATATCGGTGTGATGAACACAGATATTAGCCGTCAAGTCATGGATGTTTATATGTTTATTTAAGTTTATTCCAATAAAAAATATGTATTTATTCAATACGTATGTTTATATACTTCTTAAGTATATCAATTATCTAGTATCATAACACAATTATCCATAACACAAGTTCTTTAAGAAACTTAATTTGGGCTAGATAATGCTATGTGAGTGTCAGAAAATAATAATAATAATAAGTACCTATACTAAACAATCAACCAAGTGCTAGTAGAACTCGCTCTCCAATGGCTCCGTAAATGAGGTTAAATAAAAAATCTTTATATTTGGAACATAATTCTTAAAATATATTAAATTAGAAATTTAAAAATCTGTGTAAAAATTAATCAAATATTTATGTTGCAATAATAATAATATAATAATAAGACCACGCAGATTGTTAACTGAGTGGTGCGAGCAAAAGCATTAGGTACATAGTAAAAAAAAAAAAAAGTACGGTGTTCAATTGGTGTGTTTTAAATTACGAAATTGTCAATCTTGGTACTACCATGGGTAATACCAAGATTGACAATTAAAAGAAAATCGCAACCCCAATCCCAGTAAAAGAATAATCCAAATTTATAGGAGAGTAATAATGTCTGTGTACATTATATTTCATTACATTATCTTATTACCTTTACAATACAATTGACAGGAATTCAATTATTATACTTAATGCTAAGTACAACAAACTAAAAAAATATGCTGTATTTATCCTTATATACAGGGTGTTTTTTTCATGATGATTTCGGGGTGACTAACAAAAAAAAGTTTAAAAATCCTATTTATAAAGACCACATGGCTTATGAACTTTTAGTGGCCAGATAGGCATAGCAGATAACCTACTCTACAGGCCATATCAGTTTGGCTGACAATATTATACCAAACACCCTGTATAATTGGTAATACATCTAAACTTATTTTAAATAGATCCACAAGCTCTTTTTGTTTAGGTATTATAAACAACTCAAATCAGTTATTTCATTAAACCTAGTTTGTAACCTACCTACTTTATAATTAATGACATAATTATTCTTTATTTATATTAAAATTGCTTACAATTCTGAAATCACCTACAGCCACAAATCAAGTTTTATCTATATTTACTGCAATAAACTTTTAATCCGTATAATCATAGCGATTGACACTAAGATTGACAAGCGATGGGCATGATGTGGTAGATCCTATTATCCACATAAAGAATCATCAAGATGAAAATATTTTTTCTAAAATAGTAATACGAAGCACACTGAGAATAATATGTTTATTACATGGATGTTATTTAAACCCAAGGCCAAATTAAGCAAATCGATTATAGAGAGTCTGGCTAACGAAAGTAGATACTGGATTTTTTTGCAAACTTTTTATATGGCAGTACTAGCTTCTGGTTTCACCGTTGTCGTTCAAACGGTTGTTGATGGTTTTGGTAATTGAGATTTTGGCATTTTCGTATTTGAAAATGAATAAAAAATGAAAATTTTGATAGTTTCATAATCAACGTAGGAAACAGCGATACCAATGACTGACAATTCAATTATTGTATTATAAGCAGAAAACAACTTAGTTATGTTGTGAGTCGCAGCGACCGCCCGACAACCTGCATAAATAGCGCGCGCGCACCGCGCCACGAGTATTTTGTTCATTGTCTCTCAAGCTGTAAGGTTGTTGGTGGTCGGTGCGATTTGCAGTAAGTCCTTTACTTGTAATTTCAAAGTGATTCATAATGTGTTTGATGATATGTGATTTAAATTGATGGCTGTTTGTGAATTATTGTATTTTAGAGGTTATTTGATTATTTTTGAAGTAAATAATTTAAGTTTGTAAAAGTTGTTCTTTTTTTTATTTTATTCCTGCTTCTGATGCTAAAATCAGAAGTGGGATCACCTGTGACGAATCAGGAACAAAATACAGGCCAGTACGTTAATATTTCACAAGATAATGAGTGTGAACGTTGGAAACGTCTTTTTGATATGCAGCAACAAAGTATGATGGAATTAATTCATACTATACGAGAACCACGTGCATCCAGCATGATTATAACGTTACCGGAGTTTGATCCTGATACTCCAGAGCACGACGCTCGCACTTGGTGTGATACGCTGGACGTAACAAGAAAAACCTATTTCCGGCAGTGATTTGATAATTACAATGAGCAAGGCACTCAAGGGATCGGCTCCATCATGGCTTGCCCAATCTAGTCATTCTGGAATTACGTGGCCGCAATTAAAAGATCTGTTTTTAGCTCGATTATGAGCATGTTAGAGATGTCAGTTTGAAGACGTGTGAATTCATTTGAAAGCGAAGTGAATTATCTCATGTTGTGAAAGTGTGATTTTGTTTGAGGGCCTTGAATGTGAGATGAATGACAGAATAGGCCACGGTGTCTGTTGATTTGATTAATTAACTGTCTATTTTCATTTAAGGTTGCGACCAAAACATCTCCGATGATGCTGATGAGCTCTCAGGTGTCTCCGCTGGCCCTGCTAATGCTTCTATTAGAGGCAAAAGTGACTCGGATGACGGTTGCGATAAGGACGCCTCTGTCGCGACAGCTCAAGTTGGAGGAGAAGACATCTTGGGTGCAGCCGAGGACGGTGCACATTCAGGAGTGGCCGTATAAGCAGAAAACAACTTAGTTATGTTGTGAGTCGCAGCGACCGCCCGACAACCTGCATAAATAGCGCGCGCGCACCGCGCCACGAGTATTTTGTTCATTGTCTCTCAAGCTGTAAGGTTGTTGGTGGTCGGTGCGATTTGCAGTAAGTCCTTTACTTGTAATTTCAAAGTGATTCATAATGTGTTTGATGATATGTGATTTAAATTGATGGCTGTTTGTGAATTATTGTATTTTAGAGGTTATTTGATTATTTTTGAAGTAAATAATTTAAGTTTGTAAAAGTTGTTCTTTTTTTTATTTTATTCCTGCTTCTGATGCTAAAAGTATTTTGTTGATTTATTTTTAAACCTGATTGATACTAGTTGCCTATGTTTTTAATAAATACGTCACATCAAAAAGTAGGATAGTACCAATTTTGTTATTTTTCACGATACTTTTATAATTTAAAAATATTAATCAACTATCAAGTTTGTTTAATCCATGTGTCCTGGTTACCAAGATGTAGTTTTATTTAAATTCGACACGGTTTTCCAGTCTCTTCTATCATTAGCCAGACTTACCTATAGGTATCTACTAGTTCTTGGTAAGTAGGTACAATTACCTAATTGAGGATGATGTAAAATATGATTTCTAAAGAATAACAAAAACTAGACTTGAAAGAAAACTCACAATTATTTTTTAACAATTTTAAAATAAATTCTGATATAAATTGTATCATTAAGGTTTTAGATACATTTTTAATAAGTAAACTTAAATGATCTAAAGCATTAGGTATATTTAGGATAGCTTCGTTGTACGAGGTGAAATGTGCTTTTCAAAGATTGTAGATATTTCATTTACCTACATTTTTTTACTTATTACTATTATAAGGTACTACTCTACCTAAGTCGAGTGTGCCAAATATATGTTTGAAAGATACCGACTGCTACTAGGTACATCAATTAAGATGATGCGAGAAATAGGGGATAACGATAGACAAAGGTGTCTTTATTAAAGTCTTCGTAAGGGATTGTTTTACATTATTTTTGCACAAATACCTGAATGTACCTAAAACACTAATTTTTTTCTAAAATTACCGGCAAATATTCTTAATTTACCATCAGGTTCAAAGTAAAAACCCGAGCCTTGAAGAAAGGACTTTACGAAATCCTGACTACCTTGAGATAGGTACCCTATCAAAAAATATAATTAGGTACCGAAATTATTTAAAAATACCTTTCGTTTTTTTATTTAATTTAGGTAACGCACATAGTATCAAAATCACATTCGTATCAACACAAAAACATAAGCATTACTTACTAATATGAGCCGGGTTGCTCATAGAAATAAACTCCAAGTAATGATGAAGAAATTACAATGGTGAAAAGGAAAAAACTATCAAAAAACCATTAAAATAAATTTCAAATTAGAAGTTATACCTACTAATAACGGGCTTTTAAAAACTTTTGTGTTTACATTACGATTACGATTTTATTTTCACACGCATGAATGCTCATGCTCAGTCTGTTAGCAGCGTCATAATATTCAAGCGACCGCTTAGGTCGAATTCCTAGTAGTTGAATTACATGTGCCGTATTCATAGTGACTTTTGTTTGGTAGAGTTATTATTAAGTGATTTTATTTGGACGATTTTCATTTTTTTACTTTTCTATTTATAAGCAACGTAAAGATATTGCTATGAACTATTATTAATAGTAACATCCTTTCCAAAATTTGGACACAATTTTCTTCCGCGATTTATCCCGATTTGGATTAATTCAGTTTTATTGTGTTTAATTTAGATATAACGTTCAACCCATTCGGAGTTTAGTTAAAATTATTTGAATGGTTATTATTAGAACTACTGGGGTTTCTATTGTTCTGTTCAATAAGATGAACATTGTAATAATGTTGTTTTTGAAATTAAGACGTTGCATTACGTCTGTTATTATGTTGTAGTTTACGGCAGTTTTCAATGGGGTGGCCTTGCTGCTTGCAGTATCTGCAAAATATTGGCCTATTCGAAGTAATATTTGAACGTGTAGATCTTGAATCTGAGCACGAAAAAGATCCATCTGCGTCGTGAAGAATATTTTCGTGTGATATCGCGATGTTAATTGCCTCACTCAAGTTTTTAGGATGTTTGAGAAGAACACTGTTACTTAATTTTGAATGAAGGCCTAAAATAAACGTGTTACAGGCTATGTCTTCCACGAAAGCTTTTCTACCAGCTAATTCATCTTGGTTATTATTGGAAATAGTAATTTCAGTAAGAAGATGGTTTAAGCAGGTTTTAACTCGAAGAGAGTATTGGGCGACCGTTTCATTGGTGGTTTGTTTAGATTCCATAAACTTGGTAAGTAAATGCCCATAACATTTTCTTCCACCGAATCGGGTAGTGAGGAATTCTTTTAATTGATCCCAAGTTGCAAATTCTTTGAATGCGCAAGCATTTCCCGCTCTACCACGGAGTTGACTCAATATATATTTTAAAAGAATAGGTTTTTGGTTTTCTGTAGCTAAGTTGTAGGCATTTGTGCAATTATTTACGAACGGTATTAGTCGTTCCCGGGACCCGTCGAAGGGCTTAATAAATCTCATTAGAAAATTAAGGTTTAAACGTAATGATGTTCCGTCTAAATTAACAGATTGGTTGGATTGCGTTTCGAATTTTTCTGTATTCATCTTGAATCAAAGATAATAAAATTCTTAAATTATTTATTTAGAATGTTGCTGATTTGACTATAGATTTGGCACACTTCTTACAACTAAGTACAGTAAATTAAAAATTTTAAGTTAGGTAGCTACTTAAATTAAGACAACACAAAAACCAAGTAGTTATAACAGTTTTCTCTGCACGTCACTTTAGTTTTCAGAAATTGTATAATGTGTTACACTATAATGGCGACACTTTGAGAATATCGATGATAAGATAGAAGAAAAGATAATCCACGTGATTATCCTGGTGAGAGTCACTGGTACTCACAGTAAACCCAGGTTTACCAGAAAATAACACGAACGAACGAAAATGACAGGCTGAGGTCTCTGTCCTACAAACAACTGTTTAGTCACCTCCACTTATTTTCACTCTTTTCTCACTTGATTCTCGAATTCACTTTATATTTTACTTATATAAAAAAAATCTATAGATATTTTAACACTTCATGCACAAAAACAGTTTCCTGGGAGCCGATTATATTACCAATTATATTACTGATCTCCGTCAGTAACTTAAACAAGAAAATTTTATATTTCAAATACACTTATTCAAACTTGAAGAATTTGAAAATAATCAGATTTGGACATGTGTATGCTTTCGCAACTAAACTCTGACTAAAAAAACAAGACGATTAAATTACAACATAAAGAGCACACAAAGGCTGTTTTGTTGATTGCTGCAATCATATACATTTCTTAGAAGAGGTACCTATAGTACTTATTACAGTCAGGTCATACATTACAACTCATCGGTTTCTTATCTGACTGCGTAACGCCAAGGAGGGCTGGCTACGTTTTCAAACTCGTCTTCTTGTATATTATTGGTCCCTTAAAAATAAATAAAATCTCCAGACAATCTCACCAACTACATGGCCTCAAAGTAAGCAAAGCTTGTGCTATGCGATACCATGTAGCATACAACTAGAACATACATACATAACCTCACGCCTGTCTCCCCTTGGGGTAGGCAGAGATAAGGGAACACCAATTGCTACGATCCATAAATACCTATATACATAGATAAAGGCCCAGACCCGGAACATTTTTTCTTATTCAGTGAGAGAATCACGGAGACTGTCAAATGTCAAACTACTGAACGGGTTGATACAAATGAGGTATCAACAGATTCATAACAACTGCCCATATGCAACTAGGTACTATATTTGATAACCGATGCTAGAAGAAAGACAACTGGATCATATCCCATCACGAAGCCAAAGACTGCACAAAAACTAAGAGAATCAGGGCCCGAGCAAACCTATAATTGGCCAAACAAGTGTTCCAATAACCCTTGATGTAACAGAATCACTACCTACTCAACAACAAAAGATATCCTACTTTTGGTGCCTAGATACTCCTCTAGAGCGCAGGAGTTCCCACGGAATACCTATTCGATTGTAGAAGTCCTTATCTGCGTTCTCATCAGATTCTTAAATATCATCACCTTCAAGAACACCAAGTGTTAATTCTAAAATTCAGTAGAACTAATGTTGCACGCAAACAGCCATAATCTAGAGTCGTCTATAACAACTACGAGTACCTATAAAACCAAAATTTATTCAAGAGTTTAAAACAAAATATTCTTAATATCAAACAAAACAATTGAGAGCGTCAGAATGGTTGGTTGTGAAATGAAAGTTATTAATAATAATAAATAATAAATATTCTTTATTTCTTTAAAACACAATTTAGTCACAAGTTCAAGGTTGGTGCCTCCTTTTAAGCTTAAAAAAGCCTGTGCCAGGAGACACCGCTCTTCCTCACCGACTACAATACATCTGCTTAAAAACTAACATTAAATATATACAAACATTATTTTTAAACAATTTTGAATACAGGTTTTAAAATAAATAAACTAACAGTCAAATTAAAAGTAAAAGTAATACAGAATAGGAAATACATAGCAGTAACAGTACTAACAGTAATAAATTTATTTACATTTTATTCTTATTTTTTATATTTTTATAAGCAATTTGTTTTATATATAAAATGGAATTTGCGATGTGCTCGTATTTTGCATGTAAGTGTTTGTGTGTGCGAGTGTGTGTTTGAGTGTTTATATGCGTGTTGTGTAAGCATGTGAGTGTGTGCAAGTTTATATATAGGTATTTTCTATGAGGAATAAAAAAGGATAAACAGTCATCAGATTTTCGGTTCCAGCAATTTCTCCGTTTCCTCGTAATCCTTTTGATAACAAAAATTAGGCTATTACTTTTTTACATTCCTTATACGTCTTATTATATAGGTCTAAGTATTAAAGTTGGTTCGAAAATTACTACAGATTTGCTTATATTTACTACATTGGTTATACAGGGTGTTTAAAAAGTAGTTTGGAGAAAAATATCCCAGATAATGCTAGTCTTCCTCATTTGACTACAAAAAATATTTTTTTATTTGAACTTATTTTTCCATAAAAAAAAATCTAATGATTTAAATAAAAGCGCGCGTGCGCGATTTTTCACCTATCCAGATAGGTAGGTACCGCGCTCGACTCAGCCCTAGTTCGCACGAGCGATTTTTTGACGCGCGTTAAAAAAGCGTTTGAATAGAATAAATGTACTTCTACGTATCTGTTCACACTGCAGCGTTTTTTTTTTTTCGCCCACTGTTCCATTTTCTAGGCTGCGCGAAGGCGGTGAAATGTCGTATGAAACTCAACACAACAATATCTATATAGATAAGCTTGTTCACACGAGCGTTTAAAAATCGCCGACGCAACGTTCAGTGTTTCTTTAGTACTTATATTCATCTATGCACTGTTTTGCGCACCTTCGCAGCGTCGGGACGTGTCACATGTTGCAATTTGCTATTACGAAGCTTATTTAAGAATGAAACGATGTCGTGCGTGATTGGACTCTACTTTCTACCCGATAGTTTGAATGGGAAGCACTATGAAAACTTCCGGAGAGGAGATCTCGAAGATTTAATGGAAGATTTGCAACTGACCCTTATAATGGACATACCTATGGTTCTAGCATGATGGCTGCTTGCACATCATAGAAGGAGTGTTAGAGAACGGCTGGACATAACCTGAATGTATAGGACGAGGAGGACCTTCACCTTGGCCAGTCGAAGTCCGGACCTAGCCCCCATGAACTTTTATGTGTGGAATATTTAAATATGAAGAGCCTCGTAGGTATACAGCGAACCCAATCCAAATGCATCTGTTGACGAATTGAAAGTCAGGATAATCAACGTGGCACACGAAATGCGAAGAAATTTGACTACTGGTGCAGTTAAATCTGGGCTTCATTAATAATACAAAAAGGTATCCAAAACAGAAGCGGACATATTGAACGTGAATCATAATGTGCAATATAATACCTACATTTTATTTTGTACATATTTACCTCTTGTTTTATTTTAATTTCCAGGGCCAATTAATTTCGAAGTAGTAGTGTCCAGTAGAAAAAAATAGATCATACTTTAAATTTTTTGTTGAGTCTAAAACGGGCTCATCTGCAGCCTCGTAATGAAAATGTCATTTTCGGGGACGTGGACGAGCAGTTTCTTTTAATTCCGTTTCGCATTCTAATTCTTCAGCAATTTTTTTTGCATCAGATAACAACTGTTTAAACTATCGATGCGGTATTGCTCCAAGTCTTATTTTAACGAGATTAATCATTTAGGTAGCCTAAGTAATAGGTTTAGTAATAAGAGCCAATGACGTTAAGTTCAATGAAAATATTCAGATGTGCATCGGGATTGAGTGATCTTTTTTTTGATTTCAGTATAACCAAAACGTAGGTACATTTAATCAAAAATTGTAAAATATAATAAGGGAATTCCAAAAATTTGTCACTCTTAAGGAATTTAAGATTTTGCCAAAAATGTGGATCACTCAATTCAGATATTTGGCAAAATGTTTACACGCTGAATCTCCGCAAATACTTTATCTGTGGAAAAAAAAATTGTTTCAAGGCACAAATATGTGCCTAGCTGCATAAATATTTTTTTAAGTCCATTACCTCTTTCTTTGACAAGTGCTGAGATGCGTTCTTGATATTTTGTTCTACTCGTTTCCGTTTTGCTATGGGATTTGATTAATTAATGCGCTTTTTTATGCCACCCGTATTATCCTGCTCTTTATTAATTTCAGATATAGTTGTAAATATACATGTACAACTATATATCACATCGGCCCAGCAAAATATTCCACCTGTTGTGTCGAAATTCTTTCCTCTAAAAATGCTTTTGACATAATAAGAAATGAAATTGTACTAAAAGAAGTATGGTTTGAACAATATTATGTGCGAAGAACAACGAAAACTAAAAAATGTTATCGCGAAGATAACATTGTCACTGTGTAAACCCAAATTCCCACCTTCTATTTGATCAGTAGTTCACATTTACCGATCACAAGTCGATGATGATCACAAGTGCCCTGGAGTCCTGGCATGTTCAAAGATAGAGGAAATGGACTTAAGTTTATACTTATTTATGCGGATAGGCACAAATTTGCCTTTTAAAAATTATAATGTTTTTTGGATGAAAAGTCCTTTGGATGAAAAGTTAATGGTTTAAAGATAATGTTGACCGTTAGTCAATGTTCATGGGCCAATCGACGGTTGGTAAAACTCGCAGTGTTGTCGCCAAATACTACAGAGACGTCTTACCCACAATTACATCCAAACCGTGGTCCTGCACTCACAAGAAGATACCCAAAAAAGTCGCCTTCATCATCAGCAGACTACGGTTGGGTCACTGTTGCAATTGTCCTTCTTCCTGTGTCCACTTGGTTTTGATCACTTGGTTTTGATAATATCACTAGACATAGAGGACAGAACATGGTGGCCGAAGATAAGAATCCGATTGGCTGAGGTAAGGTGTCCTTGGAACTTGAGAAGAGTCATCGACAGCTATCTCACCGAAAGGCAAATAAAAGTTAGATATGCTGGAGAGGAATATCGCAAGAGGACGGAAAAGGGCTGTGTACAGGGCTCTATAGGTGGTCCTATATTGTGGAATTTCCTGCTAGATCCATTGTTGAAGGAGCTGAAGCAGAAAGGGGTGTACTTGCTGGCTTTTTCTGACGATGTGGTGTTGGTGTTTAACAGCGACACGGCTCAGGAAGTACAGACACGAGCCATACTAGAAAAGGTGCAGAAATGGGAAATCGCAAATAAGTTAGAGTTCGCTCCACACAAAACAAACGCCATTATAATTACAAGGAAATTAAAACATGACACCCCACGTCTGAACAGGTCAAATTGCTAGGAGTGATAATTGACAATAAATTAACGTTTAATTCCCATGTCACAGCAGTATGCAAAAAGGCAGTAGCTGTTTACAAACAGTTAAGTAGAGCAGCAAAGATTAGTTGGGTACTACATCCTGAAATTATCAGGACGATCTACACCGCGACGGTAGAGCCGATAATAGTATATGCGGCTATATGCGGCAAAAGTAGCTTAAAATAGTCTGCGGCAATTATTGGCGGAGGTGCTAGAGAAAACCAAAAAAAAAATGTCCAAACCACCGTAGCATACACTTTTCAATCAGTCACTACATCTTCTTTCAATCCGCATTTCTTTCTTATTTCACTGTTGCGCACCCTATCACTCAATTTCAATCCACAATGCTTCTCAAAGCTCTCATCTCCACAGCATTAATCCTGCTTTCATGTCTCTTCCGCCACACCCAAGACTCACTACTATACATAAGTGTTGGCGCCAAAACCCCCTCAAGTACCAGACGAGCTTTATTCGGTATAATTTTGCTCTCTTTCTTTGTTCCACTTTTCACTTGTTCCACTTTTTCGTCTCCTATCATAATATTGCATTCCTTATCTTCATTACTCTCCATAACCATGACTTTCGTCTTTCCAACATTGACTCTCAAACGTTTCCTTTTAAATGACTCATACATCACAGTGACCATTTGTTGCAATTCCGACGCTGACGATGCAAGTAGAACCTGGTCGTCGGCGTCACGCAGAGTTTTGATCAATGTCTCATTCATGTCTAAGCCCCATTCAGATTCTTTCAGATCTGTCAAACAGCTATCCATGAATAGGTTGAACAGCCATGGAGACGGTACACATCCCTGCCTAACACCTCGTTCGATGCTAAACCAATCCGTGTAGTCATCATTCAACCTGACACAGGCACCCGAGTCCTTATATAAGGATTTAAGTACCCGTATCAAGTCACTATCCACCCTATACTCGGATAGAGTTGACCACAGCTCATTTCTCACTCTTTTCCAAGACGATGAAGCAGCAGAAAACCTTTCGGTGTTGGCCAGAACCTTCTCGGTTACTGATCTTAAGGAAAAGACTTCATCCGTGCATCATATCCCCTTTCGTGCACATCCCAAATGTTTCATTCATCACTATCTCGATTAATATCTTTGCATACATTTTGCCTACAATACTCAGAAAACTAATGCCACGGAAGTTTTTGTATTCCTGCTGTGACCCCATGCCTTTATAAAGTGGCACAATAACAGCCTTGCACCTGTCACCTGAAACACGGTCAGACCGCCAACACATATTAACCCTTTACCCGCTAGACTCTATATCAGTTGTGCTCCCAGCGCCAAGCACAGTAAATCTAAAAATAAATACCTACCTACAACAAATAGGGATGTTCAATGATAGATCGATATAACCGTCCCAGCTTCGCACGCTTCAAATTCAATCTTAATAGTTTCACATAACGCTTGAGGAGTTAACAGATAAATAGATAGAAAGAGGAACTTTGATATTAAATTTCTATTAGTATGTATTTCGGTAACCAAACGAAACAAAACTTGTTTAAAAGATTTTAAAAGATTTATTGATTTCCGCACAATATACCTATTAGGCCAAAGATGAATATTTTTATGACTATACTGTGATGAAGGTTACATCTTTTAATGTAGTTAAATCACATTTATCGATAACACGAACATAATAACTAATGTGTAAGCACAATACTCATGGAAAATTCCACAAACCGGCACTCGCTTATGACGTCAGAAGCGGTCGTCTATTTCTGACCGAGGCGTGGTCAGGCTTGGAGAAACACACTAAGCAATGGCAATATAAAACCTTTCACTGTTGCCTGTGCGAAACGATATCTCTTTTTGAACTCATTTTCTGGTTTTGTGTACGGATCTTGCGCATCTGTCAATGAAGTTCTTGGTATTCGAGTGTCATTAAATAAATTATTATAATAATCTATAGGTTCAAAGGGGTCCATTTCTTTTACCCTTTTTGCAACTTGTGTTTGTTTATCAAGTCTAAATCGTGAGCGGAGCAATCACCTAAAATATATCCACAAAATAGATTATTATACTACTCACGAGGAGCCAAAAAGTATTTAAAGTTCGCTACTTAAGTGTGGGTATGACCAAACCTACGAAAACACGTATAAAACTGTGTTCAAAATTATGATTCAGTATAGATTGGCAGTTAAGGCCCAAATAGACTGTTGGAAACAAAACATCAAACCAAGGTGACCTTGCTAGTTTACAACGTGTTTCCAACAGTGAAGATGGCTGTTGACAACCAAATTACATGACCTTGGCGGGTTGGAAACGGCGGTGTTTAGAATCACAGACATACATCTACATAGACAACGCAAGTGCCACGATTTGTATTCGAACCAAGCGTGCCGACTTTTTAAGACCTATTGTGATGTCACAGCTGATATTTATTACTGGAAAATACAAAAAGATTCAGAGACACCGATACCGCCGATGAAATCGATTATTAAGACCGATATTGATATTCTTGACTCGATTTTCTAACAGACATACATACAAGCATATTACAATACATATTAAATCTAGAGGCGACCAACCTTGACATTTGGTTGGGGTTCGGACACGCAAAGGACATGCATTTGCGTTATCTATGTAGATGTATGTCTGTGTTTAGGACTGTGTACGCTTGTTATTGTATATTTTACTATGTAACTATAACTATAAATGACTCGAGTTTTGTAGCTTTTTATCCTGCGTTTCAACCTTTCCTTCTTTGTATCCTCAATTGCATACAAAACTGCCATCGCGAAGATGTTGTCAACGCGAGAGATCAGAGCACACTGACGATTAAGGGGCGTGGCCTGGCGTGACCTTGGCTTGTGTTCTTGTTTGTCTCCTTGTTGGAAACCACCGTTTGTAACAGTGTGGATGACTCGGAATTGGTTGTCAACAAGTTAACCTTCCTTAACCTTGGTTGGATGCATTGGTTTTCAACGTGTTTTCAACAGTCTGGCGGCCCTCTTAATATTCTTTCAATAATAAGTAAACGCAAATTGAGTTTTAAATAAAGCTAAACTGTGATTAAACTAATATTTGTTTTGCTGATATTCGTTTGGTTTTCGTAGTTTTAAGTTACTACATTGGTTGAAAAGTTCGCGGCCTGGCCATTAAAAAAAAAACTTTTGTTATTTTTTCTGCCGTCATTTTGAACTGTCATTATTCAATTGTCAGCCCGCGAATTTTCAATTTGATATCTTGTTTAAATAAAATTTTACGAACAATATAAATACGTGTGTAGAACAAATTTTCACTAATGGAGAAATTTGAACAACGTGCTGTGATTAAATATTTGTTTCAAAAAAGATTAACACCAAAGGAGGTCCATGATGACATGCAAACAACATTAGGGGAATCTGCCCCGTCTTATACCACTGTGAAAAAATGGGTTGCAGAATTTAAACGTGGACGAGAGAACATCGAAGATGACCCTCGCTCCGGCAGGCCAATGACGTCTACGACCGAAGAAAACATCAATAAAGTGTGTGATCTAATATTGAAAGACCGTAGATTGACTATCAGAGAAATTGCAGACACTATAGGCATCTCATATGAACGAACGCAAAACATCATTGTCCATGAACTCGGCTTTTCTAAGGTTTCGGCTAGGTGGGTCCCCAGATTGCTTTCAGTAGAGCAAAAGCGAATTCGACTCACGATTTCTCGCGACTGTTTGGAGATGTTCGAGGCTGATCCACAAGGTTTTCTTGACAGATTTGTGACAATGGATGAAACCTGGGTTCACCACTATACCCCAGAATCAAAACAACAATCCAAACAATGGAAAAAATCAGGTGAACCAACTCCGAAAAAATCAAAGGCAAGTCTGTCGGCTGGCAAGGTGATGGCAACGGTTTTTTGGGATGCTAAGGGTGTCATTATGGTGGACTACCTTCCAAAAGGCGAAACAATAAACTCTGCGTACTATAGCACCCTTCTGCGCCGTTTACGTGAAGAAATTAAACAGAAACGCCCAGGATTACTGAGAAAGAAAGTGTTGTTTCACTAGGACAACGCCCGAGTCCACACGTCTGTCGAGTCTATGGCTCAAATTCGTGATTGTGGTTTCGAATTGTTGCCACATCCAGCTTATTCTCCTGATTTGGCACCTTCGGGTTTTCATCTGTTTCCAAACCTGAAAAAACACCTCGGTGGGCAGAAATTTTTAACGAATGAAGAGGTCGAAGCCGCTGTTAACCTGTATTTTGAAGACCTTGAGGAATCTTTTTTTAAAACAGGTATGGAAGCTCTGGAAAGCAGATGGAAGAAGTGCATAGAGCTAAATGGAGATTACGTCGAAAAATAAAAATATTTTTGTATGTACTTTATTCTGTTTTCTTGACTAGGCCGCGAACTTTTCAATCCACCCTCGTACGTTTGATAATAAGCTCGACGATTTAAACTTTGTTTAAAACTAGTATTAGTTTTAAGTATCGTTTTAAAATACGAATATAAGAGACTTAAGTGTACTCAATTGTAAATGATCATTTGATTAACCATTTACCAAATATTATTTTTTTTTAACATAATCCAGCGTTATTAAATAAAAAAAGCATATGAAACGAATGATGGTTTTTAGTCATATATATACGACCTGCGGAATGGACTCGAAAATATTTTTGTCGGTTATATCCGACCGTGGCGGTTAAAGGGTTAAAAGCTGGTAGGTAAAGCAGGTTTGCAGTAACACCTTCACCTGCCTTGAGCATTTCGGCATCTGACCTATCATACCTTGCCGCTTTACCCAATTACTTCTTCGTCTTTCTTTTAATGGTAATTTAGAGTGACCATGGTTTGCTTTATATGTTAGCAGATATATTAATTTCCTTGTAAAAGAAATAAATAATTTTTTGCAAAAATCGTTTCTATAAATGATAGGTAGGTACCTACTGAGTAAAAAAAATTTGGTAAATCAACCCTGTAAGTAAAGTTCCGGGTTCAATTCCCAAGCTGAATACAAGTTTTTATAAAAAGCTTATCTTTTTTGATTAAAATTGATGACATGGTTCCTTAGAACATCTTTGTATATCTTCTAGTTTAACACTTACCATAGGTACTGATCGATCTTAATGGTCCACCCTGTATACTTATTCATTCATTAAAATCAAAACCCATGACAAATATGCAGTGCGAGCACAGAACTTTATCGACTTCATATAGTATGAAGTATGTATGGTATATAATAGTATGAGACGGTTTATTAGCAATAATTGAAATCTATCCATTGCTGTGCTTAAATAAATGTGTGCCTTGTTAATTTTGAATGTTTGTAAACTTGTTGTACTCTTAAATAACTATAAAATAAAAAAGTACAATGTTACTAAAAACATACAACCAACTCCATACTATATGAACATTTGTAAACATGAGTTGATCAAGTTCTGTGCTTGCACCAATGTACAGATATTACAAACAGTTGTCTTGCAGGGGGAATCGAACCCACAACTTAACACATATCCAAGTACCAGATTAATGATAACTAATTTAAGTACGCAAACTTTTGTTTTTTTGTGAGGTCTCAATATCAAAAGAAAATGGAACTCTCAAGATCTATTATAACTTAAAATGGGCTAGGTCATTTTTGATGTTGGAAAATAGTTGCATCAGTAATAATAATATTTTATACAATGGATGCCTTTTGATAATAATAGAATATTTTTAATTTCAGCATTTATTCACCATAATGTTATTTGGTATCCAGTATAGGTTAAATGCTCTGCATTTCATCTACCATTGGAATGTCAAATTAATATTTGATGTGTACTTTATTTTACAACTTTATTATGAAGCCACATTTGTACTCAAAATATACATTAATCTTTATGTGCAAGTTGAGAATAAATGTAATGAACACTGTTGAATTTTAATTTGATTATAAATAGTCTTTAGCTTCACATTTACATAGGATATCAGTTAAATAAATGTTATTACTAAAATCATGTGTCCGCATGCACTTAAATCACATATACACTGTATAATTGAAATGCTTATCACTTATACGTCGGGGCACTGTCTCTTGGGCGACACGTCAGCATCAGTAGGTTCTTTTCTCTTCAAGGGTTTAGCTTCAGTGTCTTCATTTATATTATCATCTGTAGATTCTTCAATCTTAATCTGAGGGTTGTTGAGCCTGTTAGAAGTGCAATCTTTGTCATCTGTGCTACCACTTGGATCACTGAGATCATTGATATTGCCATCAGATTGTTCCTTGGAATCACTGAATTCATCATCATCAGCTGCAGCTTCCAGTCTCTCTGCAGCTTGTTGTGATGTTGATTTTTGACTGCTGGTAACAATTCTCTTTGAGCTGGCAATGCGTGAAACCAAAGCTCTGTAGAGGTGAACAATATCACTTGGTGCAGCCTGTAAAGATAGATAGTTTCTAATTTAAGATTCTAAACATTCCTTGAACACTAAAATGCAATATTGAAGTTGAAAGTTCTAGCTTTGTAGTATCAGTGTAGATGCTCAAGTTATGCTAAAGTGTTTTTATTTTTATTTTATACAGGGTGACTGGTGACAATTTTTCAATACTGAAAGAGAGTACTCTGTACTCGATTCTGATCATAATTATGTAATAAAAGTAGGTACCTAATTTTTCACCAGAAATCCCTATGAATAAATAATCCTACTACAATAAATAAACTTACTAAAGACCTTACTACACTTTTCCCGACGCGCAGCCTTAATTAACACGCACACAGTAGTATTCCCGCCATACGCACACCACCACCCGCTAAGTAATTATTGTATTACGCTAATGTAACCATGCGTTGCGTAATTAATTCTTTAACTTTCGGAGATGTTAACTCAGTAAATAATTAATATTTATTTTTTAATTTATATTTTCTTTTCATGTATGAGCTTAAACAATCACGTCCTGGAATTTTAAAAGTGACTCGCCAGTCACCCTGTATAATATTCTCGCCTGAATAACAGAGATAATCTAGTTCAGGCACTTAGATATAATAAGTATTGATTTTTTATGTCATATTTTTCGATTAAGATTGTGAAAATAGATTGTGCAGATTATGAAAATAAGTAGAGTTACTATTATTATGCATTTTATAAGCTACACACTTTTTAACGAAAGGACCCGATAATTTGTCCAGATGGCCAGGGATCAGGCCATGAAACCGAGGAACCTGCGAACGATTCGGGCAGTATCAAGCAGAACCACTTTTTGCATATGTGCTGGAAGCAAGCCACCACCGGCCTTTCAGTGTCTAACCAGTGTGACTGGGGTCAAACCTTTTATTATATATTATTATGAAAGGGTATACCTTTAGGTGATCAACACCATTAAACTACATAAAGTCAAAGTCAAAAGAATCTTTATTTCGTAAGTATTTAAATACATTTGAAATAAGTCACAATTTACAAATTGAACTGAATCTACCACCACTTCGGAAAGTCGATCTGTTGAGCAATCAAAAGCAATCATCTTTTAAAAATACACAATAACAATAACAACAACAACAATTTACAATCTTCTTGCATCCGGATATCTTATAATAAAACTTTATGCTTATCCTTAAATCTATCGAAGGGTTAATCTTAATTATTTTGGAGTTTTGACATTGTAGCTCATATGGTACAAGTGTGTTTGGTGATATGGCACATAAGGTAGGTCCTTAATTAAAGTCCATAATTCCATGTCACCATAAGTGACCACAATTGTACAGAAAATTCAACTTCAATTAGCCTTCAAATGAGCCATTTGCTGTGGCACTGCTAACTTCTTCAACTGATTGAGAAATTTTATAATAATTGACCACATGTACAGTCACATGCATTAATAAGTATATAATATTGAAAAGTTTCAAAGAAATGTAAACATAAGATATTTCCAAAAAAAGTGTCTCAATTTGTCCTAGGTTTACATTTTCTTCATAAGTGAATTCTACACGTTCGTGAAGTCTTTTTTATGTATATGCTACAATTTCTATAACAAGTATACAATGCAGTTCCAAAGCAATGTATGTGGTAAGAGTGAATAATTGAAGATTATTACTAATTACCTGAAATGAGAAAATAAGAAAACAGCGATAAAAGTTTTGAATAACTATAACAATATGTTGTTAAGTTTTCCAGTTAGAAAATTATTTGAGATGTTCTCGATACATCAATTTTTAAGAAGTTATCAAAAAATGAAGATAACAGGAAAATACCTGAAATTAGTGTAATTATTCGGTTTTCCTTGAAAGTCATAGATAGCTTTTGGAGGTTTCCGTAGTGCAGTAATATAGACACTACTGCATCAATCGGGTTCGGAACAAGAAACAAAAAAAAATCGTGTCTGGGTGTTTATATCTATTAATGTATTTATATTCTAGGTTCCCCCTAGTTCGCTACATGGTATCCAATGGAAAAGATGGGTGCTATACGCCCTTAACGGATCTAGGTCGACTTAACCAGTAACCCTGTATACATACTTACAAACATACAGGTCAAAATCACAACCCTACTTTTTGCTTCGACATAGTTGTATAAAATGATATATTTTTCAATCTTATCTATCTACATGGTTACGGGAACTATGAGATACCAAAATTATTTTGTTTACTTCTTTTCGAAGCTGCATTGTATACATGTTAAAGAAATTGTAGCATATACATAAAAAAGACTTCACAAACGTGTAGAATTCACTGATGTTGCTTAGTATACCTTGTTATGAAGAAAATGTATACCTAGTTTTGACACAGTCTTCTGATTACACAATTTTGGGGACAAATTGAGACACTTTGTTTTTGGAAATATCTTATGTTTACATTTAATTGAAACATATACTTATTAATGCACGTGGCTGTACACTACTACACAGAATGACTTAGATAAGTCAACAAGTTAGAGACTAACTTTGATATTTACTGTACAGACAACAAAAATTTTCTCACCATGATCAGAAACAGCTTAACCTGCTGTTGGGCATCAGATGCTGTAATCCTCAGCGACTTTGTTCCAGCTTTCTCCACCACCATATCGGGCCATAGCTTGGTGTTGAGAACGACGCGGAGTGAACCCGCGACGCGAGCCACTAGTCGCGCCGCGCCGCCATCTTCTACGTCGTTGAGTCGTAACACACCGCGACCGCGTTCCCGCCAACTGCCCGATTCCCATGCGAAGAGGCGACATGATATCTGAAATATTATATAATATTAATAATAATATTTTTATAGGTTATCCCGTGGAGGTTTCTTGATAAAATTGGCTATAAGTAATTTTTACATTTATTTTATAAGTATTTAAGATAAAAAAAAAATCCCAGAGAAGATGTTTATGATCATGATATTTTTGAAACTTTTTTTATAATTACAACGTTAGAAACAGGATATTTCAGAATAGTGATGATGGCCCTTGCTTGCAATAGTGCCAAAATATTGATAAATTAAAAAACATGGTAAGTCAATATCCTGTTTCTAAAGTTGTTTCAAATACTTACCCAATATTAAAAACATAAATGTACATACAAAAAAAAAGTTTTCTCTGTGAATACAATTTTGCTTAAATCTCAAATATGCCATTTTATATAACATCATGTTGGTCTGAATACATTTAGAAAACATCATGTAACGGCTTAAATATTTCAACTAATTCACATGCATACTCTCTGATATGCCACTTATTAATTCGCCATAGCTTTACCACAGACATACACACTGTCAACATCTTTACCTATTTTATTTTACCATCTTTACCTATTTATTTATTCCAATTTCAATCCAGGTACAACTAGGCTGTAAAATAAAACTTATAAAGCATTTTCAGAAATAAATTTCCTTAGAAATAATTTTAGCCTTTTGCTACACACATTTCACAGTTTACTACTGTGTTTACATGGGTTGTATAAATAAGTTGCATGTGTTAATTCCTAGTGTTCGTTTGTAGCTGTAAATTTATAAATATAGAACGATTTTTCAATGCTAAGATAAACAGACATATAAGGTTGCAAAATATTTTGCACTATCATGAGGTTAATTTGGCATAGAAACTTTTTAACTGACGAATACCAAACTAATGTGAATCCACTTATCAATAGTATTTCTAAAAAAGTAATCCCAATATTAATTCATTTATAAATCCACCTCTATGTAAAACATCCTGTTCAGAATTTGCTTACATAACTATTTAATAATCAATGAAAGTCAGATGAGTCCAAATCATACTATGAACACCCGAACAAACTCACAATAACTTTCGCATTTGATTCAAGGACTGACTCAATCCATAGAAGTTTTGAAATAAATCAAAGAGGCAAAAAATCATCCAGCCTATTTTAACTCCCAATAATAATAATAAGTAATACAACATCTATATTCTCTTTAGAAAAAAGTTCTAGGATCACTTACTTGTAGTACATTAACCTCATCTTCCTCTCCAGTTGTAGTGACGTTTGTGGTAAATGGAATAGGCCGTGCATGTGATCGTTCATATTCAGCGGCTGCTGCAGCCAGCCCCTCTCCACTTGAAGATGGTTCTGGTGCATTTGGCTCCTGGAACAAAAGTGTTAATTTCAATACATGTGATACTTAGTATGTGATTCTTCATATAAAATGTATACTGTATACTTACTGATATTTAATAGTAACATTTTGCAATAGTAGGAAATAGACAAACTAACACCTTCATTCCATGCTTTCTTTCTCAACCAAAACGCCTAAGTGGTCTAATTTTTGTATCAAGATGGGGACTTAAATTCAAAATATTCATTTAGTTTTACCAGGCCTCAGCAATGAGGGTACTGACAAAATAGCGAGACCAGGAGCAATGGGAATTGATTTGAACCATCCTGTGGCATCATAGCTTGACTTGACAAGTACAACTTGAATTGCGTCTGAGAACCTAACTATGGGCAGTGGTATGTCACTAACTGGACACTGCAAAGTACATAAGCATATGTCCATCCAACCTGGGTTTCACTGACATGAAGCTTTGCAGATATTGCGAAAGTGCAGATTAAACCCTGCTATACCTGTGTTATCATGTAGCCATTTACAAAAGCATGAAATGGATTCAAAAGGGACCAGTAGCACCACCATCGGGAAAATCATAAACGTCAAATTGCTCACGTAGTCCCATACACCCCAAATAATAATATAAGAGTTGATCTCTACATTGGGAGGACATTTTGACAAATGCGCTTGCACTGTGGCAATGGAGTAACACTATCTGCCTGTGCTCCAGAGTTCACAGGCTTAATCCCTACGCAATGCTATTAATTATAAGTGGACATGTGTGTTTGCTTTATCTTAAAAAAATACATGATGAGTACATATACTACCTATTTAACAAGAAAATGGATAAGCTGATAGCATATACTGCTGCATAACA
This sequence comes from Stenoptilia bipunctidactyla, assembly GCA_944452665.1. Classification (NCBI taxonomy): domain Eukaryota; kingdom Metazoa; phylum Arthropoda; class Insecta; order Lepidoptera; family Pterophoridae; genus Stenoptilia; species Stenoptilia bipunctidactyla. The sequence continues at coordinate 18,312,013 of OX101727.1, forward strand.
CACAAGCTATTTCTCTGCAAAAGTCTGGGGATTTTATAATTATTATTTTATTATTAATATATAAGTACTATTATTATATTTACATGATGTGTGAATATATTATGTTCTAAAATATATGATTATACTACATTTATTTCACCATCTATAATTTTCCAGTTCAATATTAATAAAAAAGTAATGCAATTATCTCATACCAGAATCATCTAAGTACTAAGTACACCTAAGAAGGTTTGGGTCACCCTAGGATTTGAATACATCAAATCATATTCATATCTGGGATCTTTTGCCATTGTTTTCATTATAATCAAAAATATTTAATTGAGTAATTAATTAAATAAGTAATTTAATTAAGTGCACAATGATTAATGTCAATTACCATATTATAATAAAGACAATCTAATGTCATAGACCATTCATCAAAGATGTGTACATTTTTAAAACTTCAGGAAAATCATAATAATCGATCTAAAATAAAATGTTTCCTTTTTTCTTGAAAATGGCCTGAACTTTGAAACCCCTTTAAACTTTTAAAGGGTTGTTTATTACAAATAACTAATCTACATGATATTCTTTAAAATAATTAGAACATTATGTTACTTAACCTACTCTTACTTACACATAATAGAAAGCATAAACAATAGAGCTTAGTACCGATTGAAACAAAACATAGATATAAAAACTTACAGCCTCACAAACAGGACAGAGTGCTACAGAAAGAGAAATATATTCCCCATTTTGACTTCCAAGTTATCATAACCATAACAACAAAGTTATTGATATGAGTAATGTATTATAAGGTTTGAGGTGATAAAAGAAATATAACTAACTTGATTTCCTTCAGTAGCAGAAACAGCTGCATTTGTGAATAGAAGCTCACTTGCTCCATTACTAGAGCTGTGCTCATTGGAATCACCATTGTTCATTTTTTCCTTCATGAAGACTCTTTCGCTTAAATTCTGGCCAAAAACAAATCCTGATGATGGAGTGCTAGTTGGGGGCTGGGCAGTAACTGGTACCGAATTAGTGGTTCTCGGGGTAACATTTGCAGATCCAAGAGGGACAAATTTAGGAGTATCTTCATCTGTGCTTTCTTTAAGTCTATTTTCTGTTGTAGAAGCTGGGGCATCTTTTTCAATTTCGCTCACAGATTCAGAAGGTTCTGGAGCTTTAGCAAATGGATTACTAGTAGTCGTTTTTAGCTGGGGTGGTCGGAGTACTGAAAATAATGCAGTAAAATTACAAAACATTACTGTCAGTGTTATTTTAAATTTAATTCAAAAAACTTAAGTTTTATAACTAAGACTATTCACCAAATGGGTTAGAGGTTTTGTTAGAGCTGGTGGCATAGTTAGACATTCCGAAACCTCCTAGACGAGGCTTAGCAAGTACTACACGTGACTGCGCTGAGCCATTACAGAAATCTTCAACAGAAGCCTTCCCTGTAAATAAAATTTAAAAAATAGATAAAAATAGTCATTATTGCATATATTAATAAAAAATAAAAATGATTATTTTTTTTAATTAGAGAGCTATAACAACAATATTATGAGTTGTATTATTAGTTTACATCTGCAATTGACGAAATTAAAAAAAAACAATTTGAAGGGATGAGACAAGCCAGATAACCTACGTACGTGGTCCAGTGAAACTAATTAACAAAATTATTTAAAATAATAGCTATACAAGAAATGGTTATAACGTCATAGTTCGAGTTGCAGACAATCGAGAGGATTTTAAAAGCGAATAAACTGAATGGATCTAAAATGGTGATCTTTGTTCGTTATTTGTAGAAGCTTTTAAATACACATTCTGATTTTGATTTGAACCAAGAAACTCTTATTAATATTACAGTGATTGCCTAGTTAAAATTTGTAGACAAAATCGAGAAATGTAGGAAATAAACGGAGTTAAACACGAAAACTATACCTTGCTTCGCATCTGCCATTTTTGATTTAACTTTTTTTTTTAATGATCAAATCAATCCAACCAAATGCAGTTCATTCTTACACACGCAAACAAGTTAACAAAGTGAGTGATCAGTGAACTGTAAGGCATCCTTAACGGAAAGTAGAAGGAGTAATCACTTTTCAACGTAATTATTATTTTTATAAAACTATTTAAAAAATGACACTTGATATATAATTTACGTAAAATAAATCACCTGAGGCGGTAGTCGAAATATTCCACTAGTTTATTATTTTGCAAATATTTTATGTTGTAGGTATAATTCTATCACACCCTGATACTGTCGTATATAAATGGAAGAATATTGGAAAATATTCAATTTTTTTCTTAAAATTACAGTTAATATGATGAGGACTTGAATAGAAGCAGACCATAAGCACAAAAACAAGGTTTTTGCTGTAAATAATTAATATTAAAGTAGGTAAGTGTCGTTTTATGAAACGAAAAAGTGTCAATAAAGTATTTTATTATTATCTTATTGCTATCTATTCAATTTGAAACTCCTAGTATTTAACTGAATAGTTTATGAATAGTTTAAACAATAGAAAGAGCTAAAATGTTCACTAAAACTCAGAAGTTTAGTCTTTTCTCATAATCATAGAAGTTAAATTAACATGTTATAACTCTATAGGCTTCTGACTGTTTTCACTACGATACACTCCTCATGAAGCTACATCACTATGGAATCAATGATGGGGCAGTTGATTTTATGAAATCCTATTTATGCAAAGAATGCAAAGAGTTGATATTAATGGAAAGAGATCATCGGGATATATGGGAGTGCCCCAGGGGCCCCAGAGCTAGATTCTTGGGCCTTTCTTATTCTTAGTTTATATAAATGATTTGCCATTTGTGGTAAAAGACAAGTGTCAGGTCATATTATTTGCTGATGATACCTCTTGGATGCAAGGAGATGGGATTCCCTGGCTGTAAATTGTTATTGTGCATTCTTTTTTTTGTATTTTTAAAAGATGATTGCTGTTGAGTTTCTTGCCACTTCTTCTCAAGAGATCGACTTTCCGAAGTGGTGGTAGATTCAGTTCAATTTGTAAAGTGTTTGATTTATTTCAAATGTATTGAAATACTTACGAAATACGAAATACTTACGATATGTTTGAGTTGAGTTGTTATATTACTGTTATTTATATAGGAGACCCAAACCAATACCACCGACACAATTAAAAATCATGTTCCTAGAAAATATCATTTAATCCTCATGTACGCGGTAATTGTATAAGCGCAAGCGAGTAATTTTTCTATGTGTGATCAAATCGTTTTGCAGAAATTCTAAGTAGGTAATTATTTCCATTTAAAATTGCTGGAAAAAAATGTGGTCCAATAAGGGTTCTTCTTATTATTCCTGCCCACACATTGAGGGAAAATCGTCTTTGGAAATTATTTTCCTTGTCAGTACATTGGTGGATTATGGAAATTTGTTATACCTTCCCTCGAAAATCTGGACTCATCGGTCCAAAGAACGCTTCTCAAAAACCGCCCGTCTTCAATATCAGAATATATAAAAAATCGACAGAACTGCACTTTTTATGCAGAGTCTCCTTCTTCAAGACCTTGAACTCCAGTGCCGTGGAAGGGATACTTTCCCTCGCGATGAACGGTGCTCCACACTTTCCATATGGACAGATTCAGATTGCGAGCTGCCACTCTGACGCTCGCTCGTAGTCGTATCCTCAGGCCTTTGGCCAGACAAAAAAACATACAATCACTACGTTCTAAGAGACCCCACAGAATGAATGAATGAGCTAAAACAGTAGGTTCTAATTCTACTGCCAATATATTAAATAAAAAAATAAGGCCAACTTATGAAATATTAGGGATGTAATGTTCAGTATCGATAGTTAGTGATGTTCACGGTCGATACAAGATTCGATAAATAGCAGGTACAGGGAAAAATTGATAACTCAAGTACAAAAAAAAACTAAAATTTTAAACATTTTATTGAACCACATGGTATTTTTACTTAAACCTATTTAAGAAATAAAAAAAAGTGATTCGATGAAAAATTTGTGACATTCTCAAAATATTAATTACAGCACTATGTTATTTTAAAAGTATGTTAACCTTTTGTTACTATGTTGAGCATGCATTATTGTAATTAATCATTATTAATGATTATCCACTCTCCTTCTTGTTTAATTCATATTCATTATTCTCGAGGAAAGTAATTAAGTATATACTTAATAAAAAAATATTACAGTAACCTAGTTAGAATTATTGTGTACTATACTTTAACAAAATATATAAACATACGTAGGTACAACAACAATATTTAAACAAAGAAAGTTATCGAAGATTCATGAAGACTAGTCAAACAGTTACATATTGCTGTTATTTATGTAGGGTTAAACAAAGTTCCTCAGAAAATTATCTTCTGTTACAATTTTTGTTACCGACTTGATTATCATTATATCGTAGAAAGGCTAACACCGGTCGAGTAATTAATTATAAATATTTTACCTACATTAAGTTAACATATAATCTTTATATTAATTCTATCTTAATGTTTAAATTAAATATAGATATAGATAAATAATTAATGAAGAATATTGCTACCTATATAATGTATTGTACATATATCAAACAATGACAAAACAGGTTTTACAATTAAAAAAATATATATAAAAATAATATATATTTCAGAGACAATACAATTTTACATATTTTTAGTTCTCAGTAATATGAATGATTATACCTATTTTGTAAAATACTTCTGAGTGAAGAGGATAAAATCTTAGTACTAAAAGAATGCCTCTAGAGTCTCTTATTAATGGCTTGATAATGAAGCTTACTTAATGTAAGTTATTATTTATTATTATTTTGAAAATGGTGAAATATTTTCAATTGCTTTTTATTCCAGATATACTTTTGACACTTAAATTATCATTATGAACTCCAGACCTATTAGGTATAGCTATACGCTATTTTTTCATTGAGTCGATCTGTATTCAACTAATACCTACCTACTTTGGCATTGCGAAAATTAAAATATTTTTTATTTCGTATGAATTTAAACAGACTAATATAAGTCATATTTTTTACAAAGTGAAATGAATCTAAACCCAGTGCGGCGAAACTTGATCCTTATGACACTGACAGTAATTTCCACAACACAAACTTGTAGCGCCATCACCGTTACATTAGAATCGTATTGGAGGCTTCATGAAATGGCATTTATTTATTTTTCAACACACTTGCTCGTAAAGTGAGCGTTATTCTATTGAATTTAGAACTATAAACTGGGCTATAAGTCACGCGTGCATATATTATACCCTAGTGCATAATATAATGAATCCTACAAAGTTGAATTGTACCTTTGTGCAAATTAAACGCGAGTAAACAGAGCATATTTTATTGATCCGGGTTATACATTAAATTTTTTCAGAAACAACAAAGAGGTTTTTTATCCATATACATTTTTAAATGTTTACGCCTTATATTAGTTAAACAAAATTGTATATCAAACAAATTTTTCACAATTTACAATAATTTGTTACAAAATATTAAAATATTTGGATTTACCACTCCAAATTAAATATTTTCATGTAAAATAGGCTGTATATGCTATACAGCCATTGACACATTTGGCGGAAAAAAAACCTACGCGCATGCGCGAAGTTCGGCGCCATTTTCAATCACAATTCACAGCTTTGTTATCAAGTGTGTTTGTTATTTTATGACCACGTATTCTGTCTTTTACTCACAAGTGTGTTGAAAAACGTCGTATACAGGGTGTAATCTAATTGCCCTATAAGGACGAAACATGTATGTGCTAACACATGCAAGTAAATATCTTGGTGAAGTCAGAATTTTAATATCGTGATTTTTTTAATTTTTCACTTTCAAACAAACTAAATCAATATTATTTAAAAGCAATTTCACGTACATAGAAAATAAAAAAATAAAAATCGTGATATTCAAATTCTGACTTCACCATAGTATTTACATGCATGTGTTAGGACATACGTGGTTTGGCTCTATAGGGCAATTAGATTACACCCTGTATAACTCGTGAGCGTTCCTAATTACAGTCTCGGCTCATTATTAAGCCCTCGCCTGCGGCTCGGGCTCAAATCACAGCCTCGACTGTAATTAGCAACTTCCGTTGGAATGGGGAGTTTTCTGACAGCTCATAAAAATTTGTTCAAAAAAAAATCTATAGATGGCACTTTTAAAAAGCCGAAGGCGTTAATTCTGTAAACTATAATGTAGGTAAGTGGTATCTACCATCTATGGTTATTTATAAGTTCAATTTCTAATACAGACATCAATTAATTTATTTTACTTTAAAAAACGCAGTGTGGAATAAATGGCTATATGACAGACAAGACTTCGCCTTTTGTAAAGCGCCTATCGAAGCCTTTTGTACCATTTTGTTTTTTTAATGAGCTGTCAGATAACCTCTCATTGACATTGTCTCCATTTGACAATTCAAATATTTAATAGACTAGACAAAATTGATTTTATACTGTCAAACTTCTTTATAGGCCATTCGATACACATTGCGATTGCAGCACGACTTCCGGGTGCCAACTTTATAGCAGAAAAATCCGCTATACGATTACAAAGTTGGCTAAAGGCATACAAAACTTCACCCTGGGCCAGACTATCATCAGACTATACTTACTTTAAATAGTAGTGCTGTGATCTGTGTTGTGGTCGGTCAGCGCAGGAAGGTGGGGAAGTGTTGTTTTGTGGATTGTGTTGTGGCTAATGAAAATATTTTCGTTTTGCAATGTCTCAGTATCAAAATTAATAGACTAATTAACGTTTTCGCAGTGTCTCAAAAAGTTACTTGCGGTCTAAAATTGCGTGTTTAAATTGTGTCGTGTTTTGAAAAGTTTTCCATAACTTTCCTCTTTGATTAAGTCATCAGAAACTTAACATCAATTTACAGTAAGTATGATTTTATAAAAAAAATATAAGTAATTAAATTTTATATTTTACCCCGGGTTATAATTTGGATTTTAAGTTGTTAATGTAGTATCAACTCTTTAATAATAACTTAACTGACGTTATTAACTATAAAAAGTTTTGTTAAATTCGTTATATACCACTATGAAAGTCTGATAAATAATGCAAAGGGCAAAGAAGCTAGCTGTGTGTTCCATCAGGATATGGAGCTAGAATTACGAGTTTTATGTGTAGTGAAGGTTATTTAATAACATCTAAACTTTTTCAACCCTTGTCAGGTAAGATTGAGGTCAAACATGGCTGTAGTAACTTAAAATAAACTAAATAGTACACGATGCAAAATTACGTAGCCCTTTAAACTTATTTGAAAGTTATTCAAAAAAGTGCACTGAATATTCACTGATCAATATTTTAAAAATGTTTGATTGATGCCTATTTTGATACTCATGCCTGCAACAATTTATATTAATTTTGACATTGTTTATAAACATATTTTGAGACTACAAATAGAGATAAGATTAAAATCATGAATAGACAAAAACAAGGTAATTTTTTAAGAAACAGCTCCTATAGACATACTGTCGAATTCATAGAGAATTTGTCCACGTTAAAACAGCGTTACAGAGGGTTTACAAAGCACAACCAAAAAAGGTGATTCATAGACGATAAATGACATTGTAAACATACTATAACGGCTTTCTAAACATGTCAAATTTACAATCAGGATGAGGCTTCTTTAAGCCCATTTTACCGGCCGAGTCTACCCGAAGGTTAACGAATATTAACGAGTTATAATTTGAGTTTCACAGTTTCACTCTTCGTCTTCCTTCCTAGTTCCCTGTGATTATTTTTTTCGTCGCGTCAATTTGTGGTCAGTGATGGATGGAAGTCGTCGTGGCGCCGTGGTTACTGTGTGTATCATACGATATCACAGGTTAAGCAACATTCGGCGCGGTCGGTACTTTGATGGGTGACAGCCGACCATTCATATTACTCACGACGACTTCCGTGCTTCGGAGAGCACGTTAAACAGTCGGTACCGGGTGCTGTATACTTGTATACAGTAGTCGTTAGGGTTTGTCAGAAGCCATCTAGGCGCCCTAAAAAATTCTGGCATCCACCACCCAGCACTGGGCCAGCTTAGTGGATTATAGCCTATACCTTCTCTGCACCCAGGGGAGAGACTCATGCCCTGCAGTGGGCTCATTACAAAGAGTTGTGATGATGATGATGATGATGGATGTGATGAACAATTTGATTAACATACAGCTGATAGCTCGTATTGATGCAAATAGAGTGCGACCTAGGAGAAAGGAGTACCGACGAAGAAAAGACCCTTTTACTCTAGACGATATTGAATTTAAAAAGAGATATCGCTTTAATAAAGATACTGTACGGCGTATTACCGATTTAGTTCGTAATGAAATTACGCGATGTCCAAGAGGGTTTGCAGTATCCCCTGAGCTACAGGTGCTGACAGCGTTGCGGTGCTGGGCGAGAAATGAGGTTAGTACAGGGAGTGTGTTTCCATCTGAGTGCGGTGAGAGGATGTGAAGATGAGTCTGATGTAATTATATTGACCATTTCTGGCTCTTTATTTTCCTTGCCTCACAAAAGAAAATCTCACTATAAGGCGATAGGTATTACAAAGAGAATATCTCTTGTGAAGCAAAGCCATGTACACCCTGTACAGAGTTCATATTTTATTGGAATACTTGTACGTATTTCACCCACAATAACAATATTTTAGTATTGTCTTAAGTTTTCACGATTCATAATTTAAATAAAACTACTTTTTAACCGGATTAATCGCGTATAATTTATATTTTACATTTTAACTCGACGTTTCGGTGTCTTTGCAGACCCCGTGGTCAACAATATTTTATTTCAATAATTTCAGGTTCAGGATGACAGTGGTGAGCTTCATGGCATAAGCCAAGCTACTGAATGCCGCATTTGCGCTAGAGTAGCAAGAGCTCTTGCCCGATTAAGTAAAGAGTTCATTTTCATGCCCAACACTGTGCAGGAGCAAGAACAGGTGATGAGGGAGTTCCGAGCTATCAGGAACTTCCCAAATGTAATCGGGGCAATAGATTGCACACACATCCGCATTAAAAAAACTGGTGGTATTTTTCCAAGAATAGTCGGGAGTCGGGGCACAGAAAATTTAAATAAGCGAAGGCACTGAACAAGGCGATAAATGTATAATAATTTGTGACGAAACTAACGAAAACAAAAATAAGTAATGAAATGAAATGTCTGTATCGACCTGTCAAATGCCAATTATAACTGCAAGTAAATGAAATATCCATAGCCCTAGGGCAAAAAAAACCACAATTTTATCTCTGGTGCAATGAAATGCGACGTTTCCGCTCATGCGTAATGTAATCCGTATAATAACGGTGTTTTAGTTAAAATAGGATTTTCAGATGTCTATGAATCACCTTCACTTACAACACACTATAAACCTTAAAGAGTGTTGTAGCTAAAATGCACTTTAAATGCTTTTTAACTATTTTCTATGAATTTGACTGTTAAAGTAAGAATAAAACTAAGACCATACTTTTTTTTCTCCTCACAGAAATGGTCAAGGAAGTTTCTATACAATATGTAGACTTAAGTTGTGTATAAAAATCTGTGCATTAAAAATATTAGTTAATCTATAATAAGACTTCTAAAATGTTATTTCATTAGCCAACTAGGCTGGCTATTTGATGCTTAGCCGTGTATAATGCATATGCAAATAGTGTGCACATTGATCTCCATAATAAGCAGATCAGGTTTGAGGTTGCCATTAAATTAATTTTACCTATAAATAAGGCATTCTATCCCAGTTCTTAAATTGTAAATATGAAAGTTTCAGAGGAATTCTAGATGAATGAATTTTAGCAATTGAAATGGTTTAATAGATTAATTACAGTTGATTTCCTTTAAACTAAAAGTGTTCTTTCAAGTTGATGCAGATGATGAAGACTTAATGCTAGTTACATTTGTACTTTTCATCATAATTATAACTTGTTAGTTCATAACTCATTAACTGCATTGCTTATAATTTAACTGATAAACTTAATAAAGGATAGACAATGAAAACATTCCTTCGATATTCCCATTCCAGCAGTGATAATGTTGTTTGGATTTTAATGACTAGGATAAAAAAAAATATTTTTTATTTTTGTTAACAAAGTTAAGTCTAATTTATTTTCTGTTTTCTGAAGCTGTGCAGCCTTTGCAAGTCATGCTTGCATAGATGCACTTGATTTAACATATTTTTTTTATTACATGAGTTTAGGGTCAAAATTTAGGCATAGTGTACATTAAGTTTGAAATAAGTTGTGACAGACATCTTGAATGAAAGCGTGTGAGTCCGTCAAAGGTTGTGCAGAACATTACAACCCTTGTTGCAATATGCCAATATGCCTCCACTTTTGAATGTAAAATTCCTTTCCGTAAAACATGTGCTTAATAACTGGTTCAATTTCTGCAGTCCAATGTTCTGTAAGTTGTTTTCTTCAAGAACTTATTTTATGAAAGTAGATCCAAGTGATCAACACACAAAATCTACAACATAAACAATCAGTCATTATTCTATTGATATTAGTTGTTCAAGTTCAACTGAGCTAGTCCGTGTTTTTATTTTTATTGACTCTCAATAGATGCAGAGGGAAATTTGAAAATCGAACACTGGTATTTTTATTTTTAAACTAGCTGACCCCCCAAACGTTGTTTTGCCATATAAAAAAAAAAAAAATAGATTTTGGCCGATTCTCATAGATACCGGATAAGCACAAAAAATTTCATCAAAATCGGTCAAGCCGTTTCGGAGGAGTATGGCAACGAAACTGTGACACGAGAATTTTATATATTAGATGATCGAATTTTTCAAAATAATTACAAATGGACAGTGTCTTATACATAAAAACTTTTTTTCGCGAATCTTTCTATGTGGCCGCGTATATGCCAAAATACATATAAGTTTCTAATCCTGTCTTACACTTTCCTTCAGTCAGATTGTGAAGTGTCTTAAATATAATTGAAGATAAATATGCTTGATACTTTAGAGACAATACTGGGACGAAACTGTGACAATTGAAAGTATGAAACATGAATGAGTCAGAAGAATTATACTTGTAAATATGTATGATTCTTGTCACGTATTGGACTTGATTATTCCATACATAAAACTCTATTCAATTGAATGATATCTGTTATATAATTTATGAATAAACAACGAATAATGTTGGTTATTTCACACAGCGACATCTAAACTCGAACTAAACAGAGTTGGGCCTAGACAACACCCCGATATTAGATTGTTTTTTTTATAATAAATAATTTGGTTAATACAGGGAGAACTAACAGACCCATGACAAATCTCTTACTCATATCAGCACATCTTCCAAACATAATACACAAAACTTAAAAAAAATGTAAATAAATGATTACTTATTTGACATTTTAGTCACACAGCGCCGTCTAGCCCTGAACTAAGATATTGTCATTCAGATTTATCTATACAGTATTTCAACTTCATATAAACGGACGAAGCGCAACTATCGATCAGATCGAGCCCTACACGGCTCGATCTGGGCTCGGCATCGCGACCGGCGGCCGCTTGCCGAAACAATTTTTGATTGAGCATATTATATTGTGGATTTTTAATGCTTTAAAATTTTATAATTACGCATTTCGTACGTCTTAGTCGAGGTGCAAGTATGTTTCGGTTGCTAATTTATAAGACTGATATGTGATTCAAAAATAAACATGGTTTATTAGGCCTCGTTGGTCAACTGAGGCCGCTCGAAGTTATCCCGCGGGATGAGTTGAACAAAGCTATATTTTGCATTGGTCAACTTATCTTGTACATTCTTGTGATTTGTACATTCGCGAAGAAAACTGTTTAACATTAGATTTAAGAAAGTAATAATTCAATAAAATAAAATGAATAGGCCTATATTGCCAGCCTGCCTTATCTGATCTTCCATCAGAGTGGATTGATGAAATATGGCTCTATCTATGCCATTGAAGAAGCTCTCTATAGCAAAAAAGTCACGCAATTCAATGATTTCTTTGACTTCTCTGGAGAATGCTCCACTTGTAAACACCATAATGTCGTCGAAACATAGAACTGTAAAATATAAAAAAATAGATCCAACTCTAAAGTATCTTCTATTATATGAAACACTATCAAAATCGATTCATAGTTGACCAAATTTTGGCGTAACAAAGATACAAAAAAGTATAAATAAAAAAACAACATAGAAATTAACTCCGGGAGTCGGTTGAAAAAAATAAACAAATATTCACTTACTTAATTTTAACTACTTTTTATTATTAAGTTCTAGTTATTTCCCGCAACTTCCTTTTCAACTTACGTTTTTATAAGTGTCTTACAATCAAACACCTGTGATTATTATTACACTTGGAAGAAAATATCAAAAGACTAATTTTGAAGTTGCATTTTAATTACACATAATTTTAATAGGTGAAAATGATGATTATGTACAGAATTATGTTTACCACCCAGTCTCCCGTATACAGACAATATGCGTAAGTGTTGTATGTGTGTGAAAGACTGGGTGGTATACATAATTCTGTTGCAGTACTGGTATAAAAAATATTTATACCTACTCACATTTCTGTTTATTTATAAAAAGAAAGCTTTTCTATACAGGGTGACTGGTGACAAATTTTCAATACTGAACTTGATTTTGATCATAATCTATACATATAATAAAATGGTAGGAAAGTCAAAACTGTACATTGAATATTTTTTTAAAAGAATACTTGGGGTGTGATCTACAATCGAAACAGAAACAAAAAATATAGTTTTTAGAATTTTTGTCTGTTTGTCTGTTTGTCTGTTTGTCTTTCCGGGATAAACTCAAAAAGTACTGCATGGATTTACTTCAAATTTGGCATGAAGATAGTTAAGAAGTCGGGTCAACATATAGGCTACATATTATCACGCTAGCAGTGTTATAATCGTAGGTGCGTTTGGTGCTGCATAGCGTTCACGCAGACGACGTCGCGGGCAGCAGCTAGTTATGTAATAAAAGTAGGAACTTAATTTTTCACCACAAATCTCTATGAATAAATAAAGAGACCTTACTACACTTTTCCCGACGCGCTGCCTTAGTCAACACGCACCCAGCAGCCGCCATACGCATACCACCACCCGCTAAGTATTTATTGTATTACGCTAATGTAACCATGCGTTGTGTAATGAATTCTTTAACTTTTGAAAAAGTTTACTCAGGAAATAATTAATATTTATTTTTTCTCTTCATGTATGATCTTAAACTATCACGTTCTGGAATTTTGAAAGTGACCCACCAGTCACCCTATATTTCAGTATAACCAAGGCAAGTTGTATCTTATCCTTTTTTTTAAGACTTGTGTTCCCGCGTGTACTTATACAGGGTTGATTTGTAGTCACCACCGGCCAAATTTTTTTTACACATTAAGTATAATTTATAGAAAAGATTTTTGCAAAAAAAGAATTAATATTTTTTACGAAGAAATTAATATATCCGGTAACATATTAAGCAAAGCATGGTCACTCTAAATTACCATTAAAATGAAGTGACTACGCGCTACTACAAAACATCTTGTAGTCCTAAGTCGTAGTATTATCGTTTCGAGATAAGTTTCGAGCGGCCTTATTTAACCAACGAGCCGTTTATTAGAGTATTAGAAGTTTTCATTTCACAAAGTATTTAATTATTTATACATATAAGAAAAGTATATTTACAACAAAAAAACTAAGTGGAAGTAAATATAAGCTAGGCAAATATCATTAAAATGGTGAAGCATGTTTACGTACCGCGCAGATGTAGGCATTTATTCAAAGATTCTGCTTAGTTCAAATACTGTATAGATAATATTACCGTGCCTACGGGCGCAGCAGCAAAAACCTGTGTTATGCAAAGCGGATCGAACCGGGGCATGGCAGTGTCTCGCATCAGCATCTAACTGCGTCATGAAGACCGCCGCCCGATGCCTACCCTTGACTTTATTTATTTACTTTATGAATATAGCGCGATATAATTTTTAGCTGAGTCATGCAGAGTCGATCTTTTAGATATTAAATACGTTTTTTTTTCGATGCACGTAGTTCAGTGGTTTCGTGGTTATTTCGCAAGAAGCACGTATCGATTAGGTTCGAATATACTTTTTGTGTCTCTTTGTGTTACGATTGGAGGTGGATATTAAAGCCCCAGTGGATTTATATGGTGTATTGTGTGTTTTAATTTTACTTAATTTTGTTTTTGTGAAGTTTCTCTGTCTAGTGTTGGAGATGAAGTTAACCGATAATATCAGTGATTCCATTATGGATAAACTCCTCAAGAAATGTGTAGGTAAATCTAAATTCGTGGTATAATTCTGTTCTTATGGTCTTTCCTAAGTAGCTCGCGGGTAATGCCAATGGCGGTACCGTGGGCTCCATCTATGGTAGATGAGGTACACCATGAGGTTTTTAGTGGGTAGGTCTGGCCTTCTGCCGGATCATCCCCACATACCCCGTCGCTCCCCCGTGGGCGGTCGGTGACGTGATAGCACGTTTTCCTCAAGTAAAAAATCCTAAAAAAAAAAGTAGGACTCTTAATTGAGTTTAAAAAAAAATGCTTTTCTGTATTTTTCTTTTGGGGTAACACTACCTCAAAAATACCTACGTATGATTCTAAACGTGATTTCGTATGAACTTATAATAATAATCCCTAAATTCCTCTTGATATCGAGCCACTATCTTGATATATATTGCCCGCCTAATTTAAATAATTAAGTACACAATGATATAGTACATATAGTATATGCTATAACACTAAAACCTATTCAATCAAGTTACCTATTTGTCAATTTTATACATATCTATACATATAATAAAATGGTAGGAAAGTCAAAACTGTACATTGAATATTTTTTTAAAAGAATACTTGGGGTATGATCTACAATCGAAACAGAAACAAAAAATATAGTTTTTAGAATTTTTGTCTGTTTGTCTGTTTGTCTTTCCGGGATAAACTCAAAAAGTACTGCATGGATTTACTTCAAATTTGGCATGAAGATAGTTAAGAAGTCGGGTCAACATATAGGCTACATATTATCACGCCAGCAGTGTTATAATCGTAGGTGCGTTTGGTGCTGCATAGCGTTCACGCAGACGACGTCGCGGGCAGCAGCTAGTATCTAATATATAAAATTCTCGTGTCACAGTTTTCGTTGCCATACTCCTCCGAAACGGCTTGACCGATTTTGATGAAATTTTTTGTGCTTATCCGGTATCTATGAGAATCGGCCATCATCTATTTTTTAATTTTTTTTTATTTATATGGCAAAACAACTTTTGCCGGGTCAGCAAGTCAAAAAAATAACATAAATATATATATTGTTATTTCAATGTAAAGATATGCGAAGATTGTTTACTTAACTGGGCATGAAAAGTAAGAAAAACAGACTTTAGATACTGTGTAATGACTTGCACGCATCCCAAGAGTTAGTACATAAACATATAGGTAATCTTTCAATATATGTGGCTATCATTTATCATCAATTCAGGATCAAACCGGGGTTCTGAAAAGTGCTGGGGTGAAACTGTGACAATCTAAAGTATCAAACTTGACTCAGAGGACTCAGGAATTAAACTTGTAAATATATGTATATGATTCATGTCGCGGAAGTATAAGACTTGATTATTCTTTACTCAAAATTCTAAATATCTTAGCCCAGTCAAATTATTAAAATCAGGGGAAATGATTCGTGTTATTTCGAAAATTAGCATAGTTATACGTTGTGGGATCCAGATTTAGATACTAAAAGTCCTGAAGGGTGTAGGACGTGCTGAGGGTGTAGGGTCCCTTTTTTCAGGTATTTCCTAATATCTCGAAAATTTGGACAAATAGTGTAATTGTTGCTTTTGACAAAAGTTTCATTAGGTTTAGAATTAAGAAAGACAAGACACAATTGGAGACTATGCTCGATGCCGCTGGCGACCATTTATAAGAGTAAAGAGAAAGAAAGGTTTGCGATAAAGTCTAACGGTCTTGACGCAACTCCTTCAATATTAATTTCTCTTATACTCCAATAAGATTTACTCTAAGAAAATACCTACTACCTCGCATTAAATGCCATGTTTTCTTCTTCATTAGGAAAAACCATTCATCATAATATGTTATTGGTAATATGAATAAAATTAATAACAGAAGCGCCACGTTCGTTGAAAACGACGGATAAAGATGACTGTTCAGTTCGAGTGCTGTTTATTCGATTATTTTTATAATTTTTGAGAATTATTAGCACTCGTGTTAAATACAATTTTTATTTTATACTAGCCACCGCGCGTGGTTTTACCCGCGTAACTTTTGATCCCGTGGGAATTTCGGGATAAAATAAAGCCTATAACCTTCCTCAAGAGTTGGGCTATCAAATCCCACTTGTAGTTTCTGAGATGAGCGCGTTCAAACAAACAAACAAAAAAACAAACTCTTCAGCTTTATAGTATAGATTAATGGGAAAAAATAAGAAAGCGGCGTAGTATGGCCGGCTAAAAATTGTTGCACCACTCCGGATAAGCGTGTTTTATAAAGAACTAATTAGTCCTAAACCCATGTGCTCGACCTCAATGTTCGACCTCAGGTGACTTATGTGGCAAGCGCGGGCTTAGTCAGAGATAAAATAATCAACGAATTAATCAAGCGAGCGCCAGTCTAGCGGGGAGTAGTGCGCGATCGAGCGGTGATAGTGTAGTCTGTTGCCCACCGATTCTAGCCTCTAGACTCTAGTAGCCTAGGTTCTACTAGCCTCCAGCCTAGGTTCTACTTGCGTCGCCAGCGTCGGAATTGCAACTAATGGTCACTGTGATGGATGATTCATTTAGTTAAAAGGAAAGTTTTGAGAGTGAATGTTGGAAAGACCAAAGTCATGGTTATGGAGTGGAATGAAGATAAGACGGAATGCAATAAGAGACGAAAAAGTGGAACAAGTGAAAGAGTTTGTATACTTGGAGTCCTTGTTTACAAGAGATGGAAAGTATGAAGGTGATATTGAAAGGAGCGTAAAAGCATTAAATTGTGTTAATGGCGCCTTGTACTCGATAATAACAAGCAAAATTATACCAAATAAGGCTCGTCTGGCCGTACTTGAGGGAGTTTTGGCGCCAACACTTATGTATGGTAGTGAGTCTTGGGTGTGGCAGAAGAGACATGTAAGCTGGATTAATGCTGTGGAAATGAGAGCTTTGAGGAGCATGTGTGGAATGAAATTGAGTGATAGGGTGCGCAACAGTGAAATAAGAAAGAGATGCGGATTGAAAGAAGATGTAGTGACTAAGATTGATAAACGGACAAACGGTGGTTCGGACATTTGGAAAGAATGAGTGAAAGTAGATTTGCGGAAGAGGTGTACAGCATGAGGTTATGTATGTGTGTATTATCTAATTCTGATTTAATATTCTCCAGGACATAATCAAATGTTTTAGTGTTATCAAAGAATTTGATTGAATTTCGTGGTCTTCGTAATTACGATGAAACTCTTTTGTTTGAAGTACGGATTTACTCTTCATTTGCCCATAGTAAATCATATCGTATAAGTGAACTGTGAAAGTATTCAGGACGCTGTATCGACATTTTCGTTTGTTCGGTTAGTCTCTTAAACCGCGACAAATCGTTCCGCCCAGATTCCCGTCGTCGCTCTTGCTGTTTCTGCCCGCGCCGCTGTAGCTGCCGTCCAGTTTGCAGCCTGAGGGTTGTATTATGTTGGCATCTGATAGCATCGTTTATAAGTCTTTTATAAAACGATTTCACGTCAGCATTTTGTAAAAAAAAAACAATAATTCCGTATAATCCATATCAGAAAATTGCTAAACATAGCTAATTATTTATTATAGCACTTATTTACTCTAAGAAATATCGATATTCTTCGATTTTCTATCGAATATCTTATCGATACTGTCGGAGTCAATTATTCAACCAGATGACTTTTGTTATTTAGTGTCCATTACTTTATCAATCATCGCTCAATTCGAAATGCACCAAAACAAACACAAGAATTATTCTGTTATTTCAATTAGGTAATTTTGTGTGAAAGCTCATTATAAAAAAGGTTAGAGCGGTCTTCATGGTTATATTAATAGTACTATCTCAGAAATTGCATTCAATTATTTCGGTTCTATTATATTTATTGTCTAGGCGATCATAACCTCAAAATCTGAAATTATTTTGGTAATAACAAGGTGTAGCACATTTTCCGTTTCATAAACGATACATGAAAACGGGATGAAATTCCAGGAAAAAACAGGATTCCACTGCTCCTGCCTTCAGGGCGGACAATGCATGAAGCAAAAGCAAAGTCCTTCTGACAATGCAAAAAGGTAGAATGGTAGGAAACACGGGAAGCTTCTGAACAGGAAAGCCTACTACCGAGAGTATTTTCTGCAAAGTTTGCAGTTATTTCATAACAGCTCATAAGTATTGTAAGTGAACGTTTAAACGTGTGTTACACTATAATCTTATCTTATCAGCCATAGCGTTTGAAGATTTGTCAATGATTTTCAATTTCACATTTGCAAAAGTCCAATGTCCATAAAACACCAGTGCTTCCAAACTAAAAGCGCCAAAATTATTGAATTGCCTTTAGAAAACAGGACAACAGTTATAAAATTACTTTAAGGTTTGCAACATTAAGCAATATAGTTTTTAAAAGCACCGTAAGTCACATAAAATTATATTATATATTTATAGCATAGCACCAGGAGAGGAACTACTGTATAATATTTTCTCAAGGCTACTGAGAATGGCCTTTTATAGTTGTGTAGACGAAATGTTGCTCTAGAAATTAATATTCTAATTAGTACCTATAATGTATTATATAAGTACTAATTATCAGCTCCGACGCGGAATGTCCACTTTTCCCAGAATGTGTATCGCAAAACATCCCTTTCACAGAATGTCCACTTCGAAAAATTCCCTTTTGCTAATCATCATTTGCTTTGTCACAGGCCCCAGGATGGAGACGGACGAGGACGCACAGCCCGGCACCATGCTAGATGATATGCCGCCGATCAGCTGCAACGCCACCCTGGAGGGAGCAGTCAGCACCGGCAGCAACGACATCGGAGACATGACCTTCTGCATGGGCAATTACGTCACGGATTTTATGAAGGTAGCTTTCTGAAACTTGTTGGTTAAATCAGGTGTTACTTTGCGGAAATCCATTATACTCGTAAATAGTATTAACCGAGTTGCTAATAACACGACCCCAAAGCACTAATACGTAAGATTGTGTACCTTTTCTCTACAAAACATATCGGTATGTTGTAACTAGTGATTTGCCGGATCGCTAAAAATGTAGATCCGCGGATACGGATCCGAAAACGGATATTCGTTGTCAAGATCCGCGGATACTTGAGATACAATTTAATAAACAAGTTAAATTGCATCAGAAAGCTGGCTGACAAGCACATTACCTGTGCTGATATGCTCTATATTTTGACCGCATTGTCACTTACCATCAAGTGAGATTAAGGTCAAAGGCGGGTTGAGTCACCAAAGAATCATCACGTTGTAAACAAAATAGAACATCGTCAAGCAATGAACAATGTTCGTTACTACAATGTGAACATTGTACAATGTTGTACAATGTTCGTTACTAAGTCGAACCAAAACACACTTTACCCGTAGGTATATTTTACGATTTCTGAATTAGGCGTTACATGGCCTTGGTCATAACGTACAATCAAATTTAACGGGTAGTAGACTCTTCAATACTCTTCTATGACGTTCCAAATTATTTACCGCTTTGAAATCGTATCTACAAAATATTGTCTTAAGTTTTCGCGATTTATACTATTATGTAAATAAAACACTAAACCGAGAGGCTCTCGTGACCACGGGGTGAGCAAAGACATCGAGACGTCGCGTCTAGTTTAAATTTAGAATGTAATTTTATGCGATAAATCCGGTTCAAAAGTACATTAATTCCCACCAAGCTGAAAATCAGTAAGGTTGTTTAGAATATGATTAAAATAGAATTTGCAAGTTCCCCCTGTATGGATTTTTTTATTCAAAGTCAAAAAAAAAGAGTTTTTTGCAATTTGCAGCAAAAGATCATAAAATTATCTACAAAAGTGTATCATTACTTTTTTTGCTACAAGCCACCTTTTTTGAGATATTACTGTTAAAAATGTGTAAAAGTTGTAATCGTCACAATAGACACACGTTTCCACGCCACTTATGAGGTAGTGTGTGTTTTTTTAACGTTGTTTATCCAGTAGGCCTATTCCACGGGTCTTGTGATGTGATCATGTTTAAGGTAAAGGTTGATGAGGCACCAATACTTGACACCCTTTATGTAAAGTATGGATAGAAAATATACCTTGATGTGAAATACTAATATGACATTTTATAACACCCTCTATAACTTGATTTTGTACCTTCCCTTTCTTTTGTCTTGCAATATTCGATAAAAACAAACATACAAACTCGATCCGGTCAAAGTGACAGTATAATTACGCCATTTCTTGCGATTGTGCAAGGACGCTAATTCACCGAGGTGAATTTTTGGATTTTTTAAATTAGATTTTGAATGTACAATAGTGTTAAATATTACTTTAAACTATTGAGTGATTTATACAAATAATATTTCATGTATGGTTTACTAGTTATTAGGGTGTCATATATTGGGTGCCAGCCATTATATTTAAAATATCCAATGTTTGACATTGGTGACAAACTATTAGAACTTCAAGTCTTTTCATATGTTTTGTGTTATTGTATGTTACTTATTATTATATTTAAGGTTCAATGTTAACTTTTGTTGATAAAAACGTCTTCTAAAACAATTCTATCCAACAGTTAGCAGCATGTCAAACACCTAACAATTATTGGATTTGGTTATTATGTAGGTATTGTTTAGGGTTCTTCTAATATGATAGAACACACCGATGGAATAAAAGAAGAGAATACGTCAGAAATGTGACTATGAATACACATTTTGATTTTAATAGTATAAGAACACTAGCTGACCCGGCAAACGTTGTTTTGCCATATAAATAAAAAAAAAAATAAGATGTTGGCCGATTCTCATAGATACCGGATAAGCACAAAAAATTTCATCAAAATTGGTCAAGCCGTTTCGGAGGAGTATGGCAACGAAAACTGTGACACGAGAATTTTATATATTAGATATTAAATACATTTCTATTTAAAAATATTAAACGGTTTCATAAAATTTAATGTTCTTTACTTTACTTTCCTAATAGTGTGTTGGTGCCTTTGCTATAATTTGAAACTACTGCTAAGTAATGGATATTAGCAGATAAAACACTTTTTTACCGGATTTATCGCCGTGGTCACGAGGTCACGAGCGACTGCAAAGACACCGAAACGTCGAGTCAAAATTTAAAATGTAAATATACGCGATAAATCCGGTTAAAAGTGTTTTATTTAATAGTATGAATCGCGAAAACTTAAGACAATATTATGGATATTAGCAGAGCTTGAAAATATAAAAGCAATTAAGTTTTAAAAAAAATAGTGAACTTTCAAGTCGTTCCTTTGAAATTCTTCTTCTGGTTCTTCTTCTTGATCATCTAGTTCTTACGTGTCTTACGTGTTCGTTCTTGTCCTTTTTTTTCCTATTCATCTTCATCCTGAGTGTATGTTAACTGCTTTAATAGCGATGTATCGCATGTCGCGTCATTGAATCAAAAGATCCTCCACTGGTAGCTGCAATATTAGAGCACGACTGACCTTGCCGGAGACAAAACAGACCGACTTTTTTTGCACGCCTTTTTGTAGCAAAAAAAATATTTCTGGTATTTTTATTCCATCAAAGAACCTAGTTTTCTTCTACATATCCTAAATATTGAGCCCATGGTGTTTGTGTAAACTTTCTTGATTTAATACAATCAATCTAGTAGATAACACTGTTTTTCTTGGAATTACCTTAGATTCTAAATTGCAATGGGGCGCCAATATCTCACAACTAGCGAGTAGACTTAGTTCTGCAGCGTTCGCGGTAAAGAAAATTCGCTCATTGACTGATGTTAATACAGCGAAGCTGGTATATTTTAGTTATTTTCATAGTATAATGTGCTATGGCATCCTACTTTGGGGCAATGCCGCAGATATTGACACGATATTTACACTGCAGAAAAGGGCTATTCGTGGAATGTATAAACTTGGAAACAGAGAATCTCTTCGAGAAAAGTTTAAAGAGATTGGTATCTTGACCCTTGCATCACAATATATTTATGAAAACATTATGTATATTTATAAGAATAGTAATAAATTTAAAACTAGGAAAGATAATCAT
The DNA here is from genome assembly GCA_944452665.1 of Stenoptilia bipunctidactyla. Lineage (NCBI taxonomy): Eukaryota > Metazoa > Arthropoda > Insecta > Lepidoptera > Pterophoridae > Stenoptilia > Stenoptilia bipunctidactyla. The sequence goes on from OX101727.1 coordinate 18,334,216, forward strand.
GATACAAATTACTCTGTAAGAACTAGGAACGACCATAAGTTAGCGTTTCCTAAATTAAGGCTGGCTAAAAGCAGCAAATCATTTATTGGAATGTCAATACGTATATATAACAGAATTCCGAAGTCAATTCAATCCCTGCCATTCAATAAATTTAAATCAATCATTAAAAACACTCTATCTCGAAAAGCTTATTATAAAACTAAAGATTACTTAGATGATAAAAAGGCATGGGATTAAGCACAACAGGATATTTCTAAAAGTTTCCAATTACTTAATAATTTTGTTTACGGCTTGGCTGTGCGGTATATATATGACATGCTGGTGACTGTCCCACTCACTTATTTTCTTGTCAAGACAACAGCAAGAACGTCATGCTCCCTCAGGCGGCATGGCTAGTGGTAGCGTCGGGTATCGGGTCACCCTCTTCCCTAAAATATGGTTGAGGAGGGTGATGGCTGGTGCTTGCGTTAACTCGTGAACGGGTGCTGCTAGCGGTGCCAGGTCGTTTTGCGAATGATACTATGACTATTTTATTCCATTCTTGTTCAAATACTCTGGTCCCAGTATGTCATGTTCGTATTGTGCATCCATAGCTCATTGCATCTGCTATGTAAGCAATTTGGTTGTGGCATGACATTGGCTCTCACAATTAGCTGTCTTGTGTTTGTTTTTTTTTTCATGTCACGGTCAATTTGTACTGTACCTATTTGTATTAATTTGATAATTCTGACTGAAAAAGAGTGCCAAGAGTTTTTTTCCGCCGGCTTTTTTTGTCTCTTGGTCTACTGTTATATCTTATTTAACAACTATCAACAACTAGTTAAAGCCGAAGTATGTGATGACTGACTTCATCAAGTGTTTTGTGAAATTCCTAAGATGAATAAAACTTTTTGAATTTTGAATTTTTGTGACCAAGTTTTAATGATATTAAAATTAACTGAAACAAGTCTTCAGGAACATAATTCAGCAAAAAATACACAAAAATACCTAAATTTGATGGAATGGCAGTGAAATGAATGAAATAAGTTAGGTTTATAGAAAAGTATAAAAGCCTACGCTATTTTCATATGGTTGAGAATCCTGGCCGGGAGATAGGATTTTCTTAGTCTTACATCACTAACTCAAGTTAACGGGTTATCCATTCATTACGACAGACCCTGAATATTATTTCAACTATAGAGATACTACGTGGCGTAGTCATCAATACTCATGCATATTATGTCGATAACAACTTTTTGAATCCTTATATCTCAAAACGGTGGCACGTAGGAAAAAAAAGGAATGATACATTTTTTGTAGATAATTTTATGATCTACAATTGTGTCTGTGGTATTTTCATTATAAAACTTAACGTTTTTCTGAAAATTGCTAAAAACTGGTTTTTTGACGTTTGACCTTGAATAAAAAAACTTCCAAAATTTATTTTTAATCAGATTTTAAACAATCTTACCGATTTTCAGCTTGGTAGGAATTTATGTAGCTTTTCCCTAACTTTGGGTCTAATTTGATCGGGCTATCTGGTCATGCGTTGTATTGTTATGTTATGTTTAGGTATTTGTATAAAGTATTTAAATATTAAGCATAAATCAGTTTTTTTTTATGGTGTACAAAACCTTCAGTGATAAATAAACTAAGCTCTGATCACAGCGGTCAGTTGGTTACATTCAAATACTCAAAGGAAATACAGGTTAATAAGAGTATAATGATTGTACCAGTCAATGAAAAACGTTTAGAGAGATTCAGATGTGGTCTAATTAACATTATGCCTACTATAGCCCACTACAATAATTTAAATTTACAATATAGTAATTGACGTAGTTTTATAAATGAACAACATGACAGTGTATTTACTCCGAAAAAAATCTCTCTAAACCAGTGTAAATCATTCAGTGATTGGGCTACCACAGGTATACATATCAGTCGTATCCCGCTCATTTTCCGTATTGCCGTGCCCCGCCGAAATAAGGGTCGCTAGTTGAATACTCATTAGCATTCAGTTATCTCTAGGTTGTTATCGTGTTTCTCTTCAACCTCCAGAGCACTAGTTATTGAGAACAATGAGTAATTACTTACGAGAACAAAACATTCCTTAAGCGAATAGTTTTATTTATTTACATCGAGGTATATAAACATAACTGACGTAAAGCGATTAGGTTCATACTAAACTTATATTATCAACACAAAGTGACTATTTTCCTGCTAATAATCTCTGCTTTTTATTTGTTATTTATTAAACTATTTTTATTCTTAGCTCCCTTTTTTATTTCCTATCTTATATTTGCATGCAGTCTTTAAATAAGTCATTTAAAAATAAATACTCAGTTTATGCAAATAAAACTCTAACTACTTATATTATTTATTTATACAGAAAGAAAAGATCTTTATTTGTCAGCTTGTGTGTGAAAAAGTGTAGGTTGATTTATTAAAACTAAAAGTCAAATGAGCTTCTCGGAAACGCCGGTTCTAAATTTAAAACGAGCTCTAACAAAAACAGGATCAGGAACCATGAACAAAAATGTTAAGTTTGCATTTTTGTTTTTACAATTGTTTCTCTCGAGAGTCACAAGGTTTACGTTGGTAGGTATAGAGAACGCGCAAGTCAACATGACGCTGCAGAATTTTATCAACAACAGCGTAAGTTAATGTAATTTTATTTTGCCGGTTTCAAAGGAAAATGCTGTACAAAAAATATAAAGGAAATTGTAGAATTACAAAAACATACAGAAAAATAAACGTCAAGTTATAAAAAATAGAGTCCAATACCTCATACAGTCGGATTTTAAACTGATTTGCTTCTACCCGACTACTCCAAATGGAGGTCTATGTTTTTTCTGTGTGTGTCCTTTTCTTAGTCACGCCTTGTTTCCTTACGGCCTTGAATTTACAAAGTTTAGTTAGATATGTCTTAAATTAGTCAAGAAGCCAAGCAAGAAAATGTCAACGAAATCTTGCAAAAAAAAGCGCATAATCATTTTGATATCTTTTTATTATATGTTATCTTATCATAAAAAATAGATTAGAGTGCTAGGTGAACTTTGTTTTAGTTTATATTATGACGAATTTCCTGTAACCAAATTCCCTTCTAGCCAACAATACCTTAATTACTTTACGGTTTTGCTTGCGGCTTCGCTGTTTTGTTTTCTGCTGACTGATAACAGTCTCCTCCATGACATCCCAAAATTCGTATGACTTCGTATAACTTACAGCGTAAGGTGTTTCCACACCAATCGATCGACGGTCCATCCATTAATGTGGTAAAACCCTAAGTAGAGCTTATAATAGATTACCTAGGTACCGATACACGGTGACACTGACACCGACACTAGTGTCGACACAAGTGTCAGACGCGTCCACACGGTGAGCAATTTTTAGTGTCGACACTAGTTCTGAGATCGAGTGTCGCGGTCGAAGTGTATTGGCCGTCTACACGGACCGATGCGCAATTCAGTGTCAGACATTCCATCGCCATGAATCGATATTTACGGACTTAGTTAAAATTAAGAAATGAATATCTACTATTAATTTTACATAACCGGGAATCGAACCTGGTCAAAATATCGTTTGCATTTATGAAAAGGCACATTTTATTTAAAATATGACATCAGTTGCAAAAAATGAATTCCATTTTCAAATTTCAAATGAAATGACACGCCCGCTGAATAAATGCGTTCTAATTAACCGACTTTTAAAAAGGAGGTTATCAATTGGACCCGTAGGTATCTGTCCCTATGTATACTTAGATCTTTAAAATTACGCAACGGATTTTGATGCGGTTTTTTTTAATGGATAGACTGATTCTTAAGGAAGGTTATTATGTATAATACATGTATAATATAGTAGAGAAACACTGATATTAGATGATTCTAATGTGATGTCGTAAATAAGCACGTTCTTTAGCGCTTATATTGCAAACGCTGGCTGAACCCTATGAGATAGACCAAAATGATGTACTACAGTATTGTCAACAAAAAAGTTCGCGATGGTATATGTCTATCTCTTAGGGATAACCCACCATAACCATTTTTATCCTTTACTAAAAAATGGTTATTTACGAAGTGATTTTAAACAATACAGCATTCATTCTTATCCAATTAAGTACCTTTAATAAATTGTGCATTTATTATAGATCAATTTGCTTTTACAGCATGTAATTTAAGTGAATATTTCCGAAGATATTACAAATTTAAAATGTGCTGCCGCCATGTTGCTCTAGCTAAAAGTTTCGCGCACGACCGAAAACCGCGACACTGGTCTCAGACACTGCGCTCGTCGCCTCTACACGGCAGCTAGAGCGACACCAAGCTAGAGCGCCCCTAGAGCTGCAACCGAGTGTCGCGGCACATGACACACACGGACACTCGGTGTATACACTGAGTGTCAAGTGTCAGGTGTCGTCGTGTATCCGCAGCTGATACAGTGGCAGTGGCCCATGAAAAATACATTCACACAAAAAATCACATTTAAACTAAGAACAATAGAAAAAATTGCAATATTTATTTATGGGTAAAATTCGTTCTGCAGTTTAAGCGTAATTCCTCATCGTCAGTAACGTTTATGACCGATTATGATCTATAGAGATAATCATAGATCATTTCTATAGATCATTGTGTCCATCCCAGTTCTGCTGTGATGTCTCCATGACAAATGCTTCTTTAAAGTCTTTTTTTGGTTGCGGAACATATTCAGTGAGTTTGGGTTATTTAATTTATCTTTAATTCGTAGAAGTCGCTGTGGCCCAGTGGCTATTGTGCATATTATACCGTATGCAGGTATTGCTCTTGTAGCGCGGTGCGTACTTCCATACTTCCCGCACAGATAACGCTAGCGAATTTCGCCGACGTGAGCTGGCAAAATTTCGTCTAACTCCTTCATTTTCCAAAGTTATGACTATTTAAAAATTTTGCTTTACACATCGGTTAAGAGAAGTCCGCTTTATGTTTTTATGTAACTTTGAAATGAACCCATTATGGCATTTCGTAGAAATATCCGTTTGAATTGGTAAATTAGTGTTATGTTTGTGGCTTTTTTTATCGTGCCAATTTTCATTAATATTTTTTCTATCTTTACACAGCGGCTGGTTATATGGTTAATTTTTGAGAATATTTTTTTAGATACAACATGTACACATTACTGAGTATATTATCGTTCAAAAAATGTAAAATCGCTGCATCCTCGCCTTAACGTTCCGTGCCATCTTTAAAAGGATAGATGACCGCCGATTTATTTCTCACGACGACTTCCGTGCTTCGGAGGGCACGCTAAGCAGTCGGTCGCGGGTACTGTATACTTGTATACAGTAGTCGTTTGGGTTTGTCAGAAGCCATTTCCTGCGCCCTGAAAATTCTGACATCCACCAACCAGCACTGAGCCAGCTTGAGCCAACCTCCTCATCACCCTGGGGAGAGACTCATAGCCCAGCAGTGGACTCATTACAACGGATCTTCACGACATCTTGAATAATCTTCATTTAAAATAACATCTGCTAAAAACGCACAAGTACTTATACAACTCAAATGTTAATTGTTTCCGCAAGCGCACGCGATAATACCAGATATAAATGTTAATTTATTAACCAATCACATAGATTCTTACCGGTAAACGGTACTGGTTCTAAGTTATTGCGATTAAACAGCGTTTTGGTATAGAATTTATATAATTGAATGAGATCATAGCTAGTATTTAACGACCATATTGCTAGTATTTTATTGTTTATATGATGACGATATTGGTCTGAAGCAAAGTTAAAATGGTAGTTGAGAATCATGAACTCTATCAACATAACTATGAATGGGTATAGTATAGGTATATAATTTTGTTTATGATTTGTAAGTCTGCGTAGTTTATAAATGTCATGTTAATTAAAAGACATGTACATATACGCCGTACAAAGACTAATGATTTTTTTCCTACGTTTGAAAAAGAAAAGTAATGGGAGAAGAAAATCAATTATATTCTTCAAATACAAAAAAAAAAAAAATTTGCCACGAACACTGTAATAACATAATATGTTTATGCATATATTTCCTTTCGAAATCTTGCAGTTTTATCGTCGATAACAAACCACGTCACTATATTGAGGTCAAATATAAGTTTTGAACTATAACAATAAGGTGCTATTTAACCTCAAATTACACTGACCTTGTGGTGAAGGAACCTAATCTAGGTAGTAAAAATATTTATTTAGAAAGCGGTAGCTAAATATAAGTTAGAAAAATAATAGAATTTACATAATTTGAGCTTCGTTTGCGTTGCATTGCCTCATTTACTTTGCATTGGCTTCATTTACGTCGCATTGGCTTCATTTACGTTGCATTAGCTTCATTTACGGAGCATTTGAATTAATTGTTTTAGTTTTGAGCTCCCGACGTAAACGAGCTGCATGTTGCAGCTGCACTTCCTTTACAACTCAGGGATCTGGATTTTTTTGTAACTTTTATATGAAGGGGGGTCGTTTGCTAGGCAAACCCTGAAAGGCTTTTAGAACCAAGCTTAGATAAGTCTCTTTTTACGACAAGCTTATCCTGTGGCGATAGCTATTCCAAACCGACTCGTTGCCGCTGATGTCTTTCCTTGTAATTTGAGCATTATTATTGATGCACTAAGACAGTAAATTGTTCGCCAACAGATGATGTTCACCATGCGGTCACACCACATGCTCACGGATGTGGTGTTGGAGGTCGGCAATGAGTTATTTCACGTCCACAAAGTCGTGCTGGCGGCAGGCAGCCCCTACTTTAAGGTAAACGTATGTTTTATTATAATAATAATAAATTCCATGGTGGCATTTGACCCACTACAAGTCAATCCGTCTAGTTTCATAAGTTAAGGCTGCGCAATACTGCGCATGTTGTTAATTTTTTCATAGAAACTTAGTAGCTTTAAAACTTTTGGTGTTAAATATCAAAAAGTAGGTAAGACATCGCTTTCTTTCGCATATTGTTAAAAAAATTACCGTCCTAATTTCAACGCAACCCTCGCGGAGTAAACTATTTTGTAAGTAAACTATTTGTACATTCTTCAGATTCTGAAGTTAGTTTAAGTAAACTTAATTTTTGGGTCTGTCTAGGCAATTTAAGTAATTTTAGGTAGGTTCACCTAGACAACTAGGGTTTAGCGGCACGTGTACAAGAATGTTAAATATTGCCGAAATTTTATCTACTTTTGTGCTGCTGAAAAAGATAATGTACAACCTTGATTCGAGATAGGTTTGATAAGAAGTAGAAACATAAGTGTAAATTAAAAGAAATATTCTTACGTTACAGTAGGAACCGTTTAAATTACTTATTTATTCAGAAGAAATTCTGAAAAAAATAAATTATTTAAATTTTTAATATTCAGAAGTATATGGTATTTCCAAGAAAAGGTTGTGATAATAAACTGATACGGAACAATACAAGTTTCTGTATAGAAGGGTGATTCTCATATAGTTTTCGAAAAACTCAAAAAAATTAAGTTTTTTTTTACTACATTTTGTGACGTATACCTACCTAAAGCATATAACAAAAGCATGCTTTTGGTACATATGAACAAGCTTAATTCCCTCTAGAAAGGTAAAAAAAATAGCCCGTAACACGGCCGTGACAGAGTGTGCCTCGGTCGTGACTTTGCAAACCTTGGCTCTTGATATTGCATCACTCTTAATCTCTGATCTAATTAACTATTGTACTTTTTTATTTTTTAATTATTCTTCGCGTGATTGTATCTTTTACTCTTAGACTTATCATAGAATTATATTTTTTTTTTCTTAAAACTTTTACACTGCATGTTTGCGACGACGCCAATTATCTTTCAAAACTCACTGCCTTTTTCTGGCTCCAATCGTTATTTCAGAGACCTTCTTAATCATTCTGTTCATTTTGACCTGAAGAGTATGTAATGTTCTCTGCTGAGCCTTTATTTTAGCATATACAGGGTTGATTTGTAGTCACTGGCCAAATTTTTTTTACACAATAAGTATCATTTATAGACGATTTTGCAAAAATAATTCTGCTATCATATTAAGCAAACCATGGTCACTCTTAATTACCATTAAAATAAAGACAACTACGCGCTACTACAAAACATCTTGTAATACTACGTCGTAGTATTATCAATGAAATGCCGCTTCGTAGTAGGTATGTTCATCAACAGCGACTATTTTTTACCCACGACGGAACGGAGACGGTATATGCGTTTGGGGTGAGAGGGTGTTTGTGGTTTGTGCAAACCAATGTTACCATTTATCTCCAGAACCACTGGTCCGATTTTAATGCGGTTTTCAGTAATCGCTTTGGATTTGATTGGTGCATGTTCTTAGATAGGTGTAGCGGTAACAACTCACCAGGGGGCGCTGCAGTAAACATTTGTTTGTAAAAGCCAATGTTACCGTTTATCTGCAAAACCATTGGTCCGATTTAAATGCTGTTTTCAGTGATCGCCTTGGATTTGATTAGCGCATGTTCTAAGATAGGTGTTACGGTAACAACTCACCAGGGGGCGCTGCAGTAAATATTTGTTTGCAAACCATTGGTCCGATTTGAATGCCGTTTTCAATTATCGCTTTGGATTTGATTGGTATAATGTTCTTAAATAGTTTAACGGTAGCAACTCATTAGGGGGCGCTGCAGTAAACATTTGTTTGTAATAACAACCATTAATTCTGCAAAATCATTGGTCCGATTTAAATATGACATCATAGATATAGACCAAAGCCATCACTGAAAACCGCATTAAAATAATCCAGTGGTTTTGAAGAATGGTAACATTGGTTTGCACAAACCATTCTACGTAATATGATATCGAGTTACGTTACAACAAAGCCCCAGCAAAGTTGAGCCACCAGCAAAGTTGAGTTGTAGATACTTATTACAATACTTCACTATGTATTTAAATAAACTACATGGGTTTTACAGCGGTGGTGGGGACATTAGAGGGCAGATGAGGAACGAGGTGTTGTGTAATGTAATGTATGGTACCTATATTATGCTCTTTAAAAAGTTTGAAATAAAAAACAAAATAAAAATTTTGAAAAACCCACGACGCGACGGTTAAAAAGTAATTGAAAAAGAATAAAATAATTTAAAATCCCCCGACTGAAATGATTTATGTGACGAGAGATAATTAACGTGAAAAGCTTTTTTAAAAGTTCACTTGATCTCACACAGAGTCGGTCATATTATGAACAACATACTATTCGTTTTCATAGCACTTACCTACGCTTACCTATTCGGTTCTCGAAGATGTAGATGGGGCAATAACATAGGTATTCAACTCCCTATGACCTTTATAAGAAGAGCAAGAAAATCCGTCGAGGGCTGCCATCAATATTTTAAATTTCAATATAAAACTACAAACGAATTTATTCAATGGCAGCCCCAGACGGATTTTCTTGCTCTTCTTATAAAGAAAATCCGTCGAGGGCTGCCATCAATATTTTAAATTTCAATATAAAACTACAAACGAATTCATTCAATGGCAGCCCCAGACGGATTTTCTTGCTCTTCTTATAAAGTTCATATGGAGTTGAATACCTATGTTATTGCGACATCTACATCTTCGAGAACCGAATAGGTAAGCGTAGGTAAGTGCTATGAAAACGAATAGTATGTTGTTCATAATATGACCGACTCTGTGTGAGATCAAGTGAACTTTTAAAAAAGCTTTTCACGTTAATTATCTCTCGTCACATAAATCATTTCAGTCGGGGGATTTTAAATTATTTTATTCTTTTTCAATTACTTTTTAACCGTCGCGTCGTGGGTTTTTCAAAATTTTTATTTTGTTTTTTATTTTAAAGTCTGATTGAATCCTTGAGGGGATTTGCCATAAGCTCCTTGGCACCACTTGGCAGGCGGGTCAATGTTCGCAGTATTTGCATTTAAAATGCTGTTAAAATGCTTAATTATATTATAAACTAGCTGTGCCCGCGGCTCCGCTCGCGATAATTTCGGGATAAAAGTATCCTATGTTACTTCTAGTACCTCTCATGATTCGTCGAGTAGTTTTTACGTGAAAGCTGAACAAATATCCACGCTTTCATATTTATAATATTAGTAAGGATAAGGATTGACATTTTATAATATTTAAAAATTAATTGTTTAGATCACTTTCACATGAGGTTTAAGTATCTATGGAACGAAAATACTTCAGCGCAAAGCTTCCGAGTAAACTATATTGAAAGTTGACCCGTCCGGCACGTGAACATGAAGATTTCTAGAACTGCTAACCCGGGAAAGAGCGACGTATAAGTGACCATGCGAGAAACAACTGACACCGAGATCTACTCCAGCAACACGAAAAGTCTGACCTTGAGCCTTATTAATTGTCATTGCAAAACACACCGATACTGGGAATTGCGTTCTTTTAAATTGGAATGGAAAATTATTTGTTATTATGGGAATTCTGGGAATAAAGACGGTTTCTCCTGCACCGCAACCTGTTAAAATTTGAGATATCCAAATAGAATTATACCCAGAAATATGTACAACTTTACAACAGAAAAAGAAATGAAAAAAAGCTAAAACGCCTGTGCAATGCTATCTACCTATACATACTTCACTTAAAAATAAATACCTATAACTACAATAATTAATAAAAGTACCTACGCTTTTACCTAAAAAATACAAAAAAAAACTGAACATAAATTAGCCAACATTTGGAATTTGACCGAATATTTAAACACTTCCAAAACAACTAATACCTATTTTATAAAATAACAACGAAAGAAATTCAAATAAACTATTTAAAGACTAAAAGTCGCGCTGATAAGCACGGTTTATAATATCAATTAGGTATTGTCTGTCAATAAAGTCGAACGCTCTGAACGCATCAACAGCCAAATATTGAATGAATTATAGAGTTTGCCGCGAGCCGCGTCGAGCGCGGCAACCGTTACGCAAAAATAATCCTTATATCATTCAGTATTCACGCGCGATGGGTTTTTAGCGTATTTCATGTATAAGTTTAGTGTTTCTATACCGATTTCTATGATTCTTTTTTTATTGAATAGTTAATAAATTTTTTTTATTAAGGATGAGTGAGAGTATTATAAATGTAAGAGTAAACAAATATAATCAGAAAGCTCCGAACTGCTAAGCTATCGGGATTTACACGTGTTATTGTGAGTCAACCATAAAATATAGACATATACTGTTCTGGGATATTTTTGATATAATTTTATGAAGAATATTTCTGTCATACATGATTTCTATGTAGCTTTAACCATTAAGGCTGCACACGCGACGGAAGCTTAAAAAATGAAGTAATTTCTCCCGTTTTCCCAACATTTCCCTTCACTGCTCTTCTCCTATTGATTGTAGCGTGATAATAAGTATACTATAACCTGCCCAGGAGTATGAAGAATAATTTTACCAAGTTTCGTTAAAATCTGTCGAGTAGTTTTTGTTTCTATAAGGAACATACAGACAGACAAAAATTTTACTGATTGCATTTTTGGCATCAGTATCGACCACTAATCACCCCCTGATAGTTATTTTGAAAAATATTTCATGTACAGAATTGACCTCTCTACAGATTTATTATATGTATAGATAGATGTGAAAGTTTGGTTGGATGTATGGATGTTTGTTCCTCAATCACGCCAAAACGGCTCAACGGATTTAGATGAAATTTAGCATAGTGATAGTGTAATGTTTGGAATAGCACATAGGCGATCCGATATTCCCGCGGGATTCGAATTTGCGCAGAAACGACCACTTTGGCGCTGGGGTCTGCCTCAGACGCCAGTGGTCGCGGGTTCGATTCCCGCACGGAACAAGAAAAAAAAATATTCAGTGTCTGGGTGTTTATCTATTTATGTATTTATATTCTAAGTTGTACAAAAAATGGTATCTACGGAACCCTCGCCTCAGTCCCACTCCAACTTCACCGGTGTTTTATTGTGTCGCAGACGGGATCTAGCATTTCTAGTGGAAGAAAAAGAGATTTTTATTTCATAGTCACCCGTGAAAGTATAGAATGTAACACGGAAATCAGAAGACAAGAAAAAATTACAAAGCGTGACCACATTGAAAATTTAAAACTATCATTCGATTAATTATTTTTCTTTTAAAACTATTTCCCATACATTCCTCTACATCCAGAACGATTTAGAATGTGTCTTTGTGCACCTTAATATGTAACCTAATCTTAACGTATAGAATCCATACGTGTGTAACATTCATCAAAATTTAGCAAAAACTGTTATCGGACATTTCATGATATGCCCAAATCTACCATCTGGCAACGATATAAATAGTATAGGTATAAATATAAGTATGGTATATCGCCGCTATTTTTTTTAGAGTACAATATTTTCTAATTCACCTAAGTTTAGATGTGTCACTAATCTGCAATACCCTAATTATAATATCTATCCCTATGAGATATATTACCGGTTAGGTGCGACGACGAGCGTGGCGAGGAGGAGCATGTAAGGTTGCATATAGTTATTTACGTGATATAAAACGAAATAATTAGCTAATCCGATAACCATTTTTAATTATTTGATTATTGATAATATTTTCAAGCAATTCTTTATTAATATTTAGGTAAGCGTTTTTGTATTATTTGGTGATTCAATTTAGGTGAAAGATCTACTATTTTAGGAACAAATATTATTTATTAGGTCACCGAAAATGCATTTATTAGGTAATTGATAAAGTCATACCCGTTTTTTATCGTTAGGATAGGACTATTGTCTTCCATGCCAACTGATGGAAAGTGCGCATGAAGACTATGGTAATACACGTCCATCCACGAGAAACCTATTAACTGACACTTAAAAGCACCGGACTGTAGTGGTCGGGAACTGTTTTTCCCGCAGGCAGATCGTTCAGTACCTTGGCAACCCGTGCCAAAAAGGATGTCGACGCGTTTTGTTCCACCATTTAATATAGGGTCAATTTATTTTAGTCTGTAATGTTTTAAAATCGGTTTAAGAACGATGTGTGGGTTTATATTAGGTAAAAAAATTCATAAATTCATATTTCAAAATTCTTCTAAGTGCGTAAAGTTTTAGTTTAATCTGTAATTTACGACTACATAGCAAGATATGAAAACGTTTCCATCTATTTCTATTAAACAATAAGTTTACATTACCAAACAATACCTATACGTTCTTGCGCGGCACAAGCAAACGAGCCGAAAGTCAAATTCGAGCCGCCCGCGCCTACTATGATTGAACCCACGCCACGCCCTCCGCCCATCAGTCTGTCCAGAGATTCGCGGGCGCGAACACTAAATCGATAACTAACAAAAATGACGAATTACGCGATTATGGCACGTTTAATCCACGTGTCACAGACGCCGGCAGACCTCGATTGCTGGTTCACTCGAAGAAGACGTGCTGGAGTTTTTTGAACAGCGGCTCAGGTTTTCGACGTCAGCAGCTCGTGGGTGCGGCGCTTGCTGCGACGAGAGGGCTCAAGTCTTACCACTTTACGAAAGTGCATGAACTGAAGCAAAGTGACTACCTATGCTCCGCGTGTGCACTTCTATGGTTGGTTGCTGGAGCACATTATATGGACTGACGAGTCCACCTATCGCTGTTATCTAAAGTGATAAGGATACTTTATGGATAGTCAAAATTAATATGCTAAACATGAAAGATATTATAAGCAATTAAAATCTCATGTTAGTTCAGCCTTGCAACATTACAGAAAAAACGAGCTTTCAAGAAGAAGAAGAATTTTTTGAATTGTGGAAGAATTTAAAATCAGACGTCCTCCCATCAAGCTATCGAAACGAGATTCCTGATCACCTTTGCTCAACTGAGGGGATAAATAAGCATTTTCCTGATGTATCTGGCCAAAACGTCATTAATCCTGAACAAATTAATTATTTTGAGTCCCAAAGGTTCAGTACATCTACATTTCACCTAGTGTGTGTTAATGAAGATAAAATATTTAAAAGAATTAAGTCCCTCTAATCAAATGCTATGGGCAATGACTTAACTTCCTTAGATATGATCCTTCTCATCTTACCCGATTTCTTGGTTGCAATATCATCTATTATAAATAGATCTATTTTATCTTGTAGGTTCCCTGAGCCATAGAAGACTGCAATCATTCACCCCCTTCCAAAAATCTCAAGCCCTTTGTCCGTCAAAGATCTTCGGCCTATTAGTTATTTACCATGTTTGTACAAGGTGATGGAGAAAGTGGTGTACCTTCAGCTCGTTGATTATTTGGAAAGCAACAACCAAGACTGCCTTGATGGATGTCACAAGTTACATTCTTGAAGCCCAGGATACAGGGTCTGGAACTATCTTGGATTTTTCACGTGCCTTTGCCACTATCAACATCTCTTGACTTCTTAGTAAATTAAAATATTATGGTTTTGACTCGAGTACAATTAAATGGTTTTGCAGTTATTTCAATAATCACTAACTGTATGTAAAGTTGTAAAGTATCAATGGCAAATCAAGCACTTCCTGCATCTCAGCGGTCACTCGTGGTGTGCCACAGGGATCCATACTAGGTAAAGGCCCTAGTATGGAGCTCTTTATAATATACAGTGCTGACATAATAAGGTGCAAGTATTGCTGATGATTTGCAGCTTTGCCTCTCATGCCACCTAAATAACGTAAACTTAACCGTTTTAAAAATCAATGAGGATTTGGATCGAATCTCACAATGTTCCACGAATAATGTCTTGTTCTGAACCCAATAAAATCAAAATACATAATCGTTGTTTCTAAACAACAGATTAAATAAATAAATAAATAAAAGATTAATAATAATAATAAGATTGCCAAAATAACTCAAAGTAAACCGCAAATCGTAATCCAGGGTGAACCCGTGAGCCATACAGAGTACGCGCGTAATTAAGGTGTGATTTTCGATTCGGCACTGCGATACGAGAAGCACATTCAGGAATTGGTTCGAAATTGTTTCTATAGGCTAAAAGTACTTTACAAAGTTCGTAATTACCTCACAGTTCTTTGCGCACCACTCTAGTAGTATCTTTAGTGCTCTCAAAACTGAATTATGCACATGCCCTGTACGGCCCAAGGTTATTAGAAAGAACTAAGCATCTTATTCAGCGAAGTCAGAATGCCTGTTTTCGGTTTTGTTGGGACGTTCCACCGAGACTTCATATTTCACCTTATATCAACCAAACCAAAGCATTGAATATGAACTTTCCGAGGAATATTCACTTTTCCGCTCTTTTATTGTGAAACACCGAAAGCCTTGTTATTTGTATGGCAAATTATCGTGGTCTCCGGGAGCTAGACTAGCACGTCTTAAGGTTCCTAAACATAAGACATCAGCGTTTTAGGGCTGTTTTAACTACACCGCTGCGAAAATTTGGAACACAACTTCTCCACCGCTTCGAAACCTCTCTTTACCTGTTCCTGTGTTTAAACATAAAATAAGAGAAATTTACCTAGAGAGCCAGTTAAAGGGTGTAGTTAAGTAATAAGTAATAATTTAAGATCTGGTATTATGGTGTATAATTTATAGTTTTGTAATTTTATGTTTGCTTTTGGTTAAATTTAATTCATTTGCTTTATTAAGAATGCAGTATATGTAAATGTATAATTGATTATAGGCATAATTATAGGTACCTATAGTATAACTATTCTCCTAATTTGTGGTGATTACTTATGTAGCAATGTAATTTTCAACACACTTGCTCGTAAAGTGAGCGTTATTCTATTGAATTTAGAACTATAAACTGGGCTATAAGTCACGCGTGAATAATATATTATACCCTAGTGCATAATATAATGAATCCTACAAAGTTGAATTGTACCTTTGTGCAAATTACATGCGAGTAAACAGAGCATATTTTATTGGCCCGGGTTATACATTAAATATTTTCAGAAACAACAAAGAGGTTTTATACCACTTCAAATCCATATACATTTTGAAATGTTTGCGCCTTATATTAGTAAAACAAATTTGTATATCAAACAAATTATTCACAATTTACAATAATTTGTTATAAAATATTATAATATTTGCATTTACCACTCCAAATTAAACATTTTCACTTAAAATAGGCTGTATATGCTATACAGACATTGACACATTTGGCGGAAAAAAAAACTGAACTCGGGGTCCGTAAAGGCCGATTTATAAAGTAAATTTAACATACGCGTTAAAAACCGCTTCAAAAGTCTTATTACATTTTTAAATCCTTGATAATTAAGACAATATTAAACAACTAAGGTACTCTGTAAAATAATTAACAAATAACTTTCCCCATACTTTTATCATTATAATAGTCCTAATTAACTCTGCATTATGATTCTTGTTTCCTACGACCTACATCTATCTCTTTCTCACAGGCGATGTTCACCAGTGGGCTGAAAGAGAGCGAGATGTCTCGAGTTCGACTGCAAGGTGTCAGTCCTTCAGCCATGGCTTGGTTGGTGTATTTCATGTATACGGGAAAAGTCCGGATCACTGAGGTCACCGTGTGCCAGCTGCTGACTGCAGCCACCATGTTCCAGGTATCTTGAGCTATAGTTTATTAATGTTCAGACACAATTAACATCCGTATATTCCAAAAAGTTGAACGAAGCGCTTTGACACTTACTTTTAATACGGGTGCATCTATTTTTGAGCCAGTGTAGTCCTGGTAGTTTTAAACGAGGAGAATAGGTTTCTCTTGGATGGACATGTACCAACTTGATCTTCATGATCACAGGTGTCATGGAAGAAAAACGTCCCTATTTTATAAAAATGTATTCGAATGTTATTGTAAGTAATAATGCGATGACGTTACATAGTACGTACCAAGTAAAGTCATTTACTTAGATCAGATTATTAAATAAAAGACAGAATTACTTTCGCATTATAGGTATTAGTGGGCATTTTTATCTCTAACAAGATATTGCTAAAACATATTGAAAGTGATGATGCATACTTTGGGTTTTCCTGATATTTAACTTAAACCATCATATCATGACCTGCGTTTACTTTATCAAATGTAAACAAGATTATTTGAGTAGTGTACTATCGAATGAGAACGAGATATATTTGAATAATATGTACCTACTTTGCGTATCACGTTACGCCGCAGTTTTGGAATTAGGTAAAGATAGCTTAAAGTATAACTTGAATAAACGCTGACTGCGTTAAAAAAGCAATTCTATAGCCACGTTTGACCTCAATCTCACCTGATGGTAAGTGAACATGAGGTCGAAGACACACATAGCACACGTTTAGAAGTAAGAACTGGCTTTTCATAAAATATTGCCGTAACACATCACCACCGGAGTGGTGGTATTTCATGGTGGACGCTAGACATGAAACCCTTATGTAGGCTGCGAGGCGCCAACACGCGCCAGCCCATCGCACTCCCCGCGCCTCGCCCGCCTCTAACTCGCGTTGCAATTTGTTGTGTGTATAATTTGAGTCGTAGGGTGGATCCATCTCTAGGGCGCCGCGCCATACTTTTCTATATAGAACCATGATGGAGATAATTTTTAGAGCTAATATGAAGCGCTGAGCGGTGCGCCGTGCACGACGCCGTGGAACGGTGCGGCGGCTCGCTGTAACGTTCCAAGAACTCAAGCATTTCACTATATTATTATTATAGCATATTATAGCTCTCTATTGCCAGATTTCGAACGTGATCGATGCGTGCTGCGCGTTTCTAGAGCGACAACTGGATCCCTCCAACGCGATCGGGATAGCGAACTTCGCGGAACAACACGGCTGCATGGAATTGAAGCAGAAGGCTAATCATTTCATTGAACGGAATTTTACGCAGGTTTGTGACGTCATCAATACTATTTTAATCAGCAGGTTTTTAGCTCGTATTCTTTAACGTAAACATGTGTGATCGAAAATGTGTCTTTGAAATTCTAATTTGAAGTATAGCTAGTTTCTAGTTGATAAGCGTTAGTGTTGGCAAAGCATTATAGTGAGCAGAACCTCAAAAATATTCCTTAAAATTTGGATAAAGAATGACGATGAAGTAAGAAAAGTAAAAAATTGCAGTGTTATAAAGGTATACAACACTGAAATTAACACGATCGTTTCAATTATCAATGAAATTAAATAAAGTGCTTATAGTGCAATTTAGAAAAAGATAATTTTAAGTTTATAAACTGAAATTAAATTTAAAATATTAGTCAGCGTCAGGTTTGTAATATTTTAAAGCCTGTACCTTAACCAATGTAACTGACCACTGACACACAGTACCAATAAGATAACCTTGAAATTATTGTATTTTATCACCCTTTATCATTAGTTACTGATCATTAGATGGTACTGTATTGCAGCTCACTACTTTCTTCAATAAATATAAATAAATGACATCTTCCTGAAATAAGCATAACATGAGGGCCAAAACTAACGCCGTTTCGGCTCTTAGATTTAAACTTAGGAAACCGTTAAAGTACACTTGATACCAGAAAGAAAATACAATTTGTCCATGCTTGATAATCACCCTTCCGTGTGGGATGCCAAAATACTCTACGATCTGTTATCTCTACGTGACCTATTGCAATTAAATCATGTGATCATGCGTAATTATCTTCGATGATGCGTTGATTTTATTTCGGCCTCACATTCTTGAAATTTTTAAATATCTGCTTGTGTTTGTAAAAATGCAATAAGAATAAATGTCGAGGCTGTTTTAATCTAATTTCTTAAAGAAAATAATGTATCTTTGTGCTGTTAATATCGCAAGCGAGAGAAAAGATAAACTTAAATAAATCATAAAAGTATTTTGTGTCAAAGTTCCAAGCCTTCCAAACTGTCATTTAAAAAAAAAACTACGTAGGAATTATGTAGATGACGTGTTGTAAGCAAAGTTGCACAGCTTCAATCAGGGTTATCGTGATGTCACAGCCTCAATATTTCAACTACCACGCACTGGCGTCAGTTCGGCGCTTACTTCTGTGAAGTGTGTACACGCGTAGATATTTAACAAACATTAAATCCTATATTGTTTTTCGATGTAAAATAAAGTTTTCCCTAGGTACTTTTATAAAGGAATTACATGGACAATCGCAATAAAATTAACCTCTAAGATATTTTCATTCTTTTTTTTACAAATTGTTCTCGAATTATTTTTTGCCTAGGTGATTTTAATGCCGCGAAAAATGCCGCGCCTTGTGTCATGTTGAAAAAATTTTTTTATTTCGCGTTTTTTTCTGAGAGATTTGGAACGTATTTAAGACGAAAAAAAATCACAGAAAATACTAGAACCACCTAGTAAAGTGGCCAACCAACTTGCTTACCCTTCCCGCAACCCGCCCTTAGGAGAGTTGTCAAAAATCTGACAGCTCAGCTATGAACATTACTCTTTATATTGGGATAGATGTTATCAGAATATTTTATTAAAAGATGTTACTATTAGTAATACACCGGTTGATATAAGGTTCACGTGCATGGACTAAATTTTTTCTTACGAGACTTTAACACAGAATCAGTAGTAGAATAAGGTCGGTTTTTTGAGCTTTAAAGACTTCTACTGGACCTGTAGGCTGAACTGATGTTATAAATAGATGGCAACTTACGTCTACATGGTTCGTTTTTTTTTTTAATTATAAGATCTTAACAGCCTTCTAGGACACCATCGTACGTCTCCTGGTGTAGGTGTAGGTAGCAACTCTCGAAAATAATAAAATGAAAACAAGTTTAAGTCATGAATGCATATTGTTTGCAGATGACACGACTGTAACAATAAAAACTAAAAATAAGCAGGATGCTGAAAAAAAAAACTAATAAAACGCTCACTGACTTAATAATTGGCTGGATAATAATGAATTATTAGTTAATATTGACAAAACTAAAATTATAATATTTCAGACATACAATTCTAAAATTCCAAAACTTGACATTAAATTTAATAAAATTCAATTGGATATTGTGAATTCAACAAAATTTTTGGGTGTTATATTAGACGGTCACTGTAATTGGAAGGACCACGTTGGTCATGTTTTCTTAAAAATCGACCGATTTATTTTCGTCTTAAAACAAATAGTTCAGACTGTATCGGTTGCGGCTGCAAAGCTCGCTTATCATGTTCCTCGTTACTTAGATATGGGCTGATTCTATGGGGCAATTCAGTCGAGGCTCATAAAGCTTTTATTGCGCAAAAAATGTGTGTAAGATCGATTTGTGGAGCTAAATTATATATCTAGTCGCTTCCGTCACTTTATATATTCGAAATTTGTTGTTTTGTCAAACGAAATAAACAAATATTCGGAACCAACAATGAAGTGATCGGCAGACGCGGTAGACATAAAGACAAACTGTACATACCTACTGAAAAACTGTCGGTGTATGGCAATAATGTCCACTGTATGGCGATCCGAATTTATAATAAGTTACCTATAAGTCTAAAGGACCTACCCATGAATAAATTAAAAAATGAGCTATTTTAAAATTTTATTAAATAACATATTTTATAGTGTAAATGAATATTTAAATTTAAATTAACTATGAATAATTAATAGCATATATTTATACTTACTATATATGTTTTTAAGATTTGACTACGAAATATTCTATATTGTTTCCTTATTGACATATTCCTTTATTTATTTTTACAAAATCATTAGTTCTCTTTTAATTGTAATTAATGAATTTAAATTAGTTATTTTTTTATTTTAAAGATCTGTAGCTTTATTTTGTGAACTGATTATTTTTAATGACTATTGTATTATCTTAACATATTGCATATTGTAATACATAATATTAACATAGAAATGTTTCTTCTTACTTTCTTTTTAATAGTAGGTTAAAAGTTAAAAAATATAATTTGTTAATGTCTTAATTTATAAAATGAAACTGTTTTGCACGCTATATTTAAAGCAGTATATGATCGGACTAAAAAATTTTAAACATCTGTTGTAACGCTTATACCGGCAAATAAAGAATTGATTATTATTTTTAATAATGGAAATACAAAAAAAAAACGAATACCTTCGTGTGGGGGATAGCTCCAGTGGACTGTATAGTCTATGAATCCGATAACGATTAGTCAAATGATGCGCTATCCACCCACTCTATTAGCTGGAATCGATGCGAGGGGCAAAAGGAAAATGCGAATTCACCACTTAACACGGTCGTGAAAGTCCAGCCGCGCGGCACTATATCACTCGCGAATACGCCACAAGCACACTCTATTTCCCGCGCTCTTCTGTTACTGTATTCTGCCTTCAGTCTTCTGTATTCTGTCTTCTATATTGACTTCAGGCTTCTATATGAGTCTTCGGGCTTGAGATTCACTGTACTGTTGCTTGAGGCTTCTTTCGGAGGCTTCTTTCTTCCGGAGATCTTCTCTCTTCGGGATCTTTTCGGCGAATCCCTCGCGAATGTTTCGCTGGCGGAGTGTGGCGCATTCTTAAGTGATTCGGTGCAGGCGCGCAAGGGTACCGCACAAGAGAGAGTAATGCAAGCGTGCGAGCGGGACACACATATGTCTGTCTCGCTCGAATCTAATTCGAACGTTCTAGATTTTTCTAATAAGATTCTAACGGGATTCGACTATTCTTATTAGATCTTTACTATATTCTAATTTGAAAACTATTTACAAATTCTATTATCTATTTAGATCTCTCTCTGTGTGCGGGAATGATAAGACTTTCAAAACCATCTCTTTATTTCCAAATCAACCCTAATACAAATCGAGCTATTTTCAGGCTAAGTTTTCGTAGCAGTTATTGATTAATCAAATTACAAAGATACGAACGACTAAGCAAACACTTTTAAACTATAAACTATTAAAAAACACTGTTACAAAGCACTATTTCTTACAACTAACACTTGTATGTGACGCTATTCACTATAAACACTATAAAAACACTATTTTAAACGTTCTTAGCTCTTTAAGAGTCTTATAAAACACTATAACACTATCTATATACACTATTTAACTTTATACAACTGTCTTTTAACTGTCTTATCGTCACTGTCCTGCACATACTCCCGCCGTGCGTTGTCACCGCCGTTGACGACGCATCTTCCTCGGTGCAGGCAGGTGACTCGGAGATCAGCACGACGAGCTGACGGGTCTTCCATGGAACCCATCTCTCGCCCGCGCGTCGACTGTCAGGGCCGGGGAAGGTCGCCACGTCTCCCGGCTGCATTGCGGGGCCGCGCCCGTGCGGCTCCCGCCGGTGATGGAGGTCCGGTGGTGGGTACTCCCGGGGCTACCTGGCCCGGAAGTGGTTCGCCAGCTGTAGGGAGGCGCGCCAGCTATTGCGCCCCCTGAGGCCAAGTTCGGTGAGCGGGACCATGGATGGCGCGTACGGCGCCGGCCCGCCTACAGTGGAGCGGTACGGAGTGCGGGGTCTACCGTCGACTGTGGGGTCGACCTCCGCCAGCAGAGGTCACAGGACTTCTTCGGAGGGACGCTACTTGCGTAGCAGCGTCGCGGGTGCTGTTTTCTTGTTTCTGTCTGTTCAGCTGTTCTGTTCTCTCGTCGGGTTTGAGGTCGCGTTCTTCGTTGACGGCGGCTGGCCTCCGGTTTTGCCCCGCGAGTTGTCGCGACACTGTCACGTCGCGTGGATGAATTTTTCTGTATCTGTTGCTGTTTTCTATGTTGCTGTTCGATGGCGGCGATACTGTGTTCTATGTTTTCTTTTTTCTCTGTATTTTCTGTGTTTTCTATTTTCCTGTTAAGTGCGTTGACGTAGTTTACTCGTTGGCCTTTGTTGCGAGTGCGCGCTCCGTGTAACACCCATCCGAGCGGAGTGAGAGAGGCGACAGGTTGATCGCGCCGTCCCTTTCTCGATGTAGACGCGACGAGTAGGGGCCAGTTGTCTTGCCCGATGAGTATCTTCGGTTTCGCTGTTTCATATTGGAGCTTCTCGGCGATGTCTTTGATGTGTTCGCAGTCCGCGAGGTCTTCGTGGGTGACGCGCTGTGCAGATAGATTCAGCCCGGTGAATGTATGTGCGTGAATCTTGTGTCGCCCTTCTGTTGTCTGTAGCGTGATAGTGACCCTGCGTGACTGCTCGGACTCGAACTCTGTACTTGCGATGGCTTCAATATGAAGTGGCTCGACGGGTCCCTTGGCGCCTACTTGCTGTGCTATCTCGGCGTCTATGAGCGTAACTGTTGAACCGTCGTCGAGTAGCGCGTGGGTCTTGACGCTTCCTCGCGGCCCTGTGACTTCTATCGGTACGATCTTGAGATAAGCTTGAGTGTTCACTGACGTCCACGTAGATGCGACGATTTCTGTTCTATGTTCTGTTTCTTCAGGCCGTTCGATGACCGCGCGCCTCTCAAAGTGAAGGAGAGGGTGGTGTAGCCTGTTACACCCGTCTGTATTGCAAAGCCTCTCCCTGCACGCGTGGTTTCTTGCACGATGACGGAGACACCTGTAACATAAATAATTAGTTTTTGCCAAGTCCCATCTTCTGTCTGGGTCGGCTTCTATAAAACTTCGGCAGCTGTCGGCGTGGTGCCCTTTCTTCTCACAAATAGGACACCATGGGTCGAAATCTGTATTCACTGTAACTGTTCGCTGTGGCGCTGTTCTGTTTTGACTGTACTCTTGATTTAATTTTCTGTTCGCCGCCAGGTGGTCTTCCGCGACGCGCTCCGGTTGCGCGTAGGGTCCGCAGCGATCCGCTTCTCTCTGTAAGAAGTTAGCAAGTTTTATTAAGTCTGCTTCATCTTGAGTATTCTCGGCAGCGTAGTCAAACCAGCGATATCGCATAGCCGGCGTTAGCTTCTCTGTTGTGATCTTCGTGACTTCCGGGTTGTACAGATAGTGAACCTTCCCCAGGGCGCGCAGTGTTGTTACGATGTTGCAGACCCGCGTCGCGAATACGCACAGGTCTCTGGGCGCGTCCGTAGGCTTCTGTAGTCCCCGTAGTCGCTCTAACTCGGCGAGGGCGATAGCGTCGGGCCGTCCGAAGCGTGACTCGAGGGCTCGCAGGATCTCTTCGGGCTTCGCGTTGTAGAGGAGAAGCCCTTCGACGACCTCCCGAGCTCTTGAACGCAGGCTTCGTCGTAGACGCGCTGTGTTTTCTATGTCGCTGTAATATCCCGCTGTTTCTTGATAAGCTGCCTTAAACATGAGCCATTCTTGGTATGACCCGCTGTACGGAGGAAGTTCTGCATGGATTCTAGGCGGCGGCGGCTGCGGACCCGTCCTGGCGGCGAGTGCGATGGCTGAGGCCAACTCGCTGAGGTCGATCTTCTGTTGCGGCACGGCGACTGTGTCCCCTCCCGCCGGTACTGGATCCGGGGGGGGGATGAAGCTCGCCGGTGCCGGGAGCGCCGCAGGACGCGTCGGTTCTTCAGTCTGTTGCGGTTGCTGTGGAGGCTCTTCAATTTCGCCCTGGCCCTGGATTGCCAGCGGCGAGTCTGTCGGATTATTTTCCAGCCATACGGACACTCTCTTCGTGGTGTCTTCAATGGAGGGTGCTTCAGATTCCTCTTCTAAGTCTGTTTCATCGTCTTCGAGAGCGGCGACTTCGGCGGCGGCGAGTTCGACTTGTAAACGTAATAACTTCAACTTCGCCTTCGTTATTTTCGAGGATTTCTTCGATTTCGAGACTTGGGATCTCTGTGGAGCTCGCTGTGGCTGCGTAGCTTCGATTTGACGGGTGGTCTTCGTAGTTTCTGTAGCTGTGGCACCCGTCGTCGCTGTGGTTTCTGTCGGCGTCGTCGTTTCTGTAGCCGACGTCGTTGGCGTCGTCGTTTCTGTGGTTTCTGTCGGCGACGTCGTATTCTTGCTCTTCACGGCTTGAGCTTGAGACTGTTCTTGAGCGGGCCCTGTCGAGGCGGCCCGCTCCCCGCGGCCTGACTGCGACCGTGTAAGAGGCATCGCTGTCTCCCAATTGCCCTCTCAAAGATCCGGCTCGAAGGACCAAAATGTGGGGGATAGCTCCAGTGGACTGTATAGTCTATGAATCCGATAACGATTAGTCAAATGATGCGCTATCCACCCACTCTATTAGCTGGAATCGATGCGAGGGGCAAAAGGAAAATGCGAATTCACCACTTAACACGGTCGTGAAAGTCCAGCCGCGCGGCACTATATCACTCGCGAATACGCCACAAGCACACTCTATTTCCCGCGCTCTTCTGTTACTGTATTCTGCCTTCAGTCTTCTGTATTCTGTCTTCTATATTGACTTCAGGCTTCTATATGAGTCTTCGGGCTTGAGATTCACTGTACTGTTGCTTGAGGCTTCTTTCGGAGGCTTCTTTCTTCGGGATCTTTTCGGCGAATCCCTCGCGAATGTTTCGCTGGCGGAGTGTGGCGCATTCTTAAGTGATTCGGTGCAGGCGCGCAAGGGTACCGCACAAGAGAGAGTAATGCAAGCGTGCGAGCGGGACACACATATGTCTGTCTCGCTCGAATCTAATTCGAACGTTCTAGATTTTTCTAATAAGATTCTAACGGGATTCGACTATTCTTATTAGATCTTTACTATATTCTAATTTGAAAACTATTTACAAATTCTATTATCTATTTAGATCTCTCTCTGTGTGCGGGAATGATAAGACTTTCAAAACCATCTCTTTATTTCCAAATCAACCCTAATACAAATCGAGCTATTTTCAGGCTAAGTTTTCGTAGCAGTTATTGATTAATCAAATTACAATCAAATTACAAAGATACGAACGACTAAGCAAACACTTTTAAACTATAAACTATTAAAAAACACTGTTACAAAGCACTATTTCTTACAACTAACACTTGTATGTGACGCTATTCACTATAAACACTATAAAAACACTATTTTAAACGTTCTTAGCTCTTTAAGAGTCTTATAAAACACTATAACACTATCTATATACACTATTTAACTTTATACAACTGTCTTTTAACTGTCTTATCGTCACTGTCCTGCACACTTCGATTATCTCACTGCATGATTATGTGCATGAATCTTACAAATGGATTTGAATTCTATTCATTTTACAAACGCGTAATATTTCAAAGTAGAAATTACTATTTTTTTTACATTCGATTACATGAAGTCAAAAGATATGATATTTTTGTAAATTATCTTTTAGCTTTTCTATATTTAGAGCCATTTAACCATTATTTAGTTTTCATACTACATCGCTCTCTTTATGGCTTGTTGGAGTAAGCAGTGCTATGCGAAAATTGCATTATTAGTTTGTCATAACTTATATTATAGGTTAATAACGTATGGCCGTTAGGGCAGCAAGGTTCTCGAGTGGCGAGCGAAACCATATTGGAATTGGCAGCGTAGGCAGTCCCCCCAAGTTGGACGATCTGGTCAAGATAACCGGTGAGAGCTGGATGAGGGCAGCGCGTGACCGATCGGTGTGGAGAACCCTGGGGTGGCTTGTATCCAACAGTGGGCATATCCTGACTGAATGATGCGGGGATAATAAATACTTACCATTACATTTTTTAATCATGTAGTTTTGAAGGCTCTGATAAGATTATTATTTCATACTAGCTGCTGCCCGCGACGTCGTCTGCGTGAACGCTATGCAGCACCAAACGCACCTACGATTATAACACTGCTAGCGTGATAATATGTAGCCTATATGTTGACCCGACTTCTTAACTATCTTCATGCCAAATTTGAAGTAAATCCATGCAGTACTTTTTGAGTTTATCCCGGAAAGACAAACAGACAAAAATTCTAAAAACTATATTTTTTGTTTCTGTTTCGATTGTAGATCATACCCCAAGTATTCTTTTAAAAAAATATTCAATGTACAGTTTTGACTTTCCTACCATTTTATTATATGTATAGATTCTCGTTTGATATATTTTCCTCTGTAAGTGACAACCAAAGCTCGCTTAAAATATCAATGTATTTTTAAATACGGTGTCAAGATCTAGCAAAATTGATGTTCACAATGTACATATGGAAATATGGACCTAATATTACCCAATAATTCGGTATCCTTCATATCTTATCAGTATTTCCTGTTTTTTAAAATTCGTTTACAAATTTTGTAGGTAGCAAAGGTTACATCATTCATTAAAATGAAAAAACTGATAAAATCCAAGATTTTTTTATAAAATTGCAATTTAATATTCGCTCTATATATTATTCGCAACTTAAATTATGTGTATAATCCATGGAACCTTTCCATGCTGCAAATGGCAGGTTAAGCCATTAAGTTGGTTGCAGATGCTGTAACCATTGAAGCCATTTCGGCGTGCTGAAAATAATGCGTATGAAATAAATAAATAAACAACATAATCTGACATAAAAACAGGTCAGACAGTTAATCTTAATGGGCCTCGTCATCCAGGTGAGAGACCCATGGGTAGTAAGCTTATTAAATAGTATTATATCTATAGGTCCTGTTGGTTAATATTTATTCCTATATTCCCTAAAACCGTCCTTCGTTCTTCAGGTGTGTCAAGAACAGGAGTTTGTTGAACTGAATCCCACCGAATTAGTTTGTCTAATTAGAAAAGATGAACTCAACGTTAGAGAAGAGACGGAAGTATATAATGCCGTATTAAATTGGGTAAGTGTAAACATACAAATATCAATAAAAATAGATTTAATCCATAATATTAAACATTATACATACTCCACGAGAATTATTTCCAACTAATTATTTTTTCAAAACACGATAAAATCTATTACTTTTAAATATTATCGATTTGGTATAGGTAATATGAATTGATATTTGCTGATAAAACCGGCCATGTTTGCGAATCCTTTGAAATAATATATTTATCTGAGAAGAGTGAATAATTATTGGGTTTTAGAAAATGATCGAATTTTTACTTCACTTTTATTTAGTAGCAAGTCTAGAGGGGCTTGGGTATAGGTCAGGCTTTACTAACAACAAAATCTTCTTTTCTAGAGGAGTCATATTAATTACTCTACAGTTAGAATACTTATAAATTTGGGGAACTGCAATATAATGTCACTGGGTCATTCATTGCATTAAGCGCCCCCTATAACATCATATCTTATGTTACGATGAAGTTATATGAAAATATATTCTTCAATGCGCGCTGAAGATTATCGCTTCCCTTCATGGTCATGATTAGGTCCTTCATAATATTATTATTTGTGTATAAAAAGTTTGAGTTGTATAGACTTTCCAATCCGTTTCTTCGAGTTAATATAACGATGAAGACGTTACATGTTTATCCACGCGATAGACTTGGAAATATTTCAACCGACTTCTGCACATGGTTTCATGCCCTCTTGATTAACCTTACATCTATCTCTCTCTCTCCAGGTGAAACACGACGAAGACAGAAGATCTCCACGAATGGAGCAAATCCTACAAGCCGTCCGCTGTCAGTACCTGACTCCGAACTTCCTCCAGCAGCAAATGTCCACGTGCTCGCTGCTCAAGAAGGCGCCGGCGTGTAGGGAGTACTTGGCTAAGATATTTAAGGTTTGTACAGCACTGTGTATTATTCATAAGTTTTGTATCTTGAATTGTAAAAGGGGACCTCACAAAAGTCAAGGGGCCTATTATAATTTATTACGTAAAAAAAAATTTCAGACAAGTGGGTTAATCGAAGGTTATATTTCTAGTAAGCTTTTAAAAGTTTGGGTAAACTTTATCTTTGATTCATTTATCCCTAATGAGGAGTAGGCGTGACAAAATATTGGCACCATTAAAAAATAATTTGATCTATATGAGTAGGAGACTCATACATGGTCTAAATAATATAACTTTCAATACCCTAGACTAACAAATATTCCAGTCTGGAACTGGAGATCAGCATTATTGATTTAAATTGGTTACCAACAAATACGTTATGTTTTATGTACAAATTGGTTATGTAATGCATTTTATCAAATTGAATTTTCAATTTTTGGTGCAGTGTCCAACGACATAAATTGCATTGCTTGTAGTTTTTGAAATAACACAAAAGCTGTGCAGGCAAACCCAATATACAAATAGGGCTTAGAAATTTGCAACTTTTTTACACTTTTTTTATCGCTATCATTTGTTTCAAGTGAGCCATATCTTTTTCTGTATTAAGTAACAGTTTGTGTGTCTGATAAGGAATGTTTCAGAGTCAAGGCGAGTCAAGTTTATATTTTATTTAGCAATGATTAAGTGAATGAATCACATGTTAAATTTATTTCATGTTGAACTAGAAAATAGCAGTCACCTCTGTTAGACTTGTTCAATCATGTTTCGACCGACTTCAGCGCAAACATTATGCTAGATGCATTATACTGTTTATTCTTTTTCGTAGAAACATTGATTTTATGTAAGGCCTTGCGCGTTTTTATCCTTATATGTATATATTGATCACATTGAAATTTCTTGATAAAATATGATTAAAAATATAATAAACAAACTATTCTTAAGCTCTTGTCATCGACATACAGAAATTTATTAAAGCTATCATGTGGACTATACGGAGCATTAGCGCATTTGAGTTATTTGACCAAGCTAGCTCAAAACATACTTTTAACTCGTATTTTTTGATTGCATTTCCAGATTAGATTCTATATATAACAGTTTGAGTGACGTCGAGGAATTCTAATCACAAAAATACATATTCTATGACTGTAGTCGTGATACCTACATTTTGCGAAATCATCAAGAGTTTTAGATTCCATGTTTATCATTTACATGATAAATGAATAAAGTGAATTAAAATAAACTTCTATAAGTTGTCCTTATTGTTAATTTTTACCTACTAAATTTATAATTTTCTCACTAGAACGCGACTTTCCACATAGGTACTTATTTGTATAAAAATGAGAATGGATAGATTTCTTTAAAACCAAAGGGTCAGACTGACCCTGAAGTTTGAATAATGGTCTGGCTATAGTGATTTGTCGAAAAGCGAAATTTATGAATTGCCTATAGAAAAAAAAGCTTGGGAAGGTACATGCTGTATATTTATTGAGAATGAGAATCCTTTTATATTATACAGTAAAGTATTCATTACAAAAAACAATCCGAAGTCTGTTTTTATTTTAGCAGTACCTACTTAACATTAAGAGCAGTTTTCTTTTGTCAAAGTCCATCCTGAAACTAAACGTAGACTGGTGGAAGCTAGCCTTCGGTCGCGGGTTCGATACCCACAAGAAGCAAGAAAAAATCTGTTTATCAAGGTGTTTCTTTTGATTTCCCATAACTCTAGGATATTAATGGGACTATGTAATAGAATCAAATAACATGTGAATAATTTTTCAATTTTAATTTTCTTTTTGTTGTTATTTTTATACAAAATAATTCAGTTAAGTCAAAACATCTTAAGTGAAACACCTGTATGCGAAGAAAAACAACGTGGCATTTTCTATCCCTTTTTTTAACGCTATGCACAGGTGTAGTTCGCAACGTTTTGCGTAGTTCGCAACGTTTTGCGTTGTACATTGTATGCAACATTCCTTAAACGTTAAAATGTTTTTGTTGTTTATTGTATAGCTTCAATGACACGCGTCTATTGAATGAATGTTAAAGAGATTTTACAAGGGTGATAATTTATGAACTCATCATATTAAGATTGATGATATCTTGGAAAATATGCACTCTTGAACCACATATTCTTTGGCAAAAAGTATTATCTTTTAGTAAGGAACAAAATCTTAAAGTTATGGGATACCAAAAAGAACACCTTGTATACAGGGTTGATTTGTGGTCATCGGCCAAATTTTTTTACACAATAAGTATCATTTTTAGAAAAGATTTGTGCACAAAAAGTATTTGTTTTTTTTACAAGGAAATTAATATATCAGCTAACATGTTAAGCTAAGCATGGTCACTCTAAATTACCATTAAAATAAAGTCGACTACGCGCTACGACAAAACATCTCGTAGTACTACGTCGTACTGTTAACAATGAAATGCCGCTTCTTAATAGCTATGTTCATCAACAGCGACTATTTTCAAAAACGTTTGTGGTTCCATACTTCTACTTTTTTGTACTGAGCGACGCTAAAATAAATATGCAGGTACGTTTATATTGTATCAAAAAAACTAACATTTGAATTTGGCTGGTGACCAAAAAACAACCCTGTATGTTAGTTCACCATGTTGTATATGTTAGCCCCCCCCAGTTCACCATGGTATCCCAGATCACAAGTTTAGCTTATTTTATTTAGCGACTTGTTGTGATTGATAAAGGATTTTATTTATAATTTATTGAATATGTCCGCAGGATCTCACATTACACAAGAAGCCAGTAGTGAAAGAGCGACGGCCGAACACTCCGCGTATAATATACGTGGCGGGCGGTTACTTCAGACATTCCATCGATGTGTTTGAGGCGTTTAATTTGGACGACAACTGCTGGACTACTTTGCCGAGGTTAACTGTGCCGCGGTCGGGGCTCGGGGCGGCTTTTCTGAAGGTCAGATTTGGATTCAGAATACATTTAAAAGAACTGTTAAAGAGATATTATGCAAAAAAGGCAATTAACTCAAAGATCATTTATGTAGATTGAGAGAAAAGAGCGTGGGATTGAGGTCTCATTGCATTCATTACAATTCTTTATGTTATCTTTGTCTTGTTTTATCGCAATATCATTGATTTTATGATTGAAAATATATTCCAGTCATTAAATAACGTATTATAAATGGAATTTTTAAAATCAGTCTACGAACTTTATTAAAATGAATTTAGTTTACTGAGGATTATCGATATCGCAACATCCATCTCTACGTAATGGCAAAATTTTTATGCTTCCAACGCCACTGACTTCAATTCAAGTCAAGCCGTGATGTCGTAAGCGCACAAATGTCAAGGTGATTGTGTCGTAGTAGGTACTGGGCGTTACAATCGTGCGTACTTGTGTTTCTTTCCCGATCGTAGGTAATAAACAAACAGTGCAAAATGAGTGATAGTGAATCTGATACTGATGAGTTATTTATTACGGATTTTTTTGCTAAAGAGTAAAGGCGTGGAACGTTTTATTTTTTAGCAATAATTATACAGATTATTAATACCTTTACAAAAATTGTTCAGAAAATAAAACAAATTGCCATCAGTACGAAATTCTTAATAATTTATAAATTTATCTATATCAAAAACAAACTAAAAATTTCACATATATTAATCTTTTATCGATATGGCGTTATCCCCTCCTTGCTTTCGTACTATATAAGTTATGCATATATACGTTGGCCTACAGCGAGACATCGCGAAATAGATAGCTTGGCGTCGAAAAGGTTAAAAGTAAATCACTAAGAAATCATTCGGGTATGACATAACATTATCTAGCACGAATACCTGTCTTGTGTTTGTTCTTAGCAAAGTTTTACTTCTGCCAAGTTGTACCTATAGTAGTGAAAGCACTCATCAGAAAAGAGTGCCGAGAGTTTTATTTCGCCGGCTCTTCTCCTCTCGGTCCAATAATAATAATATAATAATAATTTTGACGCTTATAAATGTATGTCATATACCTACAGTGAATATATGTTTTGAGCCTATTCCTTCTTTAGACTAGTGATAAGTTTTCTGTTTCTTTTTGTACCTCTTGGCGGGTTTCAATATTCAACTGACTGTTATGCGTAACCGGTACAGGTACAAAACTGGTAGGAAAGAAGTAGCGTTTCACAATATCTATTAGCTACGGGCTGTAAGTTCTCAAATTTGACATGGGCCCTCCTTGCGTGACGTTCTTCCAAGAAAATAGGTGATATGTAATTTATAGAATATCACGCATTCGCAAACTATTTGTATGATATTTGAACTAAAGAAATATATAAACTTATTAAATTTATGTTTGCTATGTTTTAGTATTCGATAAATATATAATAGCAGGCCTGGCTCACTCCGCGCGGTACATCCGTTATTTACCTACAGCGAAGCGCTCCGCCGGCGGATTTCGAACGGGTCGTGTGTCACGCGCGCGCCCGTCGGGACGTTGTAGATACCTACCTACCTAATAGCACTCACAGTAATTCTATGATCGAGGTCGCAAATAGTATTTAAAAATGGACATAAAAAGAAACAAATATTCAATTAGATTATGTTTAGATTTGATTATGTTCCATTTAGCAAACAAAACATAGGTAGTATTACTAATTATTCGTCGTAACTTTTTTTTCATTTTGTACTTTAGGTAAGTTGAAACAATATTTTTTACAAAGGTAGAATAACAGTAATACCTACATCGGTAGATACTTAATTACAAATAAGGAGATTAATTATTCTTCACTAGGCAGCAACCCTAACAGCGTAAGAAAATATAAGAGGCATGCGATAGAAAGAGACAAAACTTCTAGGTATATAAATTTGCAGGTACGTAATGCTGTGCGAGCTGAATTCCACCGTATCGCGTCGTAGCAAGACTCGAATTTATTTAGATCTTCTTGCGGAGTAATTCTTCTGTACCGGTACTATTACTTATTCTGTGATAATAGTATGTTTTTAGATCTTTTTATTAATAATTGCGTTTAACTGCTTACGTAAAACGAAACGCCAATACTTCGACTAATTTTGCCATTGGTTGAATCACATTTTTATTACGTCAAAGTAAATATTTAAAAGAAAAATTATGTCATTCAATAATATTCGTCCTTTTTTTCAGAAACAGTTATAGATAAGTTAGAAAGAGAAAACTGGATTATTGATATGTTGACAGATATTTGATAGGATATTTCGTTAAATGAATAAATTTTTACGTCGTTGGCTAGATAAAATGACCTATTCTTTAATTGGTCATACGTAATGAAAACATAACTCTTATTGGCGCAGTAGAAAGGCATTTTGGTAGTGATTTCTATTGTTCGTAGGCAAAACGAAAATTTTTCATGATATTGAAACCCGCCAAGTGGATGATTGCTTTCGTTGACCGTGAATACGAGTGTTTATAAAAATCGTTTGTTTTATGGCAATAAAGGGTATTATTTAACGGTTATCGTTCCGCAGGGCTTGTTCTACGCAGTGGGCGGTCGCAACACGTCCCCCGGGTCATCGTACGACAGTGATTGGGTGGACATGTACAACCCAGCGAGTGAGTCCTGGCGGCCTTGCAGTCCTATGTCCACGCCGAGGCACCGGGTGAGTTAACAAGACAATTTGGTGGAATAGACGGTCTGGAAAATAGCACAAGTTCTTTTTTTTTCTCCTCGCGACTACGCCTGATTTTGATAACATTAAGGAAATATTTTGATATAAATTATTCCATGCTGGACTAGGAGTGAAAGAAAAACAGAATGTGCCAGCTGCTGCTCTTCCCGGGCATATCGTAAAAGTCAGTTAAGGGACAGAGGTTTTATTGACAGTTTTGCGGGCGATAGGCTGACCCGCTGTCACTGCAATAGTCTCTCCATCATTATAATACCTATATAAATTTGTCAAACGAGACCTCAGATGGTTTCATAACAGGCGTGAAGTTATGTATGTGATATAAAATAACATGGCGTTTTAAATCACATAAAAAATTATATTAAAATATGCAGAACAAGGTCGAGCGATTTATATTTTTCCCAAAACACCTTGCAGCATAAATTGTTGATGTAAAAGCCGAACGAAAAGAATAGTTAGCTTAGTAAAAAAAATATGATTTTCCAAATGTAAATACATAAACGAAAAATGAGTCAGCAATATTTTTTTTACATTATTATAGAAATAGGTACACGTTTGTTTAGTAACAAAATCGCTTTTAATGGTCAGAGGTCAATAATTTATTGATATATCAAATAATATTAATTTTATACCAAAAAAATCTCGGGTTTTTATTTAAATAATAGTAGATGTAATAAGTAATTATTTGTTTACAGGTGGGTGT
Organism: Stenoptilia bipunctidactyla; assembly: GCA_944452665.1. Classification (NCBI taxonomy): domain Eukaryota; kingdom Metazoa; phylum Arthropoda; class Insecta; order Lepidoptera; family Pterophoridae; genus Stenoptilia; species Stenoptilia bipunctidactyla. The sequence goes on from OX101727.1 coordinate 18,368,794, forward strand.
GGCGGTGATGGACGGCCATCTTTATGCGGTGGGCGGCTCGGCGGGGTCGGAATATCATAAATCTGTGGAATGGTGAGGTTTAATTTAAACAAAGTCGGTTGTCTAATTTTACTGCCGAATTTTTTTTATTTTTTTTTGTAAAAAGCTGTGCTTGCTCACATTATTGATTGGCTTTACCTTTATGTTCAATCAAATTAAATCAAGTTGAATGCTCCACTAGGTTTCAAATGTGGGCTTATCTTTACTTTTATAAAAAAAAGTACTATGACTAAGTTGCCTTGCTAATTCCGCGACTCGTACTTGCAGTATGCAGGATTTTCATGTCTTGGTCAGGGACCGGAACCGCTTACCCTTAAAGAGGATTTTGATTGGGTTTTTCATAGGCTTGTTTTAAAAAACCCTATCAATTTGGTAACCGTATCGAAGACATACCCTAATTTAAGGCTTACCATATCAATAGAGTTAGCTTCATGTAAGCAGTAAGCCTATCGAAAACCCTATTGAAGGTTACCGATTCAATAGGGTTTTAAAACCTGCAGGCAAATTTAATCTCTAAGAATATCAAATTATCAAAAATATCACCATCTATTCAATCTCGCACTTCGAATTATACTTCCGGATTCAACAGCATGCGCGGAAAAGAGATAGAAATAGGCAACCCTATCACAGGGTAAGCGCATCCGAAAGTAGTTAACTTTATTCAAAGTGTTACCACGTCGATAGGCTTACCATATCAATAGGGTTACACTTCCATATGGTAAGATTTTGATAGGGTTACCCTATCAATAGGCTTAATCAAATAAAGGGGTTTTCCGGTCCCTGGTCTTGGTTCGCCGCCCTACCTCTCTCAAGCAAGAAGCAAGAAATGCAATGAACACACCCTTGGAATACTGTAACCCACACCACAAGCTACCACCGACACCTTCGAAGTTCGGTGGTTGTCGTTGCACCCTGAGGATGCTTCTGGTTGAAGCGAAACACGTGTCGGTGGTAGCTTGTGGTGTGGGTTACAGTATTCCCAGTGTGTGTTCATTGCATTTCTTGCTTCTTGCTTGAGAAAGGGCGGGTGGTGAACCAACGCACGAAAATCCTGCATCACTAGTGCAAGTACGAGTCGCGGAATCAGCAAGGTAACTAAGGTATAGTAGTTACCATGGATTTCCGCAAAGTAACAGCCCGTTCACACATGATACGTTTTACTGGATACCTTTTTTGTATCGAAACTACGTATACTGAATACTGTGCCATATTATAAGTTTTTAAACTGGCATGGTCATTAACATTTAAATTAACTTTAGAAACGGGATATTTACCATGTTTTTGATTTATTTTGAGTTCTCGATATTTCGGCACTGTTACAAGCGCCATGATCACGACGGTACGGAACTCAAAATAAATCAAAAACATGGTAAATATCCCGTTTCTAAAGTTAATTTAACTGTGCCATATGTTAAGTCGCCCATACAACTCCATGCGCCATCGATGAAAAAAACGTATTCGGTAAAACGTACCATGTGTGAAGGTAACGCCTGATTCCATCATTTACACGTCTATTCCTTATTTAAAAACTTAACTTGTCAGCTACGACCCAGACCTCGACATCTGGACGTCGGTGGCGTCGATGAGCACAGCGCGGCTCGGCGTCGGGGTCGCCGTCGTCAACCGGCTGCTCTATGCTGTCGGCGGCTTCGACGGCTACCGCCGCATCAGCTCCATGGAGTGCTACCATCCCGAGAACAACTGCTGGACGGAGCTGGCGCCCATGAAGGTGGCCAGGAGCGGCGCAGGTCGGTCAATGATATACTCAAGTCAAAGCCAAACATTTCTTTATTTCGTACGTGTTTACATACACCTGAAATACCTACGTCAAATTATTTATAAATTGAACTGAATCTACCACCACTTCGGAAAATCGATCTGTTGAGAGGAAGTGGAACACCGTTGTGTTTTAGTCACCAGCAAATTTTCAGCCCACTTCTAAAAAAGGAGGGTTCTCAATTCGTCTGTATGTTTTTTTTTTGTGTGTTTGTTACGCGATATTTCAGACAATTATGAATTGATTTTGAAAATTATTGTTTCATATGATAGAGGATACTTCATAGTTGGTGCCATTTAAATATCATCGAAATCGGTTGAGTAAAATTAAGTTAAGTTTTAAAGTCAAAAGTAAAATTTCAAAGTTTTGAAAAAATACGTATGATTTCGGAGAATGTTTACGTTGATGACATTCTCAACTCAGCCAAAGTTTTGACGTGAAGTCGGTTTTTTTATATGGCACTACAAACTTCTTTATAAATAGTTCGCGGCATTTCATTGATAATACTAAACGGGGGGTAATGTCCGCTATGACACCCCCCCCTGGGACCGCGCATGGACGGAGTACTACAAGATGTTTTGTAGTAACGTGAAGTTGTCCTTATTTTAATGATGTTCATTCATAATTTAGAGTGCCATGCTTTGCTTTACTTTATTTTTTATGCTGTTGGTTTACAATAAAGAATTTATTATTATTATTATCTTAAGAATTGGAATTTGTGCCCATATGTTTGGGTTAATCTTTAGAATTAGACTTGGTTTGCACATGTAAAACTGCACCCGAGACGGGAGCCGCGTACCATTACCCAACTCCTCTATGATGAAAGCTTTCTAAAGCATCGATCATAATTTATCATAAATACGTCATAGAGACTCTAAAAAAATGTATACTTAATAATCCTAACTTAAACACTTTTCTTCCAGGGGTAGCAGCTCTAAACCAACACATTTACGTAGTAGGCGGCTACGATGGCTCGCAACAGCTGGCGTCCGTAGAGCGCTACGACACGGAGCGTAAAGTCTGGGAGGACGCGGCGCCGCTACAAGTAGCTCGATCCGCGCTGTCGCTTGCTGTACTCGATAATAAGCTTTATGCTATGGGTAAGTGGGTCTTGAATCAGGTTTTGGTCTATTTTTTACGATGTAATATAGAAGTCATAACGGAAGAGCGAGAATATTGACGATAATCTTAAGTGCGCGCTTAATATCGGTCTCAGAAATGAGTTACTTGTTATACGGTCCCGTACTATGTTGTATTGACATGAAGAATTTGGTAGTAATAAGATTAAATTTAAATATATACAGTCCTTTTTATGAAGATCAAAATATTTTAGGAAAAGGTTAAGAATGACGTGAGGCTTCAAATTATGAAAAAAAAAAATTTTTTGTAGCGTAAATTGATATTTTATAATTCTCATAATTAACAATATTTAAGTTTAATCTGTTATTTACAACTAAATAGCAAGAAATAAAAGTGTTTTTCCGACAATTTCTATTAAGAAATACGTTAAGCCCCGATTTTTCGTTAGTCTGAAAAATTTGGTCACTTAAAAGAATGTAAAATTTCAATTAAAAAAAATATATATCATTTTTTTTCATCATAAATTAAAACAAATTATTCTTAAACTTCCCTTAAAATGTTTTCATCTTCAAAAAATTTCCATGTAGATCGTGCCAAATACCTAGACCGTTTGGAAGTAAAACACCTGCGCGAAACGTCTTGCAACCACTTCAGAGGGGACAAGATGCTAGACGCGATCTCTAACATTGACTAGATTATTTTGAAACGGTATTTTTGAAATATGAAACTATAGTTTACTTGATTTATTATGTTCAAACGTCCGTTGAGTTTAATACTACTATAAACTGAAAAGGATTTTTCTTTACTCAAGCATTTATTTTTTTTGTTTCAGGAGGTTACGACGGCACTTCATTCTTGAACATAGTCGAGGTTTACGATCCATTGTCAGACTCGTGGAAACCAGGTACCCCTCTGAATTCCATGAGGTCAGGCCATGCCTCTGCAGTCTGCTACCAGCACATCTGCCCACAATCTGAACTCAGCGAGCCACTGCCAGTGGCCATCAAGAAGTTTGCCAAAAGGTCTCCTGCAGGGAGCACCTCAAGGCAAAGAAATGACAATGATATCCCTATGGCAAATAACATAATAGGAACTTTAACCAATAATAGTGCAGGCCCATTATAGCAATAGTGAATGTGATAGTGTTATTTTTAAGTGTGATGTTAGTAAGAAATTCACAGGGAGGATACTGAATGAAGTATCATAGTATATAGACTTAAGTCCTTAGAAATTCATGCTTAGTGCATTCCAAATAACTCTCAATGTGAAAACAGTGGAATGAAGTACCTTACAGTGATTTAAATTAATTCAACTAGATTTTTAGGAATTGATGTTGTCAAATTAGTAACCTTAGGTTACTCTTGCACAGAATATTCACATGCTTACAACAGGAAAATAATGAATAAATTTTGAGTGGTAAAATTTATTCTAAAGATAGTGCAATAATTTGTATTGACACTTGAAAACATAACAAAATGTTTTCAATGTTTAGGTCAATATTTATATTATATTATATAAATAGTTATATAAAATCACAAATATTAAGAACTCAATATTTTAGATAGAAATAGATGGATAAGTTTTATTTTTGTACAAACCTGTTTCATTTACCAATAAGACTTTTGATGCTTTTTTTGTCATTTTATTTATAAGGTATACTTAATTAATTACCATTCCGGTCATTCGGTTAAGCATAGTTGGTAATTGTTGTAAATATGAATTGTCATATTCAAATATCCTGGACTTTATAAACCAATTGCATTTTTTGTATAATGTTGCTATATGAAATTTTGTATAATCTACGTATAATGTACTTATAATGAAAGTTCTATTTATTGTGCCAAGCCATGTAAATATTATTTGTAGCACTTAAGGAGAATATATATTATAAGGAAAATAAAGACTGTTATGGGTTTTATAACTTGATTTTCATTTATTCCACTTGTTAACCCCAGAAATTTCTAGGGATCTTAACTTTATGGTATAGTATACAGGCGTACATTAAGTACATAGTCTCACGTTTTGGAAATTTATTTGACTAAATAATAGTTATTTACAACCGGATTCTATTGCGTTTAATTCCAAGCGTTCGCGTCACTATTCAGGTCCAGCATGCAGTATAAATGTATTTTTAGTGAACGCTGGACAGCTAAAAATCCGATTATAAACTACTATTATTTAAATACATATCTTATGCCTATCAACCTTTATTCATACAAAAAAAGAGTATCTTCAAACGATGTTCATAGTATGCCTACTATCTTGTGAGTACACTGCAAGAAGTAGCATACCATAACTTTATTCCAAAAATTGACTTAAGGAAATCCAATAGCAACTAAGTCGAAATACATGGTGAACCAGCTATTCAGAAATTTTAATATAAATAACAAGGAATCAAGTAATTGAGGTAAAAAACAACAAAGATAAGTGTAAAAATAAAAAACTGTTGCAAAGAAAATATTGTTGCAATAAACATATTTTCAAGATGTTTTCACATACAGAAATGCCTGATATAAAAGCAATTTGAGATCAAATGTCATGTAATGGCAACTTTTTGGAAAAAAGTGTATGACATTAAAGTTTTTCGATAATGTGACTAACAAGAATCTTTTAAAATCTCACCAAAAATCACAAATGGAAAATGTGTGCATTTTTTGTGAATAGGATATTCACCATCCTGTTCTTTACCAAATTTTTACATGAACTCAATATCATATTTAAAGACTTATCTTTATTATTTTTAATAATTTAATAGTGTCCATGATGGCTTCTTTGTTCTGATTCTTTTTGTGATACCTAATCACAAATCCACACTATGAGTGTATCATAAAAATAATCAGGGCAAAGAAGCCAACAGCTTTGTACGGACCAAATCAATATAAAAAGTAATAAAATTCTACAGCACAATCATTCCTTAGAACTAACTTGTCTTAGGCTTTCAGACAAAGGGGCATTTTCGCAACCTCCTTGTTAGATAAAATATTTATTCTATTTATCAATTAACTATCTCCTAGTGTATCAGCAGGTGGTTACTTTACTGTTACTCTATAAATTACATCTATTCAGAAAATTTCATCATTCTAAACAACTCATAATAGGTAATATAAATAATTTACATCTTACATAAAGGGCACTATTTCTTAATTACACGTCTTTTCCTTTTTAAAACTATTCGTACATCTGGTGCGTCCTCATTCTGAGCTTCCGACATAGATTTGTAAGAGTGATCATTTGCATTATTGTTATTACTGGATGTTCTACTATCATTTGAATTGCTACTTATTTCTGGATTTTTATGTTCTTCATCAAAGAAAGATTTATGAGGTGTCGAGGTGGCTAATGCTTTTAAAGAATTAACAGCATCTATTGTTGCTTTATTTGGTTCCATTGCTATCGGTAATGGTAAACTTACTTTAAGATTCGTCTGTGGTTGAACTCCTGATGATATGATAACAGTTTTGATTACTCCAGTTTCTGCAGTCTCTGGCATTATTGTTAGTGTGTTTACTATTTCTTTTTGATTTTCCTCGTCTGTAATTTCTGGGCCTGAATTGGGTTTACTTTGTTCTGAAACTTCTGCATTTATCTTGTCATGACTGAACCCTTGGATACAAAGAGAATTTGTGGTATCTGTTCTAATATCATTCAGTATTTCCTTTTGATCACAAGCCATTTCTTCCACACTTACTATTATGTCCATAGCATCTTGTGCATCCTCAGAGATTGGCATATAGTTCGCTGATGCATGTAGTTCTGGTTGGCAGGCAGTCAATCCTAAGTCCTCAGGGGTTATCAAACTGCTGTTCTCACCAAATAAATCAGTGAACTTATTTTTTATCGGCGTTGAAAGAAATTCTTTATCCTTGACTGCTTTTTTCTTTTTGTCGGTTCTCGAATCCTTCGTTTTTGTGATTTTTTTTGAAACATTTGGTTTTGTTTTCTTTATTTTCTTTTTTTCGTCACTGTTATTTTTTAAATCTGTAGTCACACTCTTTTCGTTTACACTTGTGGAAGGGTTTTCAATGTTTGATTGTTTATCAGTTTGTAATTTAGGGGTTTCGTTTTGCAGAGTGTCTTGTTCGGAAATAGATTCTGCAAGTTTTGTACTGTTTATTGGTGCAATATTTTCAGTTTTGGTATCAGTTAGTGGTTTGTGAGTATCTGGTATTTTATCAATATCCATTTTAACTTTGTTTTTCACTTTTTTACAAGGTTCATCCTGACAATCATCAGTAACAGTTTCTGAATGAATATTTGATATTTTGTTATATTTATGAACTTCTAGAGAATTAGATTTTTCGTTTGTTTGATTCTTTTGTTTTTCTTTTATATCAAACTCTGTAGTATCGCTAGCTTCATCACTTAGTTCTAAATCGCCAGCAACAATTTCTCTGTTGGATAGTTTTTTGTTTACTGTGGGATCTTTTATTTGAGAATTGTTTGCATTATCTGCAGGTAGCAAATTGTTCCCTGAAATACTTTTGTCACTTTTGCAGTTACTTTTTAACGCTGCTTCACTCACACATTCCTCATTTTTGTTTTGGCTCATTGCCAGAGTATTTTGTTCATCAGATAATTTTTCAGAACTTTTGCGAAACTTTTTTGTTTGTTTAGACGAGTGGTTTTTATTGGATTTTCTTTCTCTTTCTATATTTTTAGAACCTTGTTTAGTTATATCACTGCTTTCATTGCATAACTCCTTACTATTAGATTTTGTTTCAGTGGAGGGTAAATTATTCGTGCTATCATTTTCTTTCGCATTTTTCATGTCAGAAGTATTTGCTGCATTGCTTGTAGTTTTTGTTAAATTGTTATCTAAAGTTGGAGATTTGGCAGATTCTGCCGGAACACTAGGTTCATTTTTGTCATTTTTGGTTTTCTTTATATCAATTTTTACCTGGTCTGGAGGCTTTTTTAATGCATCAGGAACATCAAGTATATTCCAAACGGATTTGTCGATTGGAATTAAATCAATATCCTGTTCATTTGTTGTAATTAATTTTACAGTACCAGAGTCAGACTTCAAAGAGTATCTGCCACACTTTAACCTTGGATCTTCCAGGTTCAAGTCAGAAGTAAGTCTTATTTCTGAAAAAATAAAAAAATATACACAATAAAATAAAATGATAATAATAAGATTTTTTTTAATAAGCAATTTGTTATGATATAAAATATCACCTTTAACAGTTTCTTCAGGAGGGTGGTCTAATTGCATAGAATCTGGCGATTGACAAGAGGTATATTGTATATCGCCTATGACTTTTTGAAATAGTTCTTCATCAGTATAATTTTTCTCTAGCTGAAAAACATTTTCATCTCTCCTCATCTGAGTTTCATCTATTCTCATGCGTTTCGAAGGATAGCTGTCGTATTCATAATAACTTTTATGTTTGCCTGGAAGCCTGTCACTGTAACTATGCCTATCGTCACTTATGTCATCATAAGCTTGTCTGTCATAATAACTGTCATAAGTCTTGTGATCGCTGAAAGTCTGTCGATCGTCATATTGCCTATCATAATTACTTCTGCGATCACGGCTTTTAGATCTATGACCATATTTCGTTTTAGTCTCAGAATATCTATATGAAGAGTACTGATTGCCTGAACAATTTCGAGTTGCTCTACGAAGTAAGTGATCAGGACTAGTAGCTCTTCTGTGCCTGCCTCCATCATATGTATTTTTATTACTTTGGTATTTTTCACTCTCATAATGCTTACTATGTCTACTTCTGTGATACGTTTCTAATGATGATTCCTTATAACTTGAATATTTGTCATCAACACTTGATGTTTCAGATCCCTTTTTATGGCTTTTACTTTGTTTATCATGCAATGCTAATGAATCCTTTCTGTAAGTTTTTGACAAAAAGTTATCTTCATCGCCACTTAAACTTGACAGATCTCCTTGTCTGTGGAAAAACATGAAATGTTAAACCAGACTGTATGGTTTACAATCAAAATTAAGATAACTTTAACGTAAAAAACCGCACCTTAGAGCAGACATGGACTTTCTTCTTAATCTACTTTTGCTACTGGCTGCCTTAGCCAACTTGCAGTTTTCTTTGAACTCAAGCTTTTTATCGTGGACTTTGGATGCTGAGACTTTGCATTCCTGCGATTTAGTTGATATGTCTGTATTTGAACTGGAAACTGTATCTACTGTTGGTATTCTATGATTTTGAACACTGAAAATTAGACAATATAACATTTTTATATATGCATCTGATAAAGCAATCTATCATAAATCTAATATAAGAACATTTTACAGTGATGTTTATTTTATTTTTTATTTAACAATTTATGTACACAAAAGTTTGGACACAATTTAAAGATACATGGATCAAAAATAAGTACAAAGGTACAGCTTATCTCTAATGAGATCTCTTCCAGCAGACCTAGGACTGGAGAGTTTGTGTAGGATGCAATGATAGTGTGCACAAATCTATAATATCATATAAACTGCTTAAAATACTTATGAATATAAATACATATATACGATATATATACATATATAATATTATACAAACATAAATACATATACAATATATCATAATAATATTGTTTATATTCATAACTTACAGTTGAGAAAAGTAGTGATCTTTGACTTTCTTTTTAAAATTAGATTTAGTTTTACACTCACGAATAACATGAGGTAGTGAATTCCACAACCTGACTACATGGACGGAGAAAGAGTAGGTTTTATAATGTATATCTACCAAAACTGGCCAAGAGTATTTTTGATTGCCATGCCATGTCCCACTCTTATTTTTGAATGTACAGTCAGTGCCATAGTAAACTAAGCACACAGAGCAGTAATTTTATCTCAAATGCATGAATTCATAAAGATCTACGCAGTCAGAGTATTCATATAGTTGTCAGCATCTAAAGTGATGATTATAGCTAAGCAACAATGTTTGCAAATTCATGTAAGCCCTCAGGATGCTCAACTTTATGTTGGCCAACAGAACGGTCAATAGTATCCAGGCACCCAAAATACATTTCATCAAAAACCTTATATTCTAGTTGTTAGGGTGCATTTGAACCTAAAATTTTTCAAAAAAGAACTTTCAATTCAAAAGACATATACGAATTATACCCGGTAATTTAATTTGCAAAAAAAAAAGAAATTAGTGTCTATATTCAACGCTAATAAGATTCGTCAGAGAGTCTTTTATAACAAAAACAGCGTAAGAAAACAATAGCAAGAGTGTATCGGAAATATATAAAAATACGAAAAGTTACACATTTCTAAGTTGATGTGATTTGAACTTAAGGGCAGTAATAAATTGGGACAGTAGCTCTACGGCCACGTCTACAAATCGACTGATTGCGTAGAGTTATCTTAGAAGAGCCCTATCGCCCCCGGATAAGCGTCTCGCAAAGGACGACTAATCCTATTGGCCCCCGCTTGATGGTAGGACTTGCGACCACACCTCATATGAAATTTGTCACAAAATATCACCGCTCCTATGGTAATGTGTTCCGGCAAAAACTATAAAAGGTTTAGTCATTAAAAAAAACAACTTTCGATAGTGACGGCTAAATTAGCTTTAACTTTTTTATATTGAGTTGAGCTAGATATAGTTACATTAGCAGCTGGTGGCTTAACATATTAAATTGAACTGCTGTTTATATCACTGATCACTTTGTGTCCAGCACTAGTTTTGTAACATTTTTCTTTGAATTGTTGACCTTTATTTGCATGTCTTTAACCCTTGATAGATCTTATGATAATTTTTCTGTTCCTCATTGATTAATTTCATGATTACTGGAAATTGCCCCGGTGGTGGTGCTGCGTGTAAATTATCTACATGTCTTCAACGTATCTAAGCTTATTTACTAACAGAGCTATCTTAACAAACGTAAAAATATGATTAAATTATCTCCAAATATTTTAACAATCCAACTCGCTGGATCATTTTATTTTTAGATATAGGTATATTTGAATAATTCTGGTCAAAACGGTTTACGGTAAGTAACATAATACCAATAACCTCCCTTGAGATTTATAGAACTTATTTATTTAGCAATAAAAACATCTGTTTATATTATCATACACAAAATAAGTGTATCTTTTTTATTTTAATATTTGGTGTCAGACATAGTTGGCTGTTTTTTAGTTTCATTTCGCAGATGAATACGCCCTCGGATTATTTCTGATAATTTATATCGGTAGTCGGCTAAAGTCGGATATAATCGCCTAGTTTCGGTGAAGTAGAACGTCATCTCTGTCACTTAGAACTTGGTGATGTGTTGTCCCTCTTATCAAACATGAATTATTCGTTATTTTTGAGCTTGATGCAGAGAAGTTAAAGCCATTTCACCCCCAATGACAGACGCAGATTTAGAGCAGCGGTCGTAGTGCTGCTTCTTGAGTGACTCGTAGTAAGTTCAAACCCTGTGCCATCTCCGTAATGTGTGAAACATTTTTAAATTTTTTCTCTACACTTGCGTTGGTTTTAGCTTCTTCCATGACCATGATTTGATCGTTTTATAAAATAAACTAGCTTTTGCCCCCCACTTTGTACGCCCATAAACATTGTTTATATTTAACACAGCTAATCACTCACTCAGGAACCTTTATACTAAGTATCACGTCCGTGCACTTAAGTAATAAGATTTTTCATACAAACTAAAAATTATAACCCCTTCCCGTGGGAATTTCGGGAATTCCTTCCGTAATATACACAGACACTTATTACCAAGTATCACATCACATCCTTACACTCAAGAAATAAGATTTTTCATACAAACTAAAAATTTCAAAATTCCCGTTCCCATGGCAATTTCGGGAATTCCTTCCTTAGTGCTCCGTCACAACCTCTAAGGATTGTATGTTCCAACTTTTCAACTCTCTACAGTAAGTAGATTTGACTGTACGTTGTCTGTCAGTCACTCAGTCAGTTTCAACGGAAGAGTTTCATATATTAAGATTGAGTAGTATTGTTCTTTTGTGTGTTTATAAATTAAAATTATTATATTTTATTATTAAACTTACAAAACTTTGAACTGGCTGGCTGCTGATGATGATAAAGATATTTTATTTTGATATTCTAATTAAGTTTATTTAGTTTTGCCTTAAGCCCAATTTATTTATTTCAAAAGTTCCATAACCGTGGTTTTCTAGAAGAAATCGCTTTATGCCGATAATACCGCCAATTGTGTGTTTTAGAATATATTTTTTGATGAAATAATTCCAAAATCATGTTATTTCTGTTAAGTTTATTCTAATACTTAGGTAAATGTTACTTAAAATACCCCATAACATTCCCGAACTTCATAGGGTTATTTTTATCCCCGAAAATACGGCGATAACCGGGAAACTAAAGCTTACAATCTTCGTGATGTAATTTTTAACTATACGGCAAAAAATCCGGGGTAAAAAGACTTAGGAAACTCAGGCATATGGTTTTATTTTATAAATTAAATTCATAAGTGCAGCAGCAACTTATCGCGTCAAGGAAGCTTTATGGCCGAAAGTTCTCAGAAACAGCTCTGATTTAGATAAGTAATTATAAAAAAAATGTTTCTTTTAGAGATAATGTAACTAAATATTTCAACATAGTTTATTAGTAACTCCACAGCACAACGTTCATAATGGCAATGATTATGCAAAATTAAAGCGGGTTTAAAACTGCCAAATATTTTTTAAATTTTTTTGTATTGTATATTGTTTTGTGACGACTCTTTCGTCATGACATGAGCAAAATCTAGATACAGACTTCAATAGCAGGTTGAAAAGCACTTTAACCCTTTAACCGCCACGGTCGAATATGACCGACAAATATTTTCGAGTCAATTCGGCCAAGGTCGTATATATACGACTAAAAACCACCATTCGTTTCATATGCTTTTTTTATTTAATAAAGCTGGATTATGTTAAAAAAAAATAATATTTGGTAAATGGTTAATCAAGTAATCATTTACAATTGCTTACACTTAAGTCTCTTATGCCCGTCTGCACTAAACTTTGACAGCTCCTAAGTTGATGCTTAAGTCTCTAGGACGTGCTTACGAACAAAAATTGCGTTGCACTAAACTTAGGTCAATGCCTAAATGCTTAAGAAATTCTTAACTTTATGTGCCCGATTCCCCATGCCATAACTTTAGGCAAGTCTTTAAGCATGATCGAAAAGTTATGCCAACACAATAGTTAGATTTTTTTATATACATATATTTAATAATTTACCATGTTATCTTTTAGAAAAAACTTCACTACGTAGTTGGTGAAACTTCAAAAATATTAAATAAACCTGAGAAACATAACTTCCCACAATACTTTATTTGTATCATTCTCATTACTTTTCGATCATGTTTTTGATAGAACGTGGATTGAAGATTGAATATTGAAATACCTAAATTTGTACCTACATTCCCTCGCTTGAAAAATTCTTCCCTGGTGAAATCGTTGCAAGTTAATTTGTACCTGACTAAAAACATGACTATGATTAATGAGTTGGACGAATTCATAAATTTCTTGGACTTTCTCGAAGATTTAGACGATGAAAACCCACAACGCAGGACACGCATTCTGAGGACAAGAGGAAATCCTCTTGAAATCATGAACGATATCGAATTTTACAAAAGGTATCGTGTGTCAAAGGAAGTATTCCTTTTTATACTTCATAAGATTGATGAAAGTCTGGAGTACGACAGTGACCGGTAAGTAATTACATACTAAATGTTAGTAGGTATTAAGTATTTTATTGTAAAGTAACTTTTTCCCGCAACTTTTTGTAACCTTCCTGTAGTAATTTCAGTAACTCCTTCCGTAGTACAACCAGACAACCATTGAAAGAATCTTTTTACCAAGTTTCACATCCGTGCACTCGGGGAATAAAATAAAAAACAGAGGCAGAGGCATCTGCATTATGTAATCTAATAAACTTTTCCTATTAAACTTCAAAAAATTTTTAAGTTAAATAAACCGGCAAAAATTACAAAGTGACATGAAGAACCAAGTCATAGATAAAAATCAAAGACAAAATAGACTTTTTCGTTCATTTCGTTCACTTACTTAGGGAACGATCGTTGTAGGAGTCACTTAAGCTAAACAAGTTGGTGCAGAGCAATTCAGCGTAAGTCAATGATTAGGTGTGACTTAGTTTAGGCGTGTCATAACTAAGCTTATGCTAAGTGGAGTTTAGTGCAGACGGGCATTAATTTGAGAACCTTATAAATATGTCAGAAGTTAGATAAATTACTGATTAGAAAATTGCATTGAGGTCCAGCGCCATTGTCGAATTAATCCGACCATAGGGACGGGACATGAGCAAAGATTTACTGATACGAAAATCGACTTAAGTAAAAAATTTTCTGTTTAAACTGACTATTTTTTATCAAATAAATTAAAACAATTAAAAAAACCATTACTATAGAAATAAATATGTTAAATATCTTTGAAAATATGTATAAAAATTTCAGTGACTGAGTTGATGATTCCCATCCCTAGCATGCATGTTTAGAAACGAATTCCGGCTTGTGGAATTTTCCATTACTTGTTGTGCTTACGCATTAGTTATTATGTTCATGTTATCGATAAATGTTATTTAACTATATTAAAAGAGTAAACTTCATCGCAGTATAGAGTCATAAAAATATTCATCTTATATAGCCTAATATATTGTGCGGAAATCTATATATCTTTTAAACGATTTTTGTTTCGTTTGGTTATCGAAATACATACTATTAGAAATTTAATATCAAAGTTCCTCTTTTTTGTATTTGTCTGTTACCTCTTCAAGCTTAAACAGCTGAAACTATTAAGATTGAATTTGAAGCATGCGAAGCTGGGACGGGAATATCGATCTGCCATTGAACATCCCCTTTTGTTGTAGGTATTTATTTTTAGATTTACTCTGCTTGGCGCTGCGAGCACGATTACTGATATATATAAAGTCTGGCGGGTAAAGGGTTAACTACTCAATCATAACGTTAAACTTTCTTAATGAAATGTATTGAACGTTTTGTTCACCAACATAAATTTGACCACTGGCTGGTGTAGCGGTAACATACATTGCCTTCTATGCCAGAGGTCCTGGGTTCGAATCCCGGCGGCGGCGGATATTTGTGTGATGAACACAAATATTAGTCGTCAAGTCATGGATGTTTATATGTTTATTTAAGTTTATTCTAATAAAAAATATGTATTTATTCAATATGTATGTGTATATATTTCTTAAGTATATCAGTTATCTAGTATCCATAACACAAGTTCTTTAAGAAACTTAATTTGGGCTAGATAATGTTGTGTGAGTGTCAGACATATTTATTTATTTATTTATTTATAAATTTGACCATCCTGAGGGCTCAAATTAATTTACAAACATTGTTGCTTAGTTATAATGATCACTTTAGATGCTGACAACTATATGAATACTTTGACTGTATAGATCTTTATGAATTCATGCATGTGAGATAAATTTGGCTGCTCTGTTTGCTTTAATTTGAAGCTGAATGTACTGAATCACGACCCACAAGCTCATTTTGGCCAACAGTCTAACAGCTAGTAGGTCGAAATTCTTGTCGTTTATGTTTTGTTTTATATTCATTCACTATAGAACCTGCTCGGGATGTTCATCTTTACTCTCATAACTTCTAAACTAGTTAACTTTAACTTAAGAGAATAGTGCTTGAAAGACCATAACATGCACTTTTTTGACATTATTTGACCACTTTGGCTATGGGGTTGCGGGTTTTATTCCCGCCTGGAACAAGAAAAAAATGTTCCGGTCTGGGTGTTTATCTATATATGTGTATTTTATATTCTAGGTTCCCCCCTAGTTCGCTGCATGGTGCCTCTTTACACAAGCTTTGCTTACTTTGAGGCCATGTAGTTGGTGTGATTGTCTGGGGTTTTTTTTATTTATAATATACTTACTTCTCTTTAGTAGGATCATATTTTTCTTTCACAGCTTCATCTTTATTTTCATGTCTTAGCTTATTGTCCCTAATTTTACATCTTTCAGGTACATGATTTTTAAATAGATTTCGAGGGTTTATATTCTTATTTTGAATTGCATTCAAAACCATTTTATCTTTCCTGAGAAACAAGAAAAGATATTTATTATGAGAAAATATGTGAACTTGGCCAAATTATTTCATTTTGGAATGACTATTAAATATCAAGTTTATATTTGATAGAAGGTAACTTACTCAAGGTTAAGGTTTGCAATCATTTGTGTTTTCCTTTCAATTTCAGATTTGGCAGTTTTAAGGAGAGAGGAATAGTTCATCTCCAGCTTTTTAAATTCCACAGACAAATGATCAAATTCCTGCAAAATGTTCTGTAATATCAATGTGCATCCATTCTCATTTAAACCTCATACTCATTAAAAACACTACACACTTAGTTATCCTAAAGTATTATAGATATGTGTGATTTAAATATTTATATTTATAGACAGATATAAGAAACAAATTAACCACAAAATATCAATTATGTAATTTGAACTTATGTTAATTTAGTAAGACCATGAAAAAGAATGTCAATTCTTTATTACAAAATTACCTAAATTCTATGGTCACCATTTCAAGGGTGCACTAAAATGACAAGGAAATTAAAATATATTTAATATAGTGAGAAGTACTTTACTTGAAGCTTACCAAGCTTTACCAAATAGCCAGAATTAGAGAACTCAATTATGACATAGTCAAAATTATATCTTAAATACAAGGTTTGATGTAGGTAATTTGGTAAGACCAGCTTAAGTTTATTTGCGGCCTAATTATCTAAACTTTATTCGACTTTAATCAATGGCCAATAAATTTCTATAAGTGTTAGACTAGTGATGATATACCTACTGTTTATCTTGGCATTGTATGAGCAGTTGTTACTTACTTTTTGCAGTTTGTCCATGGCGACCGTGTATTCATTTAATTTGGTTTTAAGTTCTTGATTCTCACTTTTTAACTGCGAAATTTAAAAATAAATTATTAACTTTCTGTCAAATATATTGTTGTTAAGATTTGGCGCTAAAATGAATTGCGAGCAAACCTCTTCCACAATGTTCACTTCGTTATAGTTGTCTAAATCTCCGTAAATATCATCCATGATGTTATCTTGAATTAATTCATACACTTCAATAAACTAAATATATTTCAAGAAATAATAAAATAGACGATTTCTATTCTACGCGGCCTTTGACGTCTGTTGACGTCTCTCTCTAGATTATAATACTCTATAAATACTTGAGTATAGATGACCGTCTCGCGGTTTTTGCACTTCAGCGCTATATAGTATCCAATCTTGGAACTTTTTGACCAAAACAACCCTAGAATGCAGGCCCCTCCAATTTCAAATTTTCAGAAATTCTTAGTACAAGTTATTACTATATAGTCCATTGAAAAGTTACATTTGGAGTTGCGTTTTTCAGAGGACGCAATTTTATTTTTTTGATGTGTAGGGGGGGTCAGTGTAAAGCTAAAACCAAGTTTGTGGGGTCGCCACCCTTGTCCTACGGCGGCCATCTTGAAAATAGGGGTTGAAATGGTTTTTACTATATATCTCTTAAACTATTTATCTGATAAAAAAAATTATAAACATTTTATGTTGCAAATTAAATCTTCTACAACTTTAGTCAAAAAACTTTTTGTCGTAGAACTATAAATAAAAAAGTTATAAGCGAAAATGTTTAGAAATTCGAGAAAATAATTTATATTTTTGATATAACTTTTTTTTTATTATTTTACGAAAAAATGATGTCAGACCATTTTTGTAGATCGTTTTTTGAGGAACAACTTTTATACGCAACATTTTTTCATTATTTCAATAGTTAAGGTTTTACAGCGCTCCGAAATGAGTCCGAAACTATCTTTCAGTACTCTTAACTATACTTATATTATACGTGTGTACTAATAATGTGTAAATATTTAAATAAAATAAAATCCCCAGACAATCACACCAACTACATGGCCCCAAAGTAAGCATAGCTTGTGTTATGGGATACCATATACCGAACTAGGGGGGAACCTAGAATATAAATAAATAAATAGATTAACACCCAGACACGGAACATTATTTTTTTCTAGTTCCGTGCGGGGATCGAACCCGCAACCACTGGCGTCTGAGGCAGATAGGTTTACCCCATCGCCGAACTGTGTCATCAGTATTTGTTTTTTTTTTAGTTTTTATGTTATTATTGTAATTTTTTTAATTATTAATAATTAATTATTGACTCTTTTCCCCACCACCCACGAGGTAGTAGTCTAGAGGCGCGTTTTTTTTACGTGGTATCCCCAATAGGCATAATCCACGATGATTTTCTAAATTGGAACTACTCCGTCCTCAGTCTTTTCGATGGACCAGGCTGGGGCTCAGCATCTGATCCGCTTTCTAAATTAAATATCAGTGGGATAACTGGAGAAGGAAAAGGTGTTAATATCGGCGGTTCCTCATCAAAGCCATTTTCATTTATTAATTCTGAGAGATCCATTACGTTGCTGCAAGTCTGTTCATAAGGTCCATAATACTTGTTTTTGTTCTCTCTTTGCGTACAACACAAACCCGCGCTTGTCGGCTTGTACGCGAATTACTTGGATCCTGAACCGCTTTGGCACAGATGAAACAATTGTTCGCAAAATCGAAGTCTGGCTCTGGAGCTTCTGAAAATGACGATAAACTACTGGAGCTGCTGCTGCGACGACGAACAACATTATCGGTTCGATTGTCCACGTAATAACAATAACACGCAATATGTACAGTAACTTCCGAAACAGTTCGTAAAAATTGTTCATTAGCCTCATCATTTTTTGCTACAGCTCGGTTAGTTTTTACACCTTTTGCCTGCACAGTTCTTATTTAATTTTCACCTAAAGGTTTTTTACAAATAAAGCAATCACTCATTATGAAATAATAGAAAAAGCACGCTTAAAAAGTCTTAATGCTAGTCGAAAAAAAAATAGTTTTCACTGAAGTTAAAATCGTATCTAAAATCATTCGAAATCGTCTTCACAATTAAAAACAGAATAAAATACATCCGCACGTGGAGAAATATGTAGCACAATTAAAAGGTATAAGTTGAACGACAACTTCAACACAATTTCATCAGCTATTTTTACAATAAGAAAGGTTAGAAATAATAATAATGGCAGGCAGATGTTCTTTTGTTCCCTAATGGTCACTTGGGTATTTTCTACCTGGACAGTATTCTCGGTAACGGCCATCGGATTACAATTATTTTAAAAATCAATAATTGTCAAATTCTGTAATGGAGTGGAAAAGAGTCAATAATTAATTATTAATAATTAAAAAAATTATAATAACAAAATAAAACACAAAAAAAAGCAATTACTGATGACACATTATTAGTACACACGTATAACATAAGTCTAGTTAAAAGTACTGAAAAATAGTTTCGGACTCATTTCGGAGCGCTGCAAAAACTTAACTATTGACTTAATGAAAAAATGTTGCTCATAAAAGTTGTTCCTCAAAAAACGATCTACAAAAATAGTCGCACATATTTTTTATGTAAAATGATAAAAAAAAGTTATATCAAAAAATATAAATTATTTTCTCGAATTTCTTAACATTTTCGCTTATAACTTTTTTATTTATAGTTCTACGACAAAAAAATACTGACCAAAGTTGTAGAGGATTTAATTTGCAATAAAAAATGTTTATATTTTTTTTATCAGATAAATAGTTTAAGAGATATATAGTAAAAACCATTTCAACCCCATTTTCAAGATGGCGGCCGTAGGACAAGGGTGGCGAGCCCACAAACTTGGTTTTAGCTTTACACTAACCCCCCCTGCACATCAAAAAAATAACATTGCGTCCTCTGAAAAACGCAAGGTTAGGCCTAAAAAATGTAACATTTCAATGGACTAATAGCGCAGTTGTAATTTGATTCTTTTTATTGCAAGGGTAACGAATCAAATTTAAAGTGCGCAATAGCAATAACATGAAATAAACTGCACAAACATGATGCTTCTTTGACTTTGTTATGGGAGTTGGGAGTAATAAAAAAATACGCATCTCAGAAAAATCAATTTTTGTTTTTATATTTGTGTTTGTATAATAATTGTAGGCCATAGATTTGTTCGGGTCGTCTTCGTCAAACTCAATGCTTTTGCCACACAACATATTGTTCACCTCCTTGCACCAGTCATTCAAAATCAATGCAATTTCTTTCCTTAACTTACTATCTCTCTTAAAAGTCAGTATCTAATGTAAAAATATCACTTCACAATAGTAAAATCTTCGATTCGAGACCGTAAAGACGTGAAGAGTGATCATACGTTCATTGCAAAAAACACTAACAAAAGAATTCAGAGACACAAAACACACAGCAAAATAATCAAATGCAACGAGCGCAAAAACTTATTTGGTTGAATACAAAAGTTCAAATCCGTTGAAGAAAACAAGCTGTGCGAAACTTTTTTAAGCGTTGCAAGTATTTATGAAAAATCTACCACACAGTGTGTGATTTTGGCTCCACCGCGGACACGCAGAGTTTATGTGTTTATTTGATAGCTGGAACTATAGTAGAGGCTAGAAAAAGACATCGAAGGTTTTTTTTTAAATATTTTTTGAGTTATTTACATTCTCGAGAAAACCCCATAAAAACCATAGAAATGCAATATAACTTTTTAGATATATTATTTTTGAATAAAAACAATATGTCCTCATAAAAGAAGTTCATAGCTATAACTATGCCAAAAACTACATAAAAAACAAGGGTAATTATGATGCAATTAATGTTTTCATAAAAAAATAAAACTATTTTTTTGTGGGACAGTTTCTTAATGGTCGCATTTTTTTTCTTTATGGATGTAATCTACATATCAAAACATATTTATATAAAAATTATCAGCTAATTAAAATGCAGGGGTAACGAGTTATAAATTTTTAAAATTTTTGTTAACGGTTGTCACTAACCTTTCCATGAAAATTTAATCATCATATTTATTTATTCTGCTCATCAATAATATCGTCAATTTAAGTACGTTAGACTACTTATATCACTGTATAAAAACAAAATTTCAGTGTGAAAATAATATAGGTAAATTGTATAAAATTCGCTATGAATATAAATTAATTTACATTTTTGTTTTGTAATAGGTATTATGTTTGACCGTTTTTCATTTGAAAAGATCTTCGATGAAGGATATTGTGTCGTATTGGGAAGGGGTCCGCCCTCGTCAAGCTTAAGCTAAAACCCAATACTAATACTCAATGTCCGGAGAAGCGTGGACCTACACACTATTCTGGTAGCATTATCATGCGGTTTGGAAATAGATTCTACGAAATTTCAGGTCTTTTGCAACAGTTTAGCTAAGAAATACAGCTGGTACTACATGTCTGTCACCATTCACAAAATATTAATACATGGAGCACAAAGAATAGATTCTATTTCCTTACCAATTGAAATGCTCTCAGAACAAGCCGGAGAATCGAGGAGTAAATTTTGACGTTACGATCGTGAACATCACACTCGTAAATTCGACCGTAAAACCACTGTCCTTGATTTGTTTCACCGAGCTTTGGAGTCTTCTGATCCTCTTTTATCGATTATGTCAGTTGGTAATAGACAAAAAAATTAAACATTCTGTTATTCCAGAAAAAGTTCTGGATCTGTTAAAACCTACAATGGATAACGTAGTTATCCATGACGACCCGTCACCACAAAAATATTGAATTTGATCGGCACAATGATGATGTCGACGATATCAACATCGTATTATCATCAGAAGAAATGTTGGTATATTGTGATGATAACGACATAGGTAGTATAGTATTTTACATAGTTTGCTATTTAATTATAATTTATTTCAATTTTTAGTTTTGGGTAACCCTATTTCCATAGAAATTTCTAAAATACTTAGAAACGCTTTATCTTTCCACCCCTTTTTCTGTCGCGTTTAGTTTTTTAGTATATAATAAATAACAGTATTGTACATATTTTTGATAAAGAATAAAATGCGACAACAACATGGTTTAATAAAAAATAAATAAAAAGTAAAAATAAGAAAATCTTAAATATATCAAAAAATATTACAGTTACAGTTCCTCGCATTTTTATATGAATACGTAATGCAATGTTTCGTTATTTAAGATACTAACAAAAACAAAAACTTTTCTATTTTTAGAGTAAAAAATAAATTAAGTTTTACTTGAGTTCATCGACCTTTGACAAAAAAAAATAATATCTCTGAAAATATTCAGAAAATTACCGTCGGGATTTTTATCAATTATTTGCCATATCAAGCTCTTTCGAATAAATACATAAGCCATACGTGACCGCAACCAAGCCAAAATCACACACAGTATGCTTTGCATACTCAGTAAAATTGTTATACGTCATTATTGTGGCATAATCAATCAATATATATAAAACTGTTCCGTTACTGACTGAGTGACTGACAGACAACGTACAGCCGTAACTACTGGGCATCGAGAGCTGAAATTTGGAACATACATTTTTTAGGGGATGTAGGGGTGCACTAAGGAATAAATTCCCGAAATTCCCACGGGAACGGGAATTATTGGACTTTTTAGTTTGTATGAAAAATATTATTCCTCGAGTGCACGGATATGAAACTTGGCATAAAGGTTCTTCAAAAAGTGATTGATTGTGTTATAAATATACCTGTAGTAGAACGCAAATGTAAATGTCAACATCAATGTCATTGAGTGACACACTGTCAATGTAACTTTGGTGTATCGAGCTATTCCAGCTAGAACATCCGGACGTCGTAGCGAACACACGATATAACAATAACACTAAGAAGAAATATTGTTACATTTAAAAGTAATAAAGATATTTATAGATCCTCCGAACCACAGTGGTTTTAATAACAGCCTACATTATAATAATAAGTTATAATGTTAGACGATTAATTACTATTTAAACTTCAAGTCATAGATGTAATGATTTGATAATCACATATTGATAAATGTTTCTCTCAGATTATATTTAAGAAATACCAGGCGTAAGTTTTTTTCTCAACTGGCGACATCACAAAATCGATTTCGAACGCAGCAAAAATACAAAAAGTTCTAGTTTTCCCGGCGCGCAGCGCTAGTAGTAATCAAATTTGTGTAGTTGTAGGGAAGACAAACTAGCATGAGTATAATGTTCCTTGAGCCTAGCCTAGCACCAGGAAAGGGGGTCGACTTTCTTAGGGCGATGTAAAATATTCCGGTATTCCAGCATTAACCAATCACAGACGCTCATGATTTTCGTTTGACATGTCTTCCGCTGCTCTGTCACTCAGTGATGGGAAGTTCAATGTGATTGAACAATCCTTACAATCGCAGTCAGTAAAATTTTTCATCGTTTGCCTGGTCCAAAATTTTACAAAAAAAAAATATGCTCATATAATATGAGGATAATTTTTTGAATTACATTAATATTGTTTTGATAAATTGACTAAAATTATTAAATGAAATACCTCAGTGTATCGTACAAAACGGCCAGCAAACCGACGACACAGATCGAGTAGAGCTATGAAATCGGTAAGTAAATAAGAAAAAAATAAAAGAACTCCTAGCCAAATGCCATGCATGCAGCTATACACATGTTGGTGACAGGGTGACTGATGGACAGGGAATAGGGATACAGTTCCGAAATTCAAGAACGTGATACTTTGAGATTAAACACGAAGAAATAAATTAAAATTACGCGTTAGAATACCATTTTTCTATGAGCTATAACAGAGCACAAGCAATCACTACTACATCAAACTACGATATCCATAGTATAACTCGGTTCATAAATTATAATAAAAACATAAACTAAAACACCCGACTGCGGAATACAGCAAGTTTTAAATCACAAAACAATTAAAAACACAAAACAAGCACATAAGACTAAAAGCTTTTAAATAATATTTTTATTTAAAAAAATAGTGGTGGCAAGCGGGGCGAGCTAAAATAAAATAAAGTTAAATACCTTTAAATTGTATATTTTGTGATTCTTTGCTAATATAATGCTTATATGTATATGTAGGTTACACTAAAAGTTTTGCGTGCTGATGGATCGCTATCACGGCCTCTTCAGGATTTGGTAAAAGTGAAAGTACAGAAATCAAAGGGTGCTATGTCAAGGCTATGTGCAGGATGGGCGACAAGTTATACTTTTTTGAAAGCTAAAAATGATTTTGTTATGTTAGCCGTGTATAAAAAATCGTTTTCATAATGCGGCTTTTTGATTGCCTTTGGTGAACTTTTTCTAACACCCTGTGTAAACAAATGTGAAAAAACCACTCGGCATTAACATTTTTGATCTTCAAGTAGGATTGTGCAGATAGGACCCGTAATTGAGAAAACAAATAAGTAAAAATAAAAATCATTATTTTCAGGTTGCATAGACCCATGGAAGTATTTAAATCAAATCAAATCACATCAAAATAAAAGTTTACATTATGTAGATATTAAGAAACTTCTTTTCTAAACATGTTTCCCACTTTCTTATCATCGTTTTAGGAGTAGATCGAGCAAGATTTTCTAGTGGTACTAAATGGCTGGGGTCAAACCGTTTGCGGATATTACAATCGGGATGATATCAATGGACATAACATTCCATATTTCGGTCACCTCGTATGCAAGGTCCAAGTACTTTCTTTGCTTTTCGGTCTAGGCCTACGGGATGATTATGTCCACCAAAAACACCTTGGACGACGATCGGGACATTAACACGATATTAGGTTTATTCGCTGGAATAGTCCTGTCCGTGATGATGGGCCGATCCCAGTAGAGCTTGTAAAATGAAAATGAAAACTTTTTATTCGTAGAAGGTAATTTCATACACTTTACGAACGTCAAACGCTGGATGAGGGCGGCGCGGCGGGTCCGGACAACGTGACGAATCCTGGGGTCCGGACGACATGACGAATCCGTCGAGAAGTATGCATCTCTCGGCTCATGAAGATAATGATCGCCCATTATCCACCAATGTCTTGTTGTTGTCTACTACTACTTCTTCAGCTTTAAAAAACAAAATGAAAGTAGTACCCTAGGTAAACCGAGAGGAAAAAAGCCGGCGGAAAAAAAAAACTCTCGGCACTCTTTTGTAAAAAGTGCTTATTATAGGTACAATTTGGCAGAAATACAGCTCTGCTAAGACATGAACAAACAAACAGAAGACAGCTATTCGTGCTTGCCAATGTCATGGCGCAGCCAAGCTGCTTACATAGTGATTAATGTTTAATATTTGGAAATAACCTTTGGAGACATCAATCCCACGCTCTTTTGACATCTAAATAATCTTTGCGCCTATAGTAGCCTTTTTTGCATAATATTTCTTTGATAGTTCTTTTAAATTTATTAAACGTAAGGGATTGAATTGACTTTGGTATTTTATTATAAATACGTATTGATATTCCCATAAATGATGTGGGGCTTTTAGCCAGCCTTAATTTGGGAAACGCAAAATGGTCCTTCCTTGTCATTACAGAATAATTTTTATCATGTTTATCTTTCATGGTTTTTATTATTTTTACATGGTTACTACTATTCTTTTGAATATACACAATGTTTTCATTTTTATATTCATTGTGATGCAAAGGTCAAAACTTTTCTCTTAGAGATTCTCTATTTCCAAGTTTATACATTCCACGAATAGCCCTTTTCTGCAGTGTAAATATCGTCTCAATATCTGTGGCATTGCCCCAAAGTAGGATGCCGTAGGACATTATACTATGAAAATAACTATAATATACCAGCTTCGCCGTATTAACATCAGTCAATGAGCGAATTTTCTTTACCGCGAACGCTGCAGAACTAAGTCTACTCGCTAGCTGTGAGATATGGGCGCCCCATTGCAATTTAGAATCTAAGGTTATTCCAAGAAAAACAGTGTTATCTACTAGATCCAGCCTGTTCCCATTAATCAGACTCAACTTGTTTTACATTTGGTTAAGAGAATTTTATGCATTTAGTTTTTTCATCATTGAAATCTTGATTATTTACATTAAACCACTGCACTGCATTTGAGAAAGCGTTGTTTACATCGTCGTAGTTCGTTTCTGCCTTATCATTTTAAAAATTAATGATGTGTCATCAGCAAACAATACAATATGTGATTGGCGCTGCCGTTTTCGAGAAAGGGCTCCGGCGTGTACTTTTTATTTTTTAATTTTACAGTTTCTGATTGATGAGAACGTATTTCAGAGCGAGCTCTTGATGAAGAATCTTGGCTGCTTGGTTATGTCTATGCAGATATTCAGTGTTGGCAAGAACAGAACAACCCAAACTCACATGTCTGAGGGACTCGCCAGGTTTGCGGCACGCCCCAAAATACGTCCACTGTGCAGTCCCTCATAATGTACTTCCGGTAGTTGTTCGTCTTGACAACCTGGTCCTGTATCGCAAAGAGGTCCCCGAAGCGCAGCCGATGCACGGAGGCTTTACGATCACGTGTGGCTCGTGTAGAGCCTTGTAAAACCTTCCGTGCAGCTCTTTCTCTTTCCATTCGGTCTCACGATCAGAAACGATTAGTACCGCCGGTATCTGCCATTTCTCGGGGCCCAGATTGAGAGAGGTGAGTCCTTTGTCACTTGCGACGACCTCTCTATGCATACCCATGTTCGCTTTCGCCATAAACTAGGCTCGGCGGCTACATATCTCTCGGTTATGCAAGGTTTTGGCGCTAAGTAAGCCTCTTTCTCCGCACTTCCGGGAGATATACAGCCTCATTACCGACGACCGAGGGTGATGCATTCTATGGAGGGTCATAGTAGTGCGGACCTTCCGATTCAGGGCGTTTAATTCGGTCTGAGCCCACCTGAGTACACCAAAGGTGTACGAAAGAACGGGCATAACCCATCCGTTAAACGCTCGGAATTTGTTGAGACCCGACAAAGAACAAGTTAGTTAGTACCTTTGTCAGGCGCTCAAAACAGACTTCAGGTACAGGCTGTTTTACGCTCGTTTCTTCGACACCGATATTCTGTGACATACCCAGATATCGGTATGTTTTAGTTTCGGAAAGAGCTCTCAGGTTAACGGCACCTAAGTCTACCGTCTGAGAGCGAGCAATCCTTCCCCTTTCCACATGAACAACCGCACACTTGTCTACTCCAAACTCCATTTTGATGGAGTTCCCTCAATCGTGGAGCCGTTGGAGCTAACAGTTTGAGGACATCCATGTGGAAAAGATGGAATAACCGCATGCCCCCTCTATGGTACTGAAAGCCCGTCTCTGAACCCTCCAACAATGTGCTAACAGGATTCAGAACCAGACAAAACCAAAGTGGGCTCAGACCATTAATTTATTTATTTTTATTATTATTTACCTCTAAATATATTTTTATACGTCAGAGTAATAGTAATTATTAATAATAATTTTATCACCCTGGAATATTATGATTATCTTAATATATTTTACCTTTTGTTTATCATTGTATGATACATAATTATTGCAATAAAAGTTTTGTTTAAATCATTGCCTTTTTTATTCAAGTTCACTGCAAAATCAGACAAAGTGGTAGCGATACTGTAAATAATTTATGAGGCACACAAAAACACTGCATATGAGCACAACTTTACCTTTGTATCACAAAGTACACTCCTACTGACCGTATTCTGTCCGTGTCTTTTTTATGTGATTTGTAACAGAGACAATGCTGTATTAACTCGTTTCGGTGGATAGGACATATATTAGGTACAATTAATGCATGTAATTTTTTCAAAAATAACTATTTTTATCTAAACACGCTCCTAAGCTGCGATACTTAAATAAATTAATTAGTCTTACTGAAACACTAACTCTACATAATAAAAATATAAAATAATTATTAAAAACGAATTTTATCAATACTGTTATAGAAAATTATTATGTAGGCACTTAAAAATTTACAAACGGGGAGTTTTCTGACAGCTCATAAAAATTAGTTCAAAAAACCTCTATAGATGGCACTTTTAAAAAGCCGAAGGCGTTAAGTCTGTAAACTATAATGTAGGTAAGTGGTATCTACAGTCTATGGTTATTTATACGTTCAATTTCTGATACAGACGACAATTAATTTATTTTACTTTTAAAAACGCAGTGTGGAATAAATTCTTCGCCTTCGCCTTTTGTAAATCGCCATCTATCGAAGCCTTTTGTACCAATTTTGTACAGTTTTGTTTTTTTAATGAGCTGTCAGAAAACTCCCCATTAGAATTGCAATTATTTGAGACAGATTTCTCCTAGATTTCTACAATTATACCAATATTTAGAATGGAAAGATTCTAAACAAGGATACACAACCAGGAGTACCCTCTTGTTCATTCCTTTTACTCGTGACAAAGATTCAAAGTATAACGTCTCTGTACTAGGCTGATAAGGCCTAAAACTGGTTCAATTAAAAATATAGTGCACCGTCTTGTATTTGTATTCGTCTTTTTGGCACTCTAAGACATGGCTGTATGGGCTTCGTTCTCTTTGCCTGTCCTGACCGGGACGAATTTAACCAAAAAAAATATGTTTACCTATAGTTTTTGCATGGATGTGTTGTTTTGAATGTGCTTAGGTACATTTTATGAACTCCTTTTCAGTCTCCTCTTAAAATAGTATCCAAGTTAAAAGCACATAATCCAAGAATTTTAAATTTTAATTCCCAGGAAAAAAGGTTAATATTGGTAGAAACAAATAATCACGTCTATTCTTTAGTCTGAAGCTAAGGTTGTAGCAAACAATAAATAAGCTTTCCTCCTTTGATTACCTAGCTTTCCTCATATGAAACTGGAAATATTTTATCCTAAAATTTCAGCAACATGCCATATTGTAAAATTATTAGAAAATCGTGGCTACCTCCTATATTATATCTATATCTTAATTTGTTTTCTATTTGTGTGGAAGGTAATGTGTTGGCACGAATCCTACATCTTATAAAGATGAAAAAACCAAATGCAGATAAGCACTGTCACTTTTATTATACAAAAAGCTCTGTCGTTCCGAATATTTTAAGCCTAGAAAATAGCAGTGAAAGGTCTCTGCCATTGACAGAATCTCAAGAATTTAAAATAAATAATATATATAATAGTAATAATAACACTTCATTTTTCTCTCAAACTGAATTATATCGCACAGTACCCGGCAAAATTATGTTTTATGCTAATAACATAACTCATCACTATAAGATGCAAACGGTAACTTACATTTGGAGAATACCATATATCAAAGAAAAAATCAGTCAACACAAAAAAATGTATGGTAAAAACAATTTGAATCAACATGTGATCCCTGTTAAAAAGGAACGCAAATTTAAAAAGCACGGAAAATATAAGCTTTTAAGGAGACGTAATAAATCGAATAAACAGGGTAATGAACAAAAATCTAATAAACAAAACTCTCCTGTGGATCACACATTATACGTAAATAACATGACAATCGATAAATTGATAATAAAATCCAGCTCATACAATAAAAAACAAATAAATGATCATATAACTAACAATTTAAGCTCCGTGGCGGTGGCACCGACCTTTTATAATATAGCAACGAAACCTATGCTCAACTGGGGTCCTTGGATAAAATGGCCTACTAGAAGACTTTTAAAAGACAATAAAGATATATCTAAAAATAAAACAACTGGAGAAGACTCTTTCAAAAGGTTGGTCCACAAAGCTTATGCAGATTGCTACTTTTGTGGCATGAATACAGATGAAATTCCTGATTCGAAAATTTGCTCTCAGGCATTTCGGAACTCATATTATAAAAACTTTAAGTATTACATGAAGTCTCGATGTTATTTAGGGAATAATATATCTGATATAAGAACAAAAGGTCTGATCGATGATGGAGTAATAGAAATATACGGGCCTTTTTACCGAAACTCGTGTTTTAATAGATTCACCGAAGTAGGAGAACTATTTAGTGAGAGGGGTTGTAGATTAAACGGAGTGTGGCAAGGAAACAGCGTGGTGTCATTAAAATATGCTAATTTAGAGAAAATTCTGGATGGTGTTGATAACGGTTGCGCTGTTAGTCCGTATGCCTCGTATATTCCTTTCACAAGAAGTCGCGTCGGACTGCTTGTCCGGCTCCACGCATGCGTCTGTACCGGGAGCTATTGCAACTATTCCACGACGCTGAAATATACCATTACTTTAGTCATATTGGAATTATATTTGGCGCTGGTTTAAAAAATAACTTTTCGTTTTTAATGGGATATTTTTTTATTTCTTATTTTTATTATATGTTTTATAGTGTTTTTCTTTTAAGTTTATAAAGTTATTATTTTTGATGAATATATAATGAATCTGAAAAAATATTTTACCCTTTTACCTCCACAAGGTACCTATGCATGGAAGGCAGCATATGTCGAAAAATTGTAACTGAATCTGATCTCTATAACCTGGACAGTTGAAAATTGTTTGGGGAAATTGGACAGTTTTGTAACGCTTGATCTGCTGCCTTCTGTACATACAAACTGAGAAATTGAGTTGAGATCCTATTATATTGATATACTTTCCGGCTCAACAAATCTACGTTTTGGCCACCGCATTATTTTATTACGTTGTACTTACAAAAATATTGTCCATGCATTTTGAGTAGTAGGTTAGTAAAGCACGGCAATATGGATGGAAGTTCTGTTTGCTTCGAGTAATAAAAAGACGTGAGTTGGATTTGTTAAAAAGAGCACTTGGTTAGGTACTCACCAAAATTTATCCTGTAGTAAACAATGGGACTCGGGTTGACTTGACTCGACCCAACTGGGGCTTGAACCCAGATTTCCTTTAATATTTTTATATATAAAACAGTATGGAAAAGTATCAATTTCAAG
Organism: Stenoptilia bipunctidactyla; assembly: GCA_944452665.1. Taxonomy (NCBI): domain Eukaryota; kingdom Metazoa; phylum Arthropoda; class Insecta; order Lepidoptera; family Pterophoridae; genus Stenoptilia; species Stenoptilia bipunctidactyla. The sequence goes on from OX101727.1 coordinate 18,399,407, forward strand.
TTAGCCTGGCTGGGACTCGAACCAATAACTAAAATAATACCAAAAAAACATAGTGATTCATATTGTCTAATATTTTTGTCACAAGTAAGTTATTATAATCATATTAAAATCTAAAAATCCTAGTTGAAAGATTCATACATATAAGCATCTGTTAATCTTTCTTTATATTTGTAATTAGTTTTATAACTAGTCTACTATACTAGTTATATGGTGGGGTGCACGATAGTACAGTGTACTCCGTGAGTATAATGTTTCTTGGTACAGTGAGACATAGAGAAAGATGAATATACCAACAGTGAAAGCAGCGTGCGAGAGCGGACGTGGGCCAGCAACTAATAAATATCGTGTGTTGCCGAGTTCATGCACCAATGGTAATGCGAGGTTTTCTGACAGCTCATTAAAAAAACAAAACGGTACAAAAACGGTACAAAAGGCTTCGATAGAGGGCGCTTTACAAAAGGGGAAATCTTGTCTGTCATATAGCCACTTATCCCACACTGTGTTTTTGAAAGTAAAATAAATTAATTGACGACTGTATCAGAAATTGAACTTAAAAATAAACAAAGATGGTAGATAAAACGTACCTACATTATAATATACAGACTTAACGCCTTTGGCTATTTAAAAGCACCATCTATATAGGTTTTATGAACTAATCTTTATGAGCTGTCAGAAAACTCCTCATTGTGGCAATCGAGAACACCAAAAAGCATACAATCACTACGTTCTAAGAGACCCCACTGAACGAATGAATGAGCTAAGAAGAACAGGAGGCTACCAATTCTACTGCCAATATTTTAATAAAAAAGTATGGCCAACTTTAGGAAAATACTAGGGATGTGGTGTTCATTATCGATAGTTAGTGATGTTCACGGTCGATAAAAGATTCGATAAATAGCAGGTACAGGGAAAAATAGATAAAAGAACTACACAAAAAAAAACAATAATTATAAACATTTTATTGAAGCACATGGTATTTTTACTTAAACCTATTTAAGAAACAATAAAAGTGATAAGAAAAGTGATGCGATGAAAGTGACATTCCTAAATTATTAATAAAATAAATAATAAATAAATAAATAAAATCCCCAGACAATCACACCAACTACATGGCCCCAAAGTAAGCATAGCTTGTGTTATGGGATACCATATAGCGAACTAGGGGGGAACCTAGAATATAAATACATAAATAGATAAACACCCAGACACGGAACATTTTTTTTTTTCTGGTTCCGTGCGGGGATCGAACCCGCAACCACTGGCGTCTGAGGCAGATAGGTTTACCCCAACGCCATAGTGGTCGTCGTAATTACAGCAATAAGTTATTTTAAAAGCATTATTGTAATTAAATATGTTGTTATATTATCCACCTTGTTTAATTCATATTCATTATTCTTGCGGTAAAGTTTATAAAAAAATATAATAAAAAAATATTACAGTAACCTAGTTAGAGTTATTGTGTACTATACTTTAACAAAAAGTAAATGCATAATATTTATAACAACAATATACAATATTTAAAGAAAAAAGATATTGAAGATTCATAAAGACTAGTCAAACTGTTACGTATTTCTGTTATTTATATAGGGTTAAACAAAGTATATCATAAAATCTTTTGTTACAATTTTGCTACTTGAACAGCATTGTGTTTTAGAAAGGCTAACACCAGTCGAGTAATTAATTATAAATATTTTACCTTTATTAAGTCAACATACAATCTTTATATCTTTATGTTTAAACTAGCTGTGACCCGCGACTTCGTCCGCGTGGATACCGGTTGTTGGAGTTGGATGAATACTATTATTATATCCTCTTTGAAGTTTAAACTTACCTTATTCAAAATTTCGTCAAAATCGATTCAGTAGTTAAGCGTAACTGATAGATAAACAGACAGAGTTACTTCAAAAACTGTTACAACAAAACTGTGATCCGCAGTTTCACCTAGGTGTTTTGTGAAAAAGTATAGGTAGGTAGGTATATTACATAGATGATGCCTGCGACTTCGTCTGTATTGAATTAGTATTTCGAGTAGGTTATTTTCTTCTCCAAGGTCCTAAGTACTATCTTTAATAACAAAAATAAAAATGAAGAATGTTCGCCCATATAATATGTATAACTCCTAACCACAAACATAGGTAACTATATTAGGTACATTACAAACATAGGCACTATATTAGGCACATTGCGTTATAAACAAATCGGGTGCCAAAGTGTCTTAAATTTTACATATTTCATGCAATACCTATCTTCATTAATTATAGTTTGTTGTTATTCTAGGTAAAGCTATATTACTGTACAGTTTCAGAAGAATACATTCGACAGTTTTTGCGTGAAAGAGTAGCAAAGATCCATCCATCCAGCCATTATCAGTGTATAATGTGTATCTATCTATAGTTATGATTGGCTACTTTTCACGGTAAAATTGCTGAGCCAATATTAATGTAATTTCTTTTGGTAGTTAACACATACCTACGGTACTTTTTATTCTACTTCTAAATCTACGGTTTCTAACTTCCAAGAGCTAGAAATGATCACGAAATAAATAAAACCTTGAGTCCCATTATTTTAAGTTTAACTTTCTTACAATATTATCTCTGTATGCACAGAAGGAAGCACATCAAGTCTTACAAATCTGTAAATTTTTTTTTACTTGAATCTGAAATCTATGCCCTCGACATTACCTAAGTTAAAACTGTTTGGGGAAATTTGACAGGTAATATAATGCTTGACCTGCTGCCTTCTGTACCTACCTGTATTTAATCGCGCAAGAAGCTTTATTAATGATTTAGCCCTATCAACATAGCAAAATTTTCTACTGCATACCAACTATTTTTCAGATTTATTATTTTTAAGCCCCTAGTATTTTTAAGGAAATACTCCTGAGTATTTCCTTAGAATTCTTATTCCCATGTTTATTTTTAGTGTAGTTCAGTTTTTTTTCTTCTGGCTATCCGAACGCTTTTACATCTAATCTACTAATGCCACGTTACAATATCCATTCTGGACTGGGAGCAACAGAAAATCATAGAATGTACCAGTTGCTTCTCTTCCCGGGCATACCTTAAAAGTCATTTTAGGGATAGAGGTTTTATTTGATAGAGAGTCTTGTCAAATTACTACTTACTATTCTTATAACTACCTACCATTCGTTTGTAGTAGCTTTTACTTATGTAAAATATTGAAACCCAGCATTCATTGATTTTGACGACAATTTAATAAAATTTAATATAATTTAGGTACCTACCCTACCGCCTCTGAATAATTGACTAATCCGAGTGAGCCCCGCTTGGTGCTAAACTGACTGTCTCGGCTGACTGAAATTTGCCGTCAAATATTACTACTGCCAGCGGTGACGCGTCCCGAAAACATTCTATAAAGAGCCAGTTCTAGAGCCGCAAACGGGTTTATGATAGAACTGGCTTGGTTTCGGTATTCGACCTCATTTATACTTACCATCAGGTAAGAATGAGGTCAAATTCGGGCTTATTCACCGAGTTGAAAAAAAACTTAGTATTTTTAATATTTTGGAATAGAAAGTTATAAAATTAAAGTCGTAGGTAGTCTGACTCCCAACCGTTACAAAAACTTGGTGGTTCATTCAGAGAAATCTTATTTGCAAGTGAAATAATAAAAGTTGGGTGAATATGGTCATAGGCACCCAGAGTTTGGTAGGTATCTCGAACAATTAACAGCGTGAGTGGCCAGCCATGCCAGCGAATGACTCGCTCGCCCGCCCGCGTCTTAACGAACATACCTACCTATTTTATTACGGAGTTATTTTAAAATTATTACGATATCTCTTTGGATCTTGATTGAAATCAAGTGGTGTCAAAGACAATTTTGTTCACAATTAAATATTTATTGTAAAAAAAATAAAAATAAAATATAAAAAAAAAAAATTACGCGAGCAGGGTCGAACCCACGACCTTAGACTCATGGTCGGTCTACGCGCAACTGAGCAATGAGTACTTCTGATCTGTATGCCGAACATCTCCACCATATTCTAGTAAGTTTTAGGCATAACTTTTAATAATCTATTACAATTTTTTTAGATCCTAGATTTTTTTTATGTCTGCAGAATCTGCTCATCATCCTGGACAACTTCTGTAAAGGCATCATATATATATTTCTTACGGTTTTGATGATCCCTTAAGGGTTCTGCATCAGGTGTTCCAGTAACCGAAATAAAATATACCCTATATGTTGCCCCGGCTTCACAGCTATACATCAAAAAAAGGTTCATTCAAATCCGTCCAGCGGTTCCAGAGATTAGCGTGTGCAAACAGACAAACTTACAAACAAACAGACAAATTTTTTTTTTCAGATTCTTATTTTTTTTTCATTTCTTTATAACCCTAGATAATTTTTTTTGTAAAAATATTAAATGTACAGACACGTTTTTTTTACTGTTTTATTATATGTATAGATAAAATGTAGAAAAATAATTAATAAAGAATATAAGCTATATTATCAACTAGCTGCTGCCCGCGACGTCGTCTGCGTGAACGCTATGCAGCACCAAACGCACCTACGATTATAACACTGCTAGCGTGATAATATGTAGCCTATATGTTGACCCGACTTCTTAACTATCTTCATGCCAAATTTGAAGTAAATCCATGCAGTACTTTTTGAGTTTATCCCGGAAAGACAAACAGACAAACAGACAAAAATTCTAAAAACTATATTTTTTGTTTCTGTTTCGATTGTAGATCATACCCCAAGTATTCTTTCAAAAAAATATTCAATGTACAGTTTTGACTTTCCTACCATTTTATTATATGTATAGATTATACAATATCAAACAATAAAAAAAAGCTTTCCGAAACAGTACAATTTTACGTATTTTAAGTTCTCAGGAATAAAAATAATTATACCTATATATAAAATACTTCTGAGTAAAGAGGGTAAAATCTTATTAGGTACTAAGAGAATGCATCTATACCTAGTCTCTTCTCAATGACTTGCTAGTGAAGCTTATCTTATGTAAGTTATTACTATTTTGAAAATGGTGAAATATTTGCAATCGCTCAATAATGAAATCTTTCATTATTTTTTTATTGAGTCGATCTGTATTCAACCAATTCTTTGGCAATGCGAAAATTAAAGATTTTTTTCGTATGTATTTCAACAGACACGTGCAATAAGTAATATTTTTTTCAAAGTGAAATGAATCTACCACCAATTATTGAAAATACGATCTGTTCAGAAGAAGTGGCTCGAAACAACAATCTTCTTTAAAATAAAATAACAGCTTATAGCCACAAAATGGCCCAGACATTTCATAGAAACCATTTTTACATAACATTTGTTTTAGACTATCTTTTAACTAAGCTTAAATAATTAATATTTTTAGGCGCTTTATTATAAAAGCTTACAAATTGACCAACGAATGACATGACATTGCATTTGACGATTTTAATTTGGTGTAGGTATAAAAAAATCATTATTCAAAATGCTTTGGCTTGCCAGCTTACCTAAATCCTCGGTTTCTGGAGATTTGAAAATTACTACTAGCTTTATACACGATTTGAAAATGACTACTAGCTTTTTTATTTTTAAACCTACAAAATAAATAATTTGTGGGCAGGATTTGTGGCTGATTGCTTTCCCGACGAAAATGTGGCTTATGTTGAAAGGCTGTGGGGCGTTGTTGTTTTTTCCGAAAAATAGTTTCCAAATGCAATCATGTTATGTAGTTGCTCCACTGTAATATGCGTCTTATAAACATAGATCTTCCTCACGAATTGCTTTTATTCACTAAGGCAACTGCAACCAGAAATAAATATTCTTATTGTTAAATAATTAAAAAAGTTCATTTGATTGTTTTACTTCAAAAGAAAACATATACCCTTGAGAAGATTGAAATGAAAAAAATGAAAAATGTTTTTATTTACTTTTTACTAAAATCCATATAAAATAAGTGGCAAGTGAACCCCTTTAAATACTGAATGTTTTTGTTGGGAGACACCGCTCTTCCGTAACATAAAATAAAACATGAACAGATATAATAGATTACTTAACAGCTATCATCTAAGAATTAGATAAATACCTACATAAACTGTGTTTTAATAACTCCACACAACTCTTCCCACACATTTGATAATATAATTTGAGATGTTAATAGAATTTGTCTTGAAAGGGTGTCGTAAAAGGCGTTTCTGGCTAGCGACCACTCTTCTGCCGCTAAATATCATCGCTCCTTCGGTGATGTGTTCCGGAAATATTTTATGAAGTGCAAGGTCCTATCAAACCCGTGTGCTTTAAAATCATCTTCATTTTCCATCAGGTGAGATGAGGTCAAACGCGGTGTCAATCACCAATAAAGAGCTCATATTACTCATACCTAAACAGGAACAAAATTATGAATATAGCGTCTAGAAGAGAAGTTAATTTTGTATGTTTAATTTTGTCAGTGGTGGCCTTTGGCCAAAATATCTTTATGATAATGAAATGGCCTTATTTACATACCACTTAGCATCCGCTGGAAACGTGGGTTATAATACACCAGAGCCAGGCTTCTTTTGAACTTTACAGATCTCCAAAATCCATGAGATATCTCGGTCCTAGGAACACGATTCATGATATCAGTTATTTTCAATGTAGCTGTAAATTTTATTGTGTTGTATAACATAGAATAATCAACGAATGCAGAGCATCAAAAAACCAACTTCACGTCAAAGCCTTGGCAAGGTAAATGTTCTCCGTAACTATACCAACATATGTCTTTCAAAAAAATATTTTTTTCATGACGTACTCTATCGATTTCGATGAAATTTATATGGGACCACCGCTGAAGTATCCTGTAACAGAATATTTAATATCGATTCACAATTATTGTCCAAAAAATCATGTTACAGAGACACTAAAAAAGCAAACACACGAATTAAGAACATTCTCCTTTTAGAAGTCGGTTGAAAATTAGTGAGAGAAATTACTAAGATTTGTTCCGCAGTGTTCTTCTGTGGCCTGAGAGTTCCTGGGTTCGAGTCCCAGCCGGGACAGTTTAGGAAACGAACTTTTCTTAAATCTTAGTGGATACCCACCTTACTTCCGCTGTATAGTCTCCATAACAGAAGCTTACTTTGATAATAATAAAGGTTCACTTTGATGCTACGGTTGATGTTTCAGTTTAACTTAAAAAAAATACTCACCATACATTAAATTAGTTAGTTTTTCCTATTCTAAAGACGTTTACCGTAGATTTGATGAACTAGCTGTGTAGGTTTGGATCAGTATAATTTCCACCTCTGAAGGACCAGTTCTGAGTTCACCTGGCTAGCCTCCCCTTCACATACAATTTGTCACGAAAAATGATCGCTTCGATGATGATCGATGTGTTCCAGGCAGAAATATATCGTCTACGACCTGTGGAAAGGTTCGCGATGGTACTTAGTACATAAAAATTACCTGTAACTAAAAACAATCTTCTTGCATGGGTTCTTACATCTTTATAGATGAATTGAAAAATTTTAGTTCTTCTTCTTTTGGCATTAAACCAAACCAGCTAAAATTTAGTTATTTTTAAAACAATTTATTTTTAAAATAATTTATTTATAATTAAATTCATTTAGACATCAATTGACAAATTGTCATCGTCTCATTTTGACAATTTCAAATATCTAATAGACTAGACAAAACTGTTTTTTTTACTGTCAAACGTCTTTATAGGCCTTTCGATACACATTGCGATTCTAGCACGACTTCCGGGTGCCAACCTTATAGCAGAATCATCCGCTATACGTTTACAAAGTTTAAAGGCTCCATCCCGAATATCAGAATAACCTATTCAAAATAAAACCTTATTTCAATCAGTTAAGATATAGAATTGCAAATATGCGGTCACAGTTGGATCGCAGGCGGGCAAGGGTTGTGTCTGAACCCTGGAGAACACAACCAACACTTCACTCTTTATACAATTTTAATGGCAAATTTCATCCATTGCAGAGCAAATGAGGAGTTTTGAGTTATGAATAAGAAAAACGTTGAGAATATGTAGATAATAATAATAATAATAAACACTTTATTGTACACCAACATGGTTACAGAGGAAAAATTACAATGATGACATTAAAAAACATTTGTACAAAGGCGACCTTATCGCTCAAGAGCGATTTCTGCCAGGTAACCTAGGAATTAAAGGAAATTGAGGTGGATGGGTGCACGGCTTGTAAAAATATATAAATAAACTAAATACTAATAATTACATAAATACATAATGAACATAAATACCATATATACATATATATTAAATATTATAATACATATATAAATAGTTAAGATTAACAGTTTTTCGCCTGGTAGTGTCGTTTAATCATTCGTTTAAAAATCCGTGGTGTGCTAGCTAAACGGATTTCAATCGGCAACTCATTCCAAAGTGACACCGCACGAATAAAAAATGACTTATTTAAAAATGTGGAGGTATGCAATGGCGTCGCAAGGAATAAATTGGATGAAGAGCGCAGGTTACGGTCGTGATTGGTAAACCGATAGGTAAAGCGGTCTTTTAGATACACTGGTATCGCTTTGTCGTACAGAATACGGTAGACTAGTGAAAGTATGTGAGTATTCCGGCGAAGGCGAATGGGAAGCCACTTGAGATTAGTGCGGAATTCAGATATGTGGTCGTATTTGCGTAACCCAAATACAAACCTTATGCAGAGATTTTGTAGCCGCTCAAGTTTATTTAGAAGTTCTTCAGTTAAATCTAGATAGCTGGCATCAGCATAGTCGAGAATAGGAAGTAAGAGAGATTGTGCAAGCATAATTTTAGTGGCAATAGGAAGGAAATTACGAAGACGCTTGAGCGAATTCGCCGCGGCAAACATCTTCCTGCTCAGCTCAGTAATTTGTGGTTGCCAAGACAACGTGCGATCGAAGATGATGCCTAAGTTTTTAACAGTCTCGCTATATGGGATCTTGGTTCCATTGAAAATTACTTGAGGAACTGAGCTCCAGTCAACTCGTGGAATCATTTTGTAACTTCCAATTATGATAGATTGAGTTTTAAGGGGGTTGACTGTGAGGCCATGATTATAACTCCAATCCGATATCTGTTTTAAGTCAGCGTAATGTTGTAGAATGGCGCTGGGCAAGTTCTCAAGGCTGGTTTGTGTATAAATTTGAAGATCGTCCGCATACAGATGGTAAGAAGAAGAAATGTTGAGAGTAATCGTATTGATGAATAGAGCAAACAGGAGAGGAGACAACACGCCACCTTGCGGCACACCGGCTTTAATATCACACCAATCAGAGAGTGCCATCTCAGTGGATATACGTTGCCGGCGCCCGTGCAAGTAACAATGAAACCAGTCAATAGTCGATGGAGATATGTTAAAAGAACGGAGTATTTGCAAAAGGATGTCGAAATCTACTGTACTGAAAGCATTGCTGAAGTCCAACAAAGTCAGTACAGTAAGTTTCTTCTGCTCCATGCCCATACGAATATCTTCAGTAATATTCAGCAATGCAGTGGTCGTACTATGCCCGGTTCGGAAGCCAGATTGGAAGGGATTCAGTAATTTATGGTCTTGTAAAAAAGTGCTGAGTTGTTGATGAATCAACCCCTCGAGCACTTTTGAAAGGAAAGGTAAGATGGTGATAGGACGATAATCAGAAAAGGACGAGGGATTGTTTTTTTTAGGGACAGGTATGACTTGTGCATCCTTCCATGCATCAGGAAAGACACTATTAACAATACAGTTATTTAGGATAGAAGTTATAACAGGAAGGATAATATCAAGGATAGGGATGAGCATCTTACGACCAATGCAGTCCGAGCCGATGGCATCGGAGGCAATAGCGAGTATTTTTCTTTTAACACCGCATTCCGAAAATTGACTTATTGAAAAGGATGGGATATCTGGCATCGGCAAACTAGATATGCTATTCAGAGTATGGATTTTTGTGGTAGCGTCTATAGAGCTAGAAGAGGTGAAATGATCATTTAATGAGTTGAGGTTAACATTATTAAGAGAGTTATCATTCTTAGATTTACCGATACCCAAAGTTCTAAGAAATTTCCAAACTTTAGCTAAATCGCCGTTTGAAACTGATTTATGAATATGGCGTCGCTGTGCATCCCTACACATCGTGTTGCAGCGATTCCTCAAATTTTTATACACCAAAGAATTTGCCTCCGACGGATTTGATTTCAATTTGGCTTTGGCACGGTTTCTTTTGTTCATCAATAGTTTGATATCGTCTGTCAACCAAGGAGCAGGAAGATGCTTAATCTTGACAGGGCGTAACGGAGCGTGTCTGTCATACAAATTAGTAAGAAGTGAATTAAAGGTCGCAATTTGGTCATTGACCGACAACTTATTGACAGCGTCTGACCAATCAATATGATTAGCGTCGTCAAGAAGCTGTTCTAAATTAATGCCATTAAAATTACGCCGCAGAAGGATTCTCGGCTTTGCTTTGGGTGGACGAATTTTATATGAGAGAAACAATAAGTTGTGATAAGAGAAAGCGTCCGCGTCTAACTGACCAAAATGGGACACATGATCTAAGGAGGAGACAATAGTTAGGTCAATAAGGGAGGGAGAACTATGAGGATAATAATGAGTGGCGTTAGTCGGGACAATACTGAGGTTGGCTGACCGTATTAATGAGCGAAGTTTTGTAGATCGGAGATCTGTTTTCAGCAAACAGGTGTTGAAGTCGCCCATTAAGATGGTGTGATCATACGACGGTACCAAATCCTCCAGGGTATGTTCTAAAGTCGAGAAGTAATTGATATTAGGTGGGCTATACATAACTCCTAGCAGCACTTTAGTGTGGCACAGCGTGATTTCCAAAAATAAGTGCTCGACTGCACTAGTTGGTGAAGCAGTAGAAGCGTTGACCACGGTAAAAGGGATATGTGCTCTAAGATATATGGCTACGCCTCCACCAGGACGTTCTGGACGGTCACTGCGGATTAGACAGAAACCCGGTAATGCATATGAAGCAGAAGAGAGACATGGTTTGAACCAAGTTTCCGAAACAAGGATAGCGTGTATAGCTTTGCTATCAAAAGCTGCCAGCATATCGGGAAAGTGAGCTGGAATACTCTGCGCGTTAATATGGACAACATTAAAGTTATTAAGAAAATCTGAAAAGTGTTGGTCAAGCGCAATATTTAAAGGAGGAGTTAGACTGTGGTAGCTACCAGTACTCTGTGATGAAGGTGAGGAACAGGAGACATAACCAGGCAAAGACTTGTCATCTTCGTTATCCGAAGTATACATAAATGCAAAATAAATAAATAGTACCTACTTAAATATTATATGAAACTACTTAATAAATACTTTACTATAAATAATAATAAAAACGTAAACATTAAACAAGTTCTACCTCCGGCTAAATTACTAAAGTTGAAACAAATAAATCAAATAATACATTAAAACATATATGATTGTCAATAATATTGCAATGGTAATATTGGCGGAGTATTCAATAAATATGCACACTGTGTCTGTGGTAGCTATTACTGACAGTTAGTTATAGATTGAACATTGATTGAATGAAACATATGATATCATGGCAGTTTGACGTTGACAAAACATTAGTAGGTTGTTTAAAAAAATATTAATAAATAAGTCGGAGGTAGCCAAATTTAGGAGAAAAAAAAGGAAATATATATCTACACATACATAACTAGGCATAAGGAAAGGAAAAAGAACAATCTATTTACGTGTTGGACGCCTACTTCTTGCTGGTTTTGATTGCTTCGGCACCGGAGATTTAATGTCGTCAGCCTCGCCGGACTCCAATGATATTGCGTCGAGGTCAGCCATGGTGACGATCCGATGCCTTACATCATCCAGCCCCAGCACGAATAAGGAACCATCTCGTGTCCAACACCGCTTCACGCCAAATCTTTCACGGGCAGCAAGGAACGTGTCATGTCTCAGCTTGGTTAAGAACTCCGACAACGTTATACCGGAGCCCTTAAGGGCCGTCTTAGACTTCCATATTTTGTCCTTAACTTGTAGATCTATGAATTTAACAAGGACTGGACGAGGCTTGCCTGGCCTAACTGAGCGTCCCAACCGGTAACAGCTACTTATGGCAGTTTTAGTGAATCCAGTAACTTTTATCTGTTCTGTTATAACTTTAGTTGCTGCGCAGAACACATCTTCATTGCTATGCTCCGGAATACCATGAAACAGTAGAAATTTTCTTCGGCTGTGTGTCTGCATCTTGTCAATCTCAATTGCCAGATATTGTACCTGTTTCTGCAAGTTTTCTAAGGCTGTTGTTATAAACATTTGAAACTTGTCAAAATCTTGAGTCAGTGGAGAAGAACTCGAGGCAGGGTTTTGTGAAGGATTCTTGTTGAGTTCCTTGCGAAAATCAGCCATTTGATTATTGAAGAGCTCCGCCAGTGCCACAACTGAGTTTTGAATTGAGTCCATTGTTCAAGAAAAGTGAGGTTAAGAAGAGAAATGAAGTGGAGTGTAGAAGATGGTGAAAATTAGCCAAGGAGGTAGAACTTGCTTTTTACAAATAATACATGTATTTTAAATTAAAAATAACTGTGAATATCCAATTAAACAAATTTAATTAAGCTGAGTGGATCTTAATGATTTCAAGCCTACCCTCCAAAAAAAGGATACATGGAAAAGATACATGGCGTAGTACTCAAGGCTTATGTCAAAGTCAACTTTAACGAGTGAAGTGTCATACTTTGGCATGAGCGACATCTTATTTGAATAAATGAACTGTCTATTTTTAATGAAAAGTCCCTATTAAATTAGCAATTGGATATTAAATATCGAAGTATGTCGATAGGTAAATATTACAGAGTCTTGCATATAGATATTTTTCTTAACCAACTTCTTCACTTTTGGTAGCACAGGGTAGCACCTGTGTTTAGGTTTGAATAATTAGTAGTTTTAATTTTGCATCGTGAACACTTTTTTTAAATAGTGTTTTTTTACCCTAACCGTGACACTAAAGCCTATCAGATAACTTGCTAATAAAAAAAGTAAATATTCATAAATATTCATTTTTGCATAATTTATTTTTGCTGAATACTGTGGAAAAAATGTACGGCATTAAAAGTACACATAATATATACCTATATTTTGCTATATTAGCTTTTGCTGACTGCGGCACAACTGCCACAAGTCTTGTTTTAGCTTATAAGGTTGACTAGGGTTGTCAAAATATTTTGTTTTAAAATAATTAAATAAATTTGTATGAAAGTCTATTCCAGCACTGATCATGCTTATTCTTTTACTGTATATTCTACGTCATAGTGTAGAAGTTATATATGTATATAATATATATTTTTTATTATTCCTATTTTTTTAATATTTGTGACTATATCATCAGTATTTTTTGGCATAGTCATAATTCGTTTTCATTGAGATTTCAAAATTGAGGATTACAGCTTGAAAGACACTTTTATTTTTAAACAAACGACTTCCAAAAAAGGAGGAGGTTCTCAATTCGTCTGTATGCTTTTTTTGTGTCTTTATTTCACGATATTTCGGACAATTATGAATTGATGTTGAAAATAATTGTTTCATATGATAGAATATACTTCATAATTGGTTCCATTTTAATTTCATCGAAATCGGTTGAGTACTTCATTGAAAATTTCTAACCTTTGAAAAAATATGTATGGCACTCTCAACTCAGCCAAAGTTTTGACGTGAAGTCAGTTTTTGTAATGCTCTGCATTCGTTGATTATATAATATCCCATTTTGAATTTCTATCTCTATCTTAATAAATTGTCTTTGTATGACTCGTGAAAACTTTTGCTCTATGTTCTATAAAATTTGAAAAAAAAAATATTTTAACCGAGTCTTCGTATAAGCAATTGCTTGGTGCGCAAGCGTTTTATATTTTTGGTTATTTTTCTTTTTAAAATACGTTTTATTTTAAAGAATTATAGTAAAATAAGTGTTTAAATATCGTTTCAGTGCATAATATTTGTATATAACGTGTAAAATTAATGTAAATAGTTTGTATTGTGTGTGCAAACTGAATAACTGTGTGTTTAATTATATATATATTTTTTAATTTTTATACTTTATTTTTACGCCATCTTTTATCGAATAGATTTCATCAAAAGTTAATATAGCATAATATAGGTATATATTATGTGTACTTTCAATGTCGTAAATTGATTACGAAACTATCAATTCTTTTATTCTTTTATTTATTGTCAAATTCCAAAATCTCAATTTAACAAAACCACCATTAACCGTTCGATTCACAACAGTGACACCAGATTTAAACGACTTTGACATTCATGCTAGTACTGCCTTAAAAAAAGTTTGCGAAAACCCAAGTGTCTACTTTCGTTAGCCAGACTCTTTAGAACACTGACCTCTATATTTACCACTGGACTGGCTGTTCCGTAAGTTTGACAGCTATTTTTTTGTGCCTATTTGAAGCGCCACTAGCGAGTGTCCGCAGAACAAATTTTGACGCATATTGCAAGTGGCCGCCAGAGAAGTGCTTGCTTATTGTTAAGTGATTTTATATTTTTTAAATATTAATTCGAATTTTATGTTGTTATTGTTATAAGCATTATATAAAAGTTATCGAGAATGAGGACATGTGACATATGTGTAAGCGACTAGTTTTAGTACCACAGACACTCACTACTGCTCGCTACGTCCGACAGCGCCAAAATGGCGATTATCAAACGGGCACAAAAGCACTTTGACAGCCGCCAGTCCAGTGGTAAATATAGAGGTCAGTGCTTTAGAAAGATAAATATACCAAAAGGAATAGAGGGCCTACTCAACGCCTCAACTTGTCACCCCAATTGACGCGCCGCCATTTTGCTAAGTGCCCCTGCTGCCATCTGTATGTTGGTCCTATAATTAATATTATAAATATTTCTTAATAATGGCTGGAATTATAAATATTTCTTAATATTGTAAACACCACAAGATAACAAGGAGATCACAAAATACTACATCAACATATACACATGCAAGGAGGAACAGCCATTTTGTGACTGGCTAGCTGGACGGACCTGTCGCACGCAAGCTACAACTGTCAGTCAGCAGACCTTTTGTTTGATTGGTGTATTACAACTATAGTCATCTATCGTTGTAAAATGACAAAATGACCGGTCCATTTTGTTGAATGTGATAAAAATTAGCTGTCAAATGGGGAGTTTTCTGACAGCTCATAAAAATTAGTTAAACACCTCTATAGATGGCACTTTTAAAAAAGCCGAAGGCGTTAAGTCTGTAAACTATAATGTAGGTAAGTGGTATCTACCATCTATGGTTATTTATACGTTCAATTTCTGATACAGACATCAATTAATTTATTTTACTTTTAAAAACGCAGTGTGGAATAAATTCTTCGCCTTCGCCTTTTGTAAAGCGCCATCTATCGAAGCCTTTTGTACCAATTTTGTACAGTTTTGTTTTTTTAATGAGCTGTCAGAAAACTCCCCATTGAAGAACTTTAAGAGTGACACCCTTGCCAGACTCTATCAGCGCCATCCGACCAGAGACAACCAAATGAGTAAAGTGATCTCACAGATTAAAATGATGGTATGTCATTGTAGTATGTTCAATCAATGTTGGTCACTGACCTCTATATTTACCACTGGACTGGCTGTTCCGTAAGTTTGACAGCTATTTTTTTGTGCCTATTTGAAGCGCCACTAGCGAGTAGCGAGTGTCCGCAGAACAAATTTTGACGTATATTGCAAGTGGCCGCCAGAGAAGTGCTTGCTTATTGTTAAGTGATTTTATATTTTTTAAATATTAATTCGAATTTTATGTTGTTATTGTTATAAGCATTATATAAAAGTTATCAAGAATGAGGACATGTGACATATGTGTAAGCGACTAGTTTTAGTACCACGGACACTCGCTACTGCTCGCTACGTCCGACAGCGCCAAAATGGCGATTATCAAACGGGCACAAAAGCACTTTGACAGCCGCCAGTCCAGTGGTAAATATAGAGGTCAGTGATGTTGGTTGTTTATACTCTATGGATTAGGCTAGTAGCGGACAGGGGCGCGGGCGGCTGTTGTTTTCTTTCATTCATTTAGTCGTACGTAGAGTTTTGTTCGCTTTGCTATGTGGAGTAGCTCGCTCGTTGTGGACGTTCAGACAATACTTGTTTATCACAGTAGTGAATAAAATTAGTATCTTGAATAATTGAATGTGTGGACTAATAATTGAGTTTGTGTAACGATATGTCGATTGTGGATTTAATTTATATGCAATAGTGCAACAGGCGATTTTAAGCATTCAAAACTCTAAAGACATTGTGTTGTGATATTCAAGATGCCCACCGATGCAGATTGTGATTGTGACTTGGTTTCGAAGGAGTGGCTTTTAGGGAAGCTGCGTTCTGATGAAAGGGATGCAATTTTAATCGATTGTCGCGGGTCAAATGAATATGCTGTTTCCCACATTCGTTCGGCTGTAAACTTTACAATACCTAGTATAATGCTGCGTCGCCTAGCGGCTGGGAAGATTGATCTATCGTCTACCGTACAGTGTAAAGAATTAAAAGCGCGGCTGGTGCAGTGTCGCGCCCAAGGCACCTTCGTCCTATATGGAGACGGGCCTCCTCGAGACTCTGACTCAGTGCATGCTATCCTGCTACGGCGTCTCAAGCAAGACGGTGTTCATGTTGTGTGCTTACAAGGTAAGAAAATATCCATTGTTATTTGGCTTATATTTGCATTGTGAACTGATCTCTGTGTGCCCAAACAGATTTGAGAAGGTTAACTCTATTTGTACACTCTTTCATCATTTTTATTACCTAGGAACACCTAAACTTAGAATTTAGTACATCATCATGATATCAGATTTGCGTTTCATTTCATACGTCAAAATATATTTCTAAAGGAGCAAAGAAACTTAATATGAACTACTTAGTAAGTTCAATAAGTTCTGCTCAGGGAGTAGTAAAATTATGAGGATTCTCAAATATGTTGACTCATTTATGATAAGCAATGTGATATCTTCTGAGTCATTAAATGCATAAATATTATTATAACTTACTGTTTAGTTAATTACATACTGACATACATCAGTATTTTATAATCTGCAAGTGACTTAAAAATTTAATTAGTATTAATGACCATCCTTCATTAACATCCTTTATTAACTTGAAAATTACAATTAAAATCTATTGTTATCTGTCAATGAAAAACTACATTTCTGTTAGTACATTTAATTTTTGCTCATAAAATTTCTCATAATTATCATGCCTTTTGTAGTTATTAAAAATAATCATATTTTTGTAATATTACACCAAGTTCTTTTTATTTATGATAAATCTTATAATTGATTAATAATCATTGAAAAATAATAAAGTCTCTTTGGAGTGCTAGCCAGCAAGCAAAGTAACAGCTAGTCTTATAAATGTTTAAAAACTGAATACAGTTGCCTACTAGCTGAAACCTTTTTGTATTACATGACTATTCTAAATAAGATTGACATTCTTCAATTTCAACACTCTTTTATTATCAGTATTGAGGATCTAGAAGTTGTCTTAATACATTCTTGATTATAGTCTGTTTTTTAATGTTTTTTTTTTTTTTATTATGTTACTGATTAATAAAACCATAAAACCATTAGTGACATAATATGTTGTGAGTGTCTATGTAAGTTACCCCTGCTTACAGCAACTGCCCCGTCTGCCATTTAAATACGTAGCCATTTTATCAGTTTTGTCATGAAACAGTGATTTATGTAGAGCTAGATTCTTACAAGATAATCATATATTAAGTATCTTACTACACTGATAACTTACTTTAATGTTATATTATTTAATTATTGAGATAATCAATCTCATTTTATTTTACCCTACTCTATAATATAAACTGACAATGAAACAGAATAAATACTTAAAGAAATGTTTCTAACAATCACACCACATTATCAAGCCTACATTAAGCATCTTAAAGGACTCATGCTATGGATACTAGACAATAGATAAATCAATTTAAAAAACATACATGTTGATTATATAAATATTTAAAATAAATTTAAATGATGGCTCTATATTATGGATGCGACACTGCAGGACACAGAGTTCCTACCCCAAGAAATTTTACATTTCAACTTATTATCAATTTTGTAAGGAGCTGTGTCTTCTCGGCGGATTGGCTTGGGAATGAACTTAGATAAAACAAAAATCATGTTTAACAAACATATTACCCCAATGCCGATAACCGTCGCAGATACGCCTCTCGAAGTTGTTACCGAATACACCTATTTAGGGCAGATTATACATCTGGGTAAAAACAGCTTCGAGAGGGAAATCGACAGGAGGATACAGTTGGGGTGGGCAGCATTTCGGAAGTTACGTCACGTCTTCTCGTCGCCTATTCCGCAAAACCTGAAGACCAAAGTCTTCAATCAGTGCGTCCTGCCTGTGCTCACGTATGGAGCCGAGACGTGGACCCTAACAGTAGGGCTAGTTCACCGACTTAAAGTCACACAGCGCGCTATGGAAAGAGCTATGTTAGGTGTTTCTCTGAGAGACCGGATCAGAAACGAGGTTATCCGACAGAAAACAAAAATAACCGACATAGCTCACCGGATCAGCACGCTAAAGTGGCAGTGGGCTGGTCATATATGTCGAAGAACTGACAATCGTTGGGGTCCAAAGGTTCTCGAATGGAGGCCACGTCAAGGCAAGCGTAGTGTGGGACGCCCCCCGGCACGTTGGGAAGACGGCTGGCAGGGACTGGATGCGCAGCGCTAGAGACCGAATTCGGTGGCGCGCGTTGGGAGAAGCCTACGTCCAGCAGTGGACTAGCGCGGGCTGAGATGATGATGATGATGATGATTGTAAGGAGTCTAATTTTTTCTGAACAAAAGGGACTATAAAATAATTACAATGTGTAAGTACTTAATCAAACTGTCTATAAAGTGGTTAATTTTCAAAAGTCATTGTGTACTAATTTTGCTTGTTTATAAAGAGCCTTATCCTTCCTAAATTGTAGTCATCTTCCATCTACTCTTCACTTGCCATTCAGTGAGTTGGAGATTCAATGTATGGACACCGATTATAAATTAAAAATTGCGTCTAAAACAGCTAGACATACTGATGTGAAGTTTCGTCCAAGTTAAACCTGGAATATCACAAAGAATTCAGTCCAGGGACCAGATACTATTTTATATTTATGTCCTTAGCTAAAGATCAAGTTAGCACTAACAAGACACTCAATTTTGAAATCATACTAATCAGTGGTGTAATAATTAGAGTAATTTCTTTTCTTAGTGTAAAATGCTTGCAAAAATATTAATTGCTTTCTAAATATCTACAATCACTAGTTATGAATAATGGGCATGTTCTTTCCTAGCGAAACTTACACAGATAAAAGTCTCTCACTCCATCTTACATAGTTACCTAAGAAGCAGTGTGTAAAACCAATGTTGTCACATAGTGGTGGCATCAACCTATTTATTATAGCTACAGTGTTTCATAACCAGTTGAGATAAAATTACCTACCGCACATTTCTGTTGTATATCAATACAGCAGTGAGAGCACAGAACTTTGTCGGCTTGTATGTTTATTGCAAAATTTAATTTATCTATTATTTAGCAAGGCACATATTTATTTCAACATTCTGGGGCAGTACCTAGTTTTCAATTATTGCTTACAAATCTACTCCATACTGAAGTTTCGTGGAAACAGGAATCAATAAAAGTTCAGTGCTGGCGCTGCTGATCAGTGAACTTTTGAGTAGTTCTTATTTTCCCTTAAAAATAATAATTTTAAAATTCCTCCCAAGCTTTTACATGGTTAGTAAATAAGATCAGATGAGAAATTTATTGAATACTGACCAAAAGTCAATAAGGGGAGAGAAACTAAAGTAGTTTACTTCAAGTAGTTTTTTATTTATTTTTTTAGATAAAACTTTTATCTACAGCATACTTAGTTCTGGCAAGCAACATACTCTTGACTAAATAGATGTTAAGTAGATTTTTAAATAATCACCAAAACGGAAAAAAAATATTTCTAATTTATTTATTTACTAGCTGACCCGGCAAACGTTGTTTTGCCATATAAATAAGAAAATAATAATAATAATAATAGATGTTGGCCGATTCTCATAGATACCGGATAAGCACAAAAAATTACATCAAAATCGGTCAAGCCGTTTCGGAGGAGTATGGCAACGAAAACTGTGACACGAGAATTTTATATATTAGATTTAATCAAAAAGTAATATTATTTGGTGAAATATTTCAAATTAAGAATGGTAAATGATGTGCTCAATGGTTTTATTGAACGCCGGAGGAACTCGTATCGCGGCATCCGCTGCTTCGGATCGTGAGAGAGGAAGTCAAATAGTTAATGTACTCCTCGGCGCGAGACGGTAGATTATAATCACCTCGAACCACCTCGTTTGCGATGCCGACAGCCGACCGCTTTATTTTATGACTCTCGAACGAGTTCCACTTCGCCATAGATACCTTCGCGATCGTTTGTTTATTAACGAATTTTTCGCCTCGATGTTGACGCTAGGTTTTATTAAGTGGTATCGTGGGAGTTGGTTTGTAATTTAGTTTAAAACGTTTCTGGTAATAAAAAGGTTACCTCATTAAGTTATTTTATTATGTATTTAGTATTTTAAGGACAGGCAAAATTTTGCTACCATTGTGGCACCATAGTAAATATTATATGTATAGTATAAAAAACATCAGCCACAAAATTTAGATATGTAAGAAATATTAAATGCAGAAATAGGTACACTTTTTTTTAAAGAATATCTATCTTATAAAAAAGCAGTAAAACTTACAATACTTCTTTGAACATAAAAAAAAGTTTTGGCTGCAAAATAAAAGAAATAATAATTCAGCAAAGAAATAGATAAATATATTCTATAAACGAAGGTTCTTGATAATTTGTCTTATCATCGTATCAGTATAACATAAATATTATAATTCCAAAAACATCAAAGAGCTACATTCTAAATTTAAATTCTAAAATATAATCCTAGCGAGTAGCTGGACGTCATCATACATTAACGAATTCAGGGTAGGTGATCATCAAAAGAGACCGGAAGTGTATTGGTATAGCTTTGCTTTTCGTTGAGCGGAAGTGTGCCGACATTTTATTAACCAGATCCTGTACCATTGCATACTCACATCCTGTTAATTTTATATGGCTGGTCATTACACGAATGGAATGGAGGAGGGAATCGCAAGCGCAGCTGTCATTGCGGAATTCAGTTCAGCTCCGAACGCAGTTAATCTTCTCAAGATAGTGATGAAATGTGATATTTTTTATAATTTATATAGGTAATTTCCGATAAGGCATCTACTGAAAATAATTAAAAAATATGATTATGATTTGTAATCAACAAACTATTTGAAAAAATAATAATACACCATTGCTCTATAATAAAATGTCAATCTAAATTCGCTCTCCCGATACCATGGCGAAAAATCCTCCATGAAATAAAGTCCTAAGTTTCACACAATAATCACTCTATTTATACTCATGTGGTCATCTTTTCGTTTGTATCGTCCCTCGAATTGTGGCTGCAAGGTCCCACGCGTTTAAATACTATTAGACCTTCCTAATATGGAGTCTAAGTCTATGATCATTTTACGAAGCGGACACATACAAATAAATAAATAGTTGCTAAAACTAAAACGTAGTCATAATAGTAATGTAATCATTGTGTAGACTAGAGCACTCGCAATGTATAAACTCATCAACTGAATTTTTGGTGACACAATTCGGTTGCCCTCGTGATTACATTGTCCGTCAGGTTACCGAGAATAAGAGGTGTTCACAAAACTTTTTTGCTCTCATTTAAGCCGTTTTATTTCATTAGCTATATTTCGTAGGCATTAGGTGTGATATGTACCGGCATTATTTTTATAATGAACCTGTCCCGTTCTTTTTGCACCGTATGAAATATTTCCAGATATTCCAAATCCAGTTTCATATCAATGTTTCTCATCACTAAAACTATAAAATCCCAGAAGACGCCACATGTCAAAGTATCGAATATAACTCGCAGTTGACGATTACGAACAAGTCGAAAAACACATACTTACCATCAGGTGAGATTCAGCTCAATCGCGGAAATACATAGCAATCTATAAAAATAAGACAGGCTTATTGTCCGTTACATTCACTCGTCACGTCTGATATGTGATTGAACTTAAAATAGTGTCTATATCTTGCAAAAGGGCTGTCAGTATGTTCTGCATGATTTTTGGGGAAACCGAGCCGATTTTGAGCAGGTTTGCAAGCACCATTGTAGTAGTACTTCGGGCTTACAGTTATTATTAACCGACGAGCTGAGTTATCACGGTTTGTTCAAAAGAATCTGTGAAAATAACGATTTGAAGAGACTTTAACAACTAACAGCAAAACTGCACCCGAGCTAAGCCGCGTTCTGTAGCTAGTGAATAATGAGAAGAGTTCACAAACAACACACGCGGTTCATGTCGAGAAACACTGCTTGCTTACATTCGTTGGTTACTACACGCTTATAACCAGCAGAGGAAATTGCGCATCTGGTTACTGTGGTTAATGCTAATGTGATTTGCCAATCGAACTGAACTATATGGGATAAGGAAGTGAAATCGCATAAAACCAGAATCCGACAGAAATAGCGCAGTTATTTTGCTTTCTGATTCATAACTGTTAATACAATCGATTTTGACAGCTTTTAAGATTACAACAAATCTCTAGTTGCAAAACTGATTTTAAGATTTAGTCATCAAATGTGTGTTTACATTACTTCGCGTGAGGCTTGGAAAATTTTATGTCTTGAATTAAGTTTTCGCTATTGTCGTAGGTACATAAACCCAAAAAACATAAAAAAGCATAACGTTTAGTTTTATTTTAATGTTGCGTTCCGCAACGTCAGTTTCGGTGTAGCAAAAAAATAGTCTTGTGGAAGTCCGACGCGGCTGTGGAACGATGAAATACATCTAAAATTATGATGTCATCACGTCGGAGTATCGTTGATACTACGCCTGCGGGGTCATCTGACAACTTTATCTCTTCATGTTTCTGTCTAAGCACCATCATAATAAACACATAAATTACATTATGCATCCTGATAAGCAAACTGTGTTGACATCTAATTAGTTGACGGAATATAATTTTAATCAAGCTTCGAGATAATAATCTTAAGATTAATAATTTTGCTAGGGATTTGATGGAAATTTCCGAATCATCTAAACCTACAAGAAAGCGCTGCCCTATTCCAAGAAGTGTTACCAATCTTGTAGCTACTCATGACGTAAATCCATCTTGTTTGGTGTACTTGAGGGGGGAAAAATCTGCTCCGTGTATTTATTGCAAGAATCTATACATATAATAAAATGGTAGGAAAGTCAAAACTGTACATTGAATATTTTTTTAAAAGAATACTTGGGGTATGATCTACAATCGAAACAGAAACAAAAAATATAGTTTTTAGAATTTTTGTCTGTTTGTCTGTTTGTCTTTCCGGGATAAACTCAAAAAGTACTGCATGGATTTACTTCAAATTTGGCATGAAGATAGTTAAGAAGTCGGGTCAACATATAGGCTACATATTATCACGCTAGCAGTGTTATAATCGTAGGTGCGTTTGGTGCTGCATAGCGTTCACGCAGACGACGTCGCGGGCAGCAGCTAGTATTGTATAAGAAGTTACAAAAAACTTGACCCGCGCAATTGGCATGCTCTCAAAAATGAATGGCCAAGTCCACGTGGAATCAAATTCAATTGTCACTCCGTGACTGTGTCCTAAAAGATTCAACTTGTTCGATATCAGTTTTTTTATCTTTAGTCACAATGACATAATTCAGTTTATTAAGTTAAAATGCAGATGTCTTTTTTTTTTATTTAAATCATTTGTCTCTAAAGGGCTCATTTTGAAGGTTGTTGCTAGAGCGCCGCTTCGTTACGCGCCGCCGGGATTCCCGGGCATAATGTGCTTGAAAAACGTTGTGGCAGGACGCGGGGGCTGAAGGTCTGCCACCTGCCTCCCACGCTCATCCTGCGCCTACGGGTTTTCCTCCTCTCTATTAAAAAATATACCTACAGTGGTATACTTATTGACAATTCGGTTCGAGGTTTTTTTAATTTGTTGACGTCTAAAATTACTCGTGTCCACCTACTTGCTACTTAATAAGGTGATTGTTGAAGTTAACAAGTTTTTAATGGCTGTTATCGAGTCGCGTAACGCTCAGATCATGCGGGTAGATGCGTGGGCGAGGTTGGACCGGGTGGGGTCGTGGTGGAGCTACGTTTGCAGCGTGTGGGTGGAATGCTGAAGGATTCGATTCACGCTGTGAGGGTCGAATTTAATGGAGTCCTTGCTTGCGAGGCCGGCGGGCGCGGGCGCGGGGCGCGGGGGCGTTCATTGAGCGCGGCGGATGAATGGGTGCGATGAGTCACCGGCGATCGATGCGGCCCGCGCCGGCGCCCGCCGCTCGCTCTCACCACCTCAAATTCAGTTTATTTGCTACCACCTAATTTTTATAGGCATTTACTATGTTATGTATTTGTTTTCTATTACATCATCGTTTTTGAATCGTTTATTGATCTTGGATTCTGCCTGATGGGCTGACTACGCGTTCAATGTTATGGCTTTGCCAGTGATTTAGAAACGCTATACGGTTGACTAAAAGTTGGCAAATATAAAGAAAATATTTTTAACTGAAACGGGAACACCGCCTACAAATTCTGAATATGAGATATGCTCGAGTGCCCTTATTATAAAAGAAATTATATAATCATAAGACCTACTCAGAGCCCAAGTGCCACTATTCATTAGACAGCGATGCTATACATATAGACCGGGGGGCTGTTGAATGACCCTATCGCCACTTATCATTAAGTAATGTCGAGGTCAAAGGTATAATTTACGAGTCACTATGTATAAAGGTTATATTGGTGACTAATAAAATAAATACAATGCTTTGGAATCAAATTCTTTTAGAATGCTCCAGTTGATACGATATCATAAGACTAGAATGAGCCATAATAAATTAAGCAACTTTTTAGTGAACTTGATATTTATAGCCGCTTTTGTGCAGGAAAATGGAAAAAAAAATACATAACTTATTTTCTGTTTCTAATACATCGTCGCTGTAATGTTTAGATAAATAAGGTAACTATGTATTATTCATGAGGTACATACTTATTATAGCAAAACCGAGAATAGCTATAATTGGTCTCGCCCGAGTATGGTTTGTAAATTACATGATAAATAGCTGTTACATGATAAGTATAGATTTATAAAAACAAAGGAAACAGATAAATAATTCTAGTAATTTACACAACTCTATCTGCCCAGAACTAAGCATATCTTGTACCGTGGGAGCCGAGTAACGAAATCCTTTTTTTGTAAATTTAAACTGTTTACCAAAATAGCACCCAGACCTGTGACAAATTCTGCAGATTTTACAAAGTTGGTCACCTGCGGGATTGAACCCGTAACAGCCAGTTGTCCACTGTGCTATTGACGTCGACCAAATAGATTCATAATACTTGCGGAGACCAACTTAAGGTCACCTTAACTTTAACTCCGAAGTCGTGGGAATCTTACTTCTTTCTAATATAAATGCGAAAGTTATGATGGATGTACCTACCTCTCGTATGTATGTTTGTTCCTTAACCATCGCAGAACTGCGCAACAGTTTAGCATTAAATTTGGCATAGCGATAGTGTACAGTCTGGAATACCATATAGGCTACTTTTTATCCCGATATTCCCGGGGGATTAGAAATTTCGCGGGTAAAACCGGATGAAACAGCTAGTTCCTTAATAATTTTAAATATGTTCTCCCTCTTTTTAAGTGTGTTTACCTGTGCGAATTTCCGCTCAACCGGTCAATCCGTTTAATCGTTAATCAGTGACAAACATCCACGCAACCATCACATCAACACACGATATTAATGAATAGGATCTAAGTTCTCAACTCGACGTTTTCTCCGGGTAAATAATATCCAGTTCTCTCGTTCGGAGCGGCGGCGAGGTAATGGAATGCTGCCTCGTTTCCGATGGCTGTGCGCCGCGCCGGCGGCCATGTTTCCCGGAGCTGACAGTTCCATCAGCGACTGCCTGGCTGACCTGATGCTAATGCTGTTTAGTTTCGTTTAGGCTTTGTTTTAGGGATGTTTGGAAAAGTTTGGAGTTAGGGTGATCGTGCTTTTTTAATATACCTAGTAGCAAAGTAGTGTCAATACAGCACACTTTAAAAAATATTTTTTTATAAGTGTTTGTCTTCTGCTTTTTTTTGTTATATTATAATGTAACTACTATGTAACTCTAATTATTTACCTATCTTTTCTTTAAAATTTGCTATATTCTCGACGCTTTTGCAGCATGACCTCGCAAACTATTCAAAAATCAAATAAAGCATTCCAATTCAAAACAAGATAAAGCCCGTTGTGCTCGACAACTCTAAAATAAAACTTCATTTGAATAACGAATCGTAGAACCTTAAGTACTTTAAAAAAAGAACAACAATGTTCTCTAAAACAATACAAGGGTCAGCCTTCGGGCGTCGTCTCATTGTATGTGTTATGACGGCGAGCGAAAGAACTTTATAAATTTAAATTTATTTATTTCAATAACTTATGGACTATTTATAAAAGATGTTAACGCTAAGATCTCAGAAATAGGATTGATTACTATTACAGTAGTTTGAGTATTTATATAGGAACTTTAGGGAATGGTAAATATATTATTGTCTAATGACTTATTTATCTAATGAGGTAAAAGGTTGGTGAGAAATGTTAATAAGGAAATGGATTTGTAAATATACATTAAGAAGTACAGAGAAGCATTTAGAGTAATACTATCATTACATTAATGATTTAAAAACAACTTGATTACTATCTGAGAAATTATACATTGACAAACATTAACATTAAGATATAACATTCAAAATAATATATGTAAGGGGCATATTATAACACCTCCCCTCTTAAAATAAAGATTGGGCGTTAGTGCCTGATCTTTGGGTTTGTTTTGGGGTGTCATCGTCTTCATCTTCGGAGATGCACGATGTCGTTGGATTTGAAAATGTGGACAAAGGGATGGCAGCAGCGTGGACGTGTGTCGATCGGCGACGAGATGATGTACCGTAGCAATTGTTGAAAATTTGAACACAATGAGATTCTTCATGATTGTTTCGACTAAAGGGATTGAATCTTCTAAGACATCTTTTTAGACATGTGTAAAATAATAATAATAACATAAGGATTCCGGTTATGAATGTAAACCAAGAAAATCTATTTTCATTTCTTCTCATGAATGGTTTATTTCTTAAGTCTTGTATTTCTTCATTGTGTTTATTTAGTTGATGTTTGATATTATTGAGAGAATCTAAAGGAATTTCGTTAATGGCAATTGGTAGGAGATTTGGTAACTCTATGTTTTTAATATCTTCAAAACAGTCGTCATTTCTTATATCTGGTATTATAATTGGAAATGTTACATTTTCTTCTTTGGTGCTTCGTGCAGAAAGTGTACTGTAGCCAGTGTAGAGTTTACAGTTTTCTTGGAGACTTAAGATTCCTGATCCTTGTAAATTGTGATGAGAGACTTGACTGTCGCATTGCAGAATACATTGAGTCGAGTCGCTCAGGATGTAGAGCCACTTGTTGTCTTCTAATGTCTGGAACGTATTTATTTGTGCAGAAAATGTAGAAGTTGTACAAATGTCTGGAATTCGTTTGGTAATGCTGAGTAATATTCGTAGTTCACATATGGGACGAGTATCAGCATTGTAGATTATTAAATTACTGCAAACACTTTTCCTTTTATCGAACATCTTGCAGTTCTGGAGTGAGCTCGTAGACACGTAGTGTTCGCCGCTAGGATTTGTAGCAAGAAACTTATGCTCTGGCAGGATAGTTGTGTGGAGTGAGGAGTTGGTATGTTGGATAGGAATAGAATATATATGATAGAGTTTGAGAGGTTCGGGTTGAACAAGAGGGAATTCTAAAATGTAAACTAATCTGTTTGAGTAAACATATGCAGAAAGTTGAGAAGAACTAAGAATATTATTTATACTGTGAATAGTAACAGGGCTAACTAATTGTTTATTCGACCTAATATGATTTGATAGTAGCAATTCTTGATATAATTTATTAAGGGAGATAATTGACGGATGTACTATATTAGATTTAGCAAATAATATACTAGTGAGGTACTCATTTATTTCATTTTCGAGACTTGTTACGGCTTCTAAAATCTGAATTGATATTGAGGAAATATCTTCGGTTACTTTTAAATTAAAAATTGAGTTTTCGGTTTTATTGAGAAAATCATTTAACCTATCGATATTCTCGTTAATAACCTGTTCATCGTATGAAATTTTGAAAATAGTTTCGTTAAAGTTTTTAACAGTTGACGATGTTATTTGAATTTGTTTCGCCATTAAAGATGTGAGATCGAGTTCTCGTTTTTCTAGCATATCGATACATTCGTTGTATCTTTTAGCATCCTTAGCGTCAGGAGTACCAATAAGATATTTAAGTAATGTACTAAGTCCATCAATCAGTTCTCTCTTCTGTCGTGAGTTCTTACCCAAATACATATTTAACTCCGAGAGTCTATTATTGATCTTGTCTAGATTTATTTTTAAATAAGATTTTGTGGATAAAACATTAGGAAAAGTTGAATATTTTGAAGAAATAATTTCGAATTTACTGTCTAAACGTAAAAGAGATTCGTGGGCAATAAATAGTGGTTTTAAATCGCGATAAATAATTAGCTTCCATGTGTCATCAGACACGAATATCGAGCCTTCTTCTTTATAGAATAATCCAGCGTGAGATGGTAAAGGTTGAGTTATATTGGCAACGATTCTGGTGGTTGCCCTGAAATAGACAAAATTATTTCGTGATTAGATTTCGAGTTATGATCTATGTTCCGCTTATTCCTAATTAAATTTCTAATGTACACGTAAAATTTATAAATGATTAAATAAAATATTAGTTTGAGAATAGAACAAATTGTAAAACTTATGTAGGGATTATTCATTAATTTATAAAATATATCATAAGGATTAGGGGTTTCTGCCGATATACAGTTGACCCTGTAAAATATTGATTAAGTTAATTAAATTATTACTTATTTTAAGTTTAAACTAATTTATCTATTACTAAAGGAGTTTGTCTAAACTAAAGTTTCATGCGTATGATAAGGACGAAGTCTATTTGCATGCACAAGTTGGTTACGATTTCCTGTTTTAATTACGTAGTTATGATTGAAACCTACTCGTATGATTTCGAATGGTCCATCCCATTTAGGGTCTAAATTATTAGGATTAGATACATGCAGCATTACTTTTTGTCCTAATTGGTATTGCGCTATGTTTTTGATTTGACTATCGTACCTGTCCTTTGCCTTTTCTTTCATAGATTGAATATTTCTAAGAGCAGAATCTCTGGCAATTCTAAGGCGTTCGTTAAGGTCTTTTAAATAGTCGTCGGTTGTGTATTCAGAAATAATTTTCATAGTATAAAATGGACGAGGTTTATAACCGAATAATAGTTCATGTGGTGTGTAATTAGTAGAATTATTTACGGAGGTATTATGACACATGATTGCGAATGGAATGATTTTGTCCCAATCTTTTAGTCGTCGACTATGGTACATTCTAATATGATCGCGTAATGTGGCGTGAAATCGTTCTAATGCACCATTAGTTTGTGGGTGATATGCCGTATTGAAAGTGTGACTGGAACCTAAGAATTTAGATAATTGTTTTAGAATTTTATTTGTAAATTCGCTTCCTTGATCCGAATGAAACCTTTTGGGAACACCGTAGTGCTGACAAAAGTGAAGAAGTTGTTTAGCGATTGTGATAGCTTCTTTATTTGGGATAGGGTATGCTTGTACAAATCTAGTCAAGTCATCCTGTAAAGTCAAAACGTATTTGTTGTTGTTATCGCTAATTTCAGAGTAAGACACAAGATCTATAGAAACTCGTTCGAGAGGTTCAGTGGATTGTGAGGTTATAACCATCGGAGCTTGAAAATTCTTTCTTTGTATCTTGTTGCGTTGGCAAATCACACATGAATCTATGTAGTTTTTAATATCATTAGTCATACCTTTCCAAAAGTATTCATCTCGAATTTTTCTTGTAGTTTCTATGATTCCACGATGTCCTGATAAGGGTTCGTCGTGATAGATTTTTAATATTTGTGGAATATCTTCAGGCTTAGGATAGTCTACGTTATTTTGACAAATCGTAATGTTACAATCGTATATATCCGCTATGTAAGATGTAATACGTAATTGTTCGTTTCCTTTCAGTTGACAAGTACGATCGTAACGTAAGTCAGGAACGAATAGATCTTTGGGTTGATGTTGTTGTAGACATGACATTAAAGATTTAAAATAGCTTTCAGAATCCCATGGATCAAAGTTTGTTGGTCTTGTAGGACTAAAGAATAAGTTTTGATTTTCATTAGATATTAAGAGGTCAGCGTTATAAAGAGATTTAGTTTTACTAATATAAGGTTCTGTTTGGGAACAATGACGAATAGCTTCATTATAAATTTTATTTTGATCAGAGAGTTGACACGATATAGGAATAAATATGTTTTTATGCTTAGAATCTAAAATATTATCAGGTGATAATTTTAACTTTGGACTGTCAAAGGAATGATCTTGGGATATATAATGTTCATAATTTAATTGTAAATAATCAGAGGTATCCGAATGAGTAGAAATATTTGAAGTTATGATATTTGAATTCATAATTGGAGGACGAGATAATGCATCGGCGTTTGTGTTTATTTTTCCTGCCTTATAAACTATTTCGTATTCGTACTCTTCTAGTTTTAACCTCCATCTTACCAATCGACTACCTGGATCTTTAATAGAGAAGAGCCACGTAAGTGGTTTATGATCGGTGACTATCTTGAATTTCCTTCCAAATAGGTAGGGTCGAAAATGTTTTACTGCCCAAACGATTGCTAACAGTTCACGTTCGATTGTCGAGTAATTAGATTCAGCTTTATTTAATGTACGAGAAGCGTATGCTATTGGTAAGTCTTTACCGATTTCACCTTGGGATAGAATCGCACCAATGGCGTGGATAGAGGCATCAGTTGTGAGTATGAATTCGTTACTGAAATTAGGGTATTGCAATATAGGAGTTGTAGTGAGAATATTTTTACAAGTATCAAAAGCGTTTTGTTGGGACTCAGTCCAAATAAAAGGAACATCCTTTTTTAATAAGCTTGTTAAAGGTTTGGTGATTTTGCTAAAGTTTGCTATAAAACGACGGTAATAGCCAGCGAGGCCTAAGAACGATTTAATATCTTTACATGTTTTTGGAATAGGAAAATCTCTGACTGCTTGTACCTTATCTGGATTTGGTTTGACACCATCGCTAGATATTATATGACCTAGATAAGCAACTTCCTTTCTGAGAAACTCACATTTGTCTGGTTGAACTTTAAGTTTATGTTGTCTTAGTCTTTCAAACACTTCAGTTAACTTTTGCTCGTGTTCTTGAAGACTAGAAGCAAATATTACGATGTCATCTAAATAAACAAAACATCGTTCACCTTGTAACCCATAGAGAACGCTATCCATAGCACGTTGAAAGGTGGCGGGTGCGTTTTTGAGTCCAAATGGCATCCTTAAGAATTCATAATGACCGTAAGGTGTATTGAATGCAGTTTTTGGTATATCTTTGGAATCGAGTTCGATTTGGTGGAATCCAGAAGCTAGATCTAAAGTTGTGAAGTAGATTGAATGCCCTAGCTTATCTAAGATATCTGTGATGTTTGGTAACGGGTAACTATCGCCTATTGTAATGTCATTTAGTTTCCTATAGTCTATTACGACTCTCCACTTTCTTTTGCCTGAAGCATCTGTCTTTTTAGGGACTACCCAAATAGGGCTGCTCCACGGAGATGTACTAGGACGTATAATATTTTCTTTTAACATTTTATCTACTTGTGTTTTAACTTCCTGTTGGTGTACGTAAGGGAATCTGTAAGTTTTTGTGTTAATTGGTGTATTTGATGTTGTAGGAATTGTGTGCTTCGTATGATTTGTGAACGTAAGTTTGTCACCTTCTGTGTAAAATATGTCGGCATAATTGGAAACTATTCTATCAAGAGATTCGCATTCTTCTTTATTTAAGTGATCGCGTCTTATTAATCTATCTACCTGGCTATTAAAAGTTATTTGGTTATTTGAATTAATTGAATATGAGTTTAAGTTTTCTTGCGACGTTTCGGAGTACATTTGTATGTTTGAGATAATAGGAATCGTAATATGTTTGTCTTCATCACTGGAATTCACACAAGTAATGAGAAAAGATTTGTTTTTAATGTTTACTAAAGCATTAGGAATCGTTAGTTGTTCGCCTATCGATTGTTTCTCAATGATAGCAGGGCCGTTATTGATTTTATTGTTAAGACAACTAATGACGGTCTCGGATCGTTTTGGTAAAAATATCTTATCGGTAACTTGTTTACTAGAGTCTTCCCCTAAAAAGAATAATTTATAAGAAGTGTCACGAATATGCATGGTTTTTGATTGGACATGAATACTTACATTGAACTTAGACATAAAATCATTTCCTAAAATACCGTCTGCCGTTATATTTAGATTTGCGATATGGAATTTATGTTTTGGGAAATTGTCAAGAGATATTTCAGACGTACCGAAAGTTTGAATTGATGATTCATTGTTTGAAACACCGATAATAGATACTTTGTTATTTGCGTTAATTGGATTATTACCGATTTTTTCCTTACAAATAACAGAAATTGCAGCACCTGTGTCAATCAATAAAGTAAGAGGTTGAGCGTCTATATGAAATTTGCAATGTAGTAGATTTTCGGGAGGTACATTTAAAGATTTAATATTATAAGATTTAGGAATTCCATTTTCTTTTGATTTCTTTTGATTTGAATTAAGTTTTCGAGATTTAGATTTAGATTTTGTTTTATTATGAATAGATTTTGAGTTACATATTTCATTACTAGAGTTAGGGGTTAGAAGTGATTCAGTGTTTTCACTTAAAGAAGATTTAAGATTTTTGAGTAAGGAGGATGTAGTATTACGATTTAGAGAGGGTTTTATAGATTTAGAGAGTTCGGAATTTGGATCAAATGATTTTGAGAGATTTTGGGATTGAATAGAATTCGTTTCAGCCATTATCGACTGAAATAGAGTCCATGATTCGGTTGTTTGCGTGCCGATCTCACGGAGTTGTCTACGATAGACTGGAAGTCTCTGTTGCTGAACCGAATTATTATTTTTATTTGATGTGGAACTGTTAGTACAAACTTGTCCCCGATGGACTGGATTTAGTTTAATACTAGCAGATTTACTTAGATCTGAGAATTTTCCATCATACACTCGATCTCTTGAATTTGAGGAGTTTGTGTCTGAGCACCTGGATAGCAAGCTGAAGCGGTTTCCACGGATGTGCTCGTTTCCATGGCCGCCTGTGAGTTTAAATTATTTATTTTCTGCTGACGTGTAGGAGAGAGATGACTTTGGTTCATGGTTTTTAAGTTATTATTGAATTCTCGTTTCCTACACTCTGTGATTAAGTGTCCGGGTTTTTTACAATAATTACATGATTTTGACGTTGCAGGACGAGGGACTGAAGAAGTAAATTGAGAATTACGTATAGGTAGTTTTATATTATTTATATCATTTTTTAAATTCTTAGAGTATACGTATAGTGATTGACGCGCGCTATTCATTCTTCTTATTTTTTCCTCTTGCATAGCCATATTACCGGCGTCTGCTAGACAAGATAAATCTTTTCTAACTGTTCGTAACATCGTTGAGATGTCAGAACCTAGCCCGTTTATGAAGACATTTAAAGCTGTCTCCTCTGTCATAACTTTTCGTCCTACAAATGTTTCATCCCTTATTTCCGCGCTTAATTTTTCGATTATTTTGTTTCGACAAAGATCTACCCTGTGATAGTATTCAGTAACCGATTCGTTCGGTTTCTGGAACATCGATTGTAGTTCTAAATTAAGATGGTCTAAGGTTTTTGTTTGAGAAAATTTTTGTATTAAAAATGTTTTTAGTTCTGACCAAGTAGTGTATTGTTTGGTATGAACGTCTGATGAAGAGGGACCCGTGATTTTGTTTAAAACGTACACTAGTAAAATATCTTCTTGGGTAATTGATGCAAGGTTAAAGGCTGTATCGCATGAACGAATATATCTATATACTTGTGAGTTTTGTGCCGTATCGAAGTCCGGTATTAATTGCAACAATGTATTTAATGGTACCTCTACTACTTTGGTATCTACTTTAGACATTTTGAGAAATGTAATTATTTAATATATTCAAAAAAAAATTAAGGTTAAGTTAAACTATTAGGCATGTAGTTAAGGACTATGAATATGCTAAGGTTTTTTATATAAACTATTTAAACACGATTTAGAATTAGAATACCTACGATATGAATAGATTATAAACACGATTTAGAAAATGATTTAGGAGTTAGGATTTAGAAAATATAGGAATTTGAATCAGAGCATAAAATTCAAGCCACTCACCATAACATTAAACAGATCGCGCTGAGCAAGAACTTCATTTCTTGAGGTTCGGCAAAGTTTTTCAAAAGCCTTCAGCTACCGTATTGTCTCTCCTTGGCGATTTTGTTCCGTTCGAGCAATACGTTTCACTTTGTCACTGCAAACGCGTATCCTACCGACTGCGCCAAATTTGTTATGACGGCGAGCGAAAGAACTTTATAAATTTAAATTTATTTATTTCAATAACTTATGGACTATTTATAAAAGATGTTAACGCTAAGATCTCAGAAATAGGATTGATTACTATTACAGTAGTTTGAGTATTTATATAGGAACTTTAGGGAATGGTAAATATATTATTGTCTAATGACTTATTTATCTAATGAGGTAAAAGGTTGGTGAGAAATGTTAATAAGGAAATGGATTTGTAAATATACATTAAGAAGTACAGAGAAGCATTTAGAGTAATACTATCATTACATTAATGATTTAAAAACAACTTGATTACTATCTGAGAAATTATACATTGACAAACATTAACATTAAGATATAACATTCAAAATAATATATGTAAGGGGCATATTATAACATATGTAACAGAGTTGTCGGTTGCATCAGTCCGTTCACATGTCCCGCCACAATGGCCCGGCGGCTAATTAAATGTCCGCTGCAGTTATCGACTCCAGCGCCGCGCCGGCAGAACTAGTCCGACTCAATGATAGCAATTAAAACGATTACTCGACGAATTTATTTAGCACAACCATCATTGTTTAGGCTTTTTATTTAGGCTGATAGAATAGTCTTGCAT
This sequence comes from Stenoptilia bipunctidactyla, assembly GCA_944452665.1. Classification (NCBI taxonomy): domain Eukaryota; kingdom Metazoa; phylum Arthropoda; class Insecta; order Lepidoptera; family Pterophoridae; genus Stenoptilia; species Stenoptilia bipunctidactyla. The sequence goes on from OX101727.1 coordinate 18,434,669, forward strand.
GGCGCAGTCGACTTAAGGCAACATTTATAGAGATGGACGTTTTTTTTGTTTTGTGTTATTCCATGTATTATAGTAACCATAATTAATCATAATTGACGTAGAGAGATTGTAATCTAACGATCAGATAAATGACACTGAACCGGTTTTGGAATTTCCCGATGACACATTTGCTGTTAAGAAATATTTACAAGAAAGTTATACCCGTTATCTAGCTCCCATATTACAAGCTCTGCGTATGAAATGTCAAAGAAATGGATTTAAGGTGTCTCAATTAAAATGGCCCAATTCAACGTGACTTTATGTAATGTCAAATTCAGAGACATACGAGGGGAGGTCAAAAAGTTCGCGGAATGATAGGGTTGTGGTCAGGTAGCTCACCCAGGTAGATACTAGTTAAGGGACTTCCTGTTACTGTATCTACCAAATTTCAGCTTCATTAACTTCCAAGTTATTAACGAGTAAACAAGTGAAACCGGAAGAAATCATTTACTCAGCTTTTCACTGATTTTGTGCACTTTAGGAAGATACAAATGGCCTTCTATGACTGTCGAAATGTAAAAACCCTTTTAGGTCAAATCACGTTTCTGTCAATTAAAAATTAGCCCAAAAATGTATGAGAAATAAATTAACATATCAACTTTATCACTGTTATTTAATAAGAACATTGTTACAAATTATTGAATACAGTAATTTTAAACAATATATTAAATAATTGACGTCTTTATTTTATCGAGTTTATTTATATTATACATTGTAACTCGACGTTTCGTTGCCTTTTCAGCGACGATGTCTTCCGACGTCATTTATGACATAAATATTTAATGAATCGTTCTAAGTTAAGATAATATTATATCTATAATACAAAAAATATTTACAGTCGATATTTCGTTAGCTTAGCTATAATAAACGAAAAACTATAAAATAAAGATGGCTTCTGGCTGGAATAGTTTCATATATTTCTGACTTAAGTTACGTTTTCTATAATAATAATCTAAGTTCATATTACGTTAAGTTCATATCATACTATATAATATTATTATGTAACGTATGAAATTCTCGGACATCCTGCCTGCAGCGGTACTCAGCTGTGTTGCTCAAGAACGGAGAACATCTGTAGTGGAGACAATACACAATACCTAGAACTTACCTATATACAGGGCGACTGGTGACAAATTTTAGATACTGAAGGAGAGCACTCTGAACTCGGTTCTGATCATTAGTACATATGTTATAAAAGAAGGTATTTAATTTTTTACCAGAAATCCTTATAAATAAATAAAGAGACCTTACTACACGTTTTACGCAGCCTCTAACTCCAATTGGCTGTCGTTCAGATGATGAGACAAGCCCAACTCGGGATATCTCAGCAAAGGGGGTGTTTAGCGGGTATCGCTGGGTTCGGTGAGTCCCGCACTGTTAGAGATTGACTGGCGCGGTAGTCCCCCAAAGGTCCCCTCTTAGTGCATCAAGCATTCACCTCCTCTCCTTCTGTGGCTTCCTTCGGGGGGTCAAGTCGGTAGTTAAGCTTTCTGACGCGGAAAAAAAAATACTACACGTTTCCCGATGCGCGGACACAACAGTGTTCCCACCACGCGCACACCACCACCCGCTTAGTATTTATTGTATAAAGCTTAAGTAACCATGCGTTATGTCATGAATTCTGTAACTTTCGGTTAAGTTTATTCTGTAAATAATTAATATTATTTTTTTATTATATTTTTTCTCTTCATGTGTGATCTCAAACTATCACGTCCTGGAATTTTGAAAATGACCCACCAGTCACCCTGTATACGTGTAACGGTTATTTATAAATCGTAGATTCTGAGAATGAAGATACTTTTATTCTTGTTATAAAAGTTCCATTTTCCGATATAATCCTTCTAAATGCCTTAACGCAATAAAGGTGGAGATTTTAAAAATTTAACATCATTAAGCTATCTGACATTTGTTGAAACAAGATAATAAATACCAATATTCTTAACATACGGGGTTTATCGATTTCTATATATAGTGATATGTGAAACTTGTTCTTATTCATATTACATACTCGTATAGGATATCAAAACAATAAATATGATTTTATTTCACCTGTGTCGAAAGATCACATTGCATAGAAGGGAACGTTATTTCCCTTCCATGCATAACTGAATATTCTGTTCGTAACATTGAGGTGATCAGGCTTAGTTCGTGACTGAAATGCGCTCAGGTGTTGACTGAAAATCAGGGTTGTTGATCAACACCTGAGCAGTGAACCATGCTGTGGGATAAAAGATTTCTTTATATCTTATTAGGAGATTTTCTGTTATTTTAAACCACAACTTTACGTGCATCAGCCAGCTTTTCGCCCTCAGTCGAATAAATATCATAACTAAATCATAATTCATAATTATCAAGATTGTTAAAGCTGCTATTAATAAAGAAAATTTAAATCCGGAAAACGATTTAAAACCCTTTTTTTATTTGTCGTAGAGTTAATTTAGCTACGAACACGTCCGAGTATGTACCACAGCAATTTCTGCTTTATCTGCCATAGCCGAAGTTGAATAGTACTTATTGAATTGAGTTAAAATTGGAACAATTTAGAAGACAGTGACTGAACCCTAGTGGGACACGCATCATTGACCACTGACACCTCCGATTAATGATGTATGTGGGCCCTGATGACTGACTCTTACTGTTAGTTAATTTTTTCGCTCATAGAAAAAATGGGTTTTTGAGAAACTCCAGATATACCTAATCTAGAAATACTTCTCACACGATATTACAGGCACAGTTTTTATAATATTAAAAATTCGTCATCTGTAACTCATTCCATCACTTTTAAGTATCTAATGATAATAATACATTTCTGTTAGTATGTACGAGGGTCAAACTGAAAGTTCTTAGAAAATCAAAAACTAAGCATTCTAGCAAGTTATTAGTTTTATTATAACTTTTCAAAATAGCGTCCATTCACATCAATACATCGCTGCATTCGATGGAACCATTGAGAAAAGCACCTTGCCCACTCGGCCTTAGGGGTCTCTTCGACGGCGTTTTGAAACGCAGCCACTGCTTCTTCGGCGTCCATAAAATGTTTTCCTCGAAGTTTTTCTTTTATTTTCGGGAATAAATAAAAATCGCAGGGTGCGAGGTCGGGGCTATACGGCGGGTGACCCAGTAATTCCACGTCTGAGGTCGCCAAATAGTCGATCGTTTGCCTGGCGGTGTGCGACGAGGCATTGTCGTGATGAAGGAGGATCCTGCTGCGAGGTCGTTTCTCTCGAACTTTTTCCAAGACAAGTGGCAAACAGTTGTTAGTGTACCACTCTGCATTAACCGTTTTCTGATCCTCTAAGACAACTGTCGCGTAATGACCTGTCTTTCCGAAGAACGAGGCCACCATCTTTTTTCCAACACTTCGACCTCTCTTCACTTTAGTTGGCAACTCTTCGGAAGGAAACACCCACTGAGCAGACTGTCTTTTGGTTTCCGGATCATAACAGTAAATCCAGCTTTCGTCACCCGTTAGTATGTCGAACACAGCATTTGAGTCACCTCCGTTAAATTTTTGGATCATTTCTCGGCACCAATCAACACGGCGGAGTTTTTGAGCCTCGGTCAAATTATGCGGTATCCAGCGGGCACAAAGCTTCCTGACCGCTAAATGTTCATGGAGGATTTTGTGCACTTGACTGGTCACTCTTTTGTCAGTCTCTATCATACGCCGCACAACACTGATATTATCTTCAGTCGTCGCTGTAGAAGGCCGTCCCTCACGCAAATCATCGGTGAGATTAGTTCGACCACGTTTGAATTCATTAAACCAGTTGTAAACTGTGGCACGAGATGGGGCTTCATCGTGAAAAGCCAATCGAAGTCTATCATAACTTTCTTGTTGACTTATATGACATCGAAAGTCATAAAAAATCATTGCACGAAAATTTTCTCGGCTTAAATTCATTCTGACGTGCACAGACAATTTTCAATTTGCCACCAAATCGTAAAACAAATGACAAATGAATGAAATGAATACTCAATATTATTGGTAAAGAGTTCTATTTTCAAAATTTAAACTTATTTTTTTATTATAATGCTTTTAAGTTGCCAGTTCTAAAAACTTTCAGTTTGGCCCTCGTACACCAATATTTAAAGCCAATTATGTTAGTACGGCACTCATCCACTGCAATCAAACAAGTACAATCATTTTAAAGGCTTTAACAAGATGGTGGTTATTGCCTTAGTTGTTTATGTTATTAATCTTGTATTAAGAAGTCTTGTTTAAAGAATCATGTATGAAAATATTAATGAACGTGGAGGACACGAAAGAAGTAAGTATGGATCGTAGCAAGTGGCGTTCTCTAGTCTTTGCCTACCCCACCAAAGTATGTATTAAGAAAGTCCAAGTTTCATTCCCAATTTTTACTTAGGATACGGTACTGTCAGATTTATATCAAGGAAAAAATATTTAAATCATGGGTCTATAAATTCTGACATGTTCATTTATTACAATTTCGCGTATAAATACGTAAATATAGTGGTGTTTACGATTGTCCTCAGATGATTTTGCGGAGTTCCGACGGGCGTACCCGGAGTGGTGCAGCGAGCCGGGCAGCCAGCCCGTGCCACACCTCCCGCTCATGGGACTACGGTTAGTATTTACACTTAAGTCTGTTTCAGTATATGGCCTTTATTACATAGGTGGTTCCATTTTTCAACCGACTTCCAAAAAAGGAGGAGGTTCTCAATTCGTCTGTGAGTAAGCGACGGTGTTTAGCGGCCGACTTTTTAACAGAAACAAGGGTGTTTCGATCAAGTGAACCCTTATAAAATTAAGGATTTAAGAGCAATTAATTAAACGTTTATCCTGGAGCTATATTCTTTGCAGACCTTCCTAATAACTCCATCACAGTAGCCTCAGGTTATAAAATTATGAAAATAATATCAAGTAATAAGTATCTAATAAGAACAAGCAAATGTACTAAACATAATAAATAATATGTTATCAGATATGATAACAAAAGAGCAACAAATAAAAATAACCATAATCAATAAGTGCATTTTTATATCAATCGCAATAGCGTACAAGCACAGTACTGATATCTACAGTAATTCAACTTGGCCGCATCTTTGAAATAAATGCCTACAGTGCATCATCGGTCCGTTCACCATGTGATAGGGGCTGCCTGCCTTCAGCGTTTAAATTACATTTGCCTATTTTGTGTTTACTTCCATTATAGTTTTGTGACTGCAAATATACTTTTTCTATATAAATAAATAAAATACGAAAACGAAATTTATTATTTAGACAGCCAGAAGGGCTGACTTTTGGTGTTATCTAAAACAATGTGGGTGCGGCTTGGCCTTGGTGACCAAGCAGATGGTGTACCTAGCTCTGTAGCAGGTAGAACCGTCCTTAAGAATGTGCCATTTAAAAAAAAAACATAAAAATGCAAGACGGTCATGATAGTGCTGAACTTAGCTTATCAGATGCATGACTCAGCATATCATCCAAATTCAGCACTACATCCGATTCTTATCCGATCTTTTGTAAAAATACTCATCCTGCTGTAACCTTGTGAAGTCGACCTTGCGAAACATGACAAAAGACAACGCAGTTGGATGTTCATTACAAACTTATCACCAAATAGTTCGAATTTAGAATGTCAACCTTCATGTATTTCCTCTAAAGGTGATTGAACCTTGTTATGTCATTCAGTTTTAAGATCTATGAAGAAGCTTTTTATCCTCAAGCGGAAGTCGTTGGCATATATCAGAAAATGAGTTTAAAATTAATAAAATATTACGAATAAAAATTTGGCAATCTCTGTCGAGTAAGCCGGATGTGGTCAAGACTTTGCTGTCATCAATTACATATTAATAATAAACTGAAGTAGTTTACAATATATGTATACCTAATAGGAACATTCTCTAGACATTATCTCAACGGACTATCCCTAGATTACCGCGGTTACTACTAGCTTATCTGGTTAATTAATGGCCTAGTCAAACATCTGAGACGGCCGACAGTTATTTGTTAACCCCACTTAACACTGCAGTTGCATAGTTATGGAAAATCGTTAAAGTTAAGTCACATCCTGTTGACAGTAATGCTTCACTGAATTTCTTAGTATCTAGTTCTGCACATAAACGTTATTTCGCAGATAATATACTGTTAATTTAGAAATGTGCACGTTGTGGATATGTTTCCTGTGAATGTTCTCCGTTGAAACCTGTCAATGGTGCTGATTATTACCCGGAATACGTGTTATGTAATACATCGTATATTTTACACGGAATTTTTCTCAAAAAAAGCCGCGAGCGCAGTAGTGCGTAACGCTTTACTGACACTTAGTTTGTCGGAATAAAATAAATCTCGTATTTGAGTTACATACTACTGAGAATTAAATGTGGGTTAGATTATGTTACATTCTGTGAAGATCTGAGTGTCGGCGAATCTTCACGCACCTTTGACAAGTATTTTATTGTAAAAAAACTGTGTAATATTATTATACATATACTAGCTTTTGCCCGTGACTTCGTACACGCATAAACATTATTTATGTTTAACACAGCCAGCCACTCATTGAAGAATCTTTATACCAAGTATCACATCCCTGCACTCGAGGAATGAGATTTTTTCCCGTTCCCGTGGGAATTTTGGGAATTCCTTTCATAACACAACCAGACACACATTGTGCGCACAAGGAATAAGGTTTTTCATACAAAATATAAAATCACAAGTATAGGTACTTCCCGTTCCCGTGGGAATTTCGGGAATTACTTTTATTACACAAACAATCACTCTTTGAAGAAACTTCATACCAAGTATCACACCCGTGCACTCAAGAAATAAGATATTTCATACAAACTTTAAAGTCCAACCCGTTCCCGTGGGAAGTTCGGGAATTCCTTCCATAACACGAACAGACACCTATTGAAGAACCTTTATACCAAGTATCACATCCCTGCACTCGAGGAATGAGATTTTTTCCTGTTCCCGTGGGAATTTCGGGAATTCCTTTCATAACACAACCAGACACACATTGAAAAACCTTTACACCAAGTTTCACATCACGGAACAGTTTTATATATATTGATTTGCTCCAGTATTCAAACATAGATGCTCCTCGCTTGCTTCAAAAGTTAAAAATATCAGTTTCAACATAATATTATGCTGCCTTGTGGCATAAATAATGTATTTTTTTTATTGAAATTAGACACCTATCTTTGTTCGAAGTGTTGAAATGAACTCGTGTTCAATCATTCAAAGGTCGACAGTACCTATTGCTTGCAGCTCGGCTTGTCGCTGCGGTGTATTCCATATACGTTGCGCATACTAGCTCTGCGTGTCCTATAACTAACGATTTATTTTTTCTGCCCAATCTTGCTCTCAATGAGGCAGCGGAGCCGTGGGAACCGAATCAAGTTTTAATTGGAACTTTGATTATTAACCTAGATCACTATTAATGAATAATTGATATCGTAAAAGATCAAATAATTAATAATTTCAAGATCGCTGCTCACTTTGCAATTCAATAAAACATTACCGTTCAAGTAATACACCTTGGCGAAACAAAACGCATGTTTTGTATTGCATTCTTAAACTTTTTCTTGTTTCGCTAAAGGTGCATATTTTCCCAAACGCATGCATAAGGCATTATGTAAAAGCTATAGCGAGCGTTAATTGTATAGTAGTGTGACAGATGTTATAACCGATGCATTCATGAAGCTCGCGTGGGAACTGGCCGCGATGCGCGTGAGTCGTTTTCCTTATAGACCTGCGTCGGCGACGGAAAAAGCCGATCGCGCATCGGAGATACCGCCGCCACCGCCCCACCACGCCGCCGATACCGGCTCTCGATAACGAACGAGGAGGCTCCATGAAGAGCCGAGTAATATACTCGTCTTCCGAGAAACACGCTGCATAATGGCCTCTCTCTAATTACGCTGAACCCATCGGCCGGTGTCAGTTTTTTTCTCCGCGAATAACGCAAGTATCGCGAATTATTAGTCGACAGTCAGCTATCCACGTTTTACAATAATTATGGATTCATTGAACCAATCGAAAGCATCAGTAATTTCTTGTTAATAAACTACTTAAATCGTACAAATCAGTTATGAAAGTCGTAAGATATCCACTTGAATAAGCTATAAAACGTTTATCCGATTACGAGAAAAAGCGCTGCAGATTCACATAACGATTCAATGATTGAAGATTTCACATTACGGGAAAAAATGGGGAATGGTCGTAATAAATGTTACAAGATGGAAAAATCGAACGTCGATCATGGAACGTGGGCTGCGTACAAATAAACTACAATCGAGTCGAACAAAAGCGATTTCACAGGAAGTGAACGATGTTATTCCGAGCTTGTTATTCACATCGCACTCACACCAGCGCCGGCCGCTGAAGTAAATAACTTTAGGGAACTTTACAGTTTACTCCACAATGGATGGCATGACGTCAATATTCGTATTTACCTTAGCTCGTGATAAATATTTCCATGCGAGCCGTGTTTGCCGCCCGCCGGTTAGTACTAACATTGGCACGTGTTTTGTTATGCATAGTTGTATTTGTAACTAGTTGTCAATGATAAATAGCGTACCTACCTACCTGCACCATTCATGGGCGGTGACTAGTTCGGCTTGTATCAGATATTGCCATGCTTGTGTTAATTATTCAAGTACGCATGACAACAACGCAGTTCCTTGCCTGTTTTGTTAAATAAGTAATAACTGACCGAACGATTATAAAACAGCTTGTGTTATGATGCCTTATGGAGACTGTGATGGTAATTGAAAAAAAAAGTTGTTACGTTTCTTGAATTGAACCATAAGACTCTAGATCCGCAAGCGAAGCATAATAAAACGAAAACCTATAAAAAATCTAAATAAATTATTGCCCAATTTACTTTTCCAGTTACTTTTTCGTTTTGCTAACCAATAATGTTATGAAAAATATATAAAAATAATAGTTTGTCGTTAAAATCAAGAATCGTAAACGATTGAACGCCCATAGTTATGTGTATAATAAAAAAACAGGGCCAGCTCTAAAATATAACATTACGTAAGCGGCGGTGTTTGAATAAGATTGTAGAAGTATGGCCATTCATATGGAAAGCAGTCATTGATAGTTTTTTTGCTATGATTCGCGGCGAGGTCGCGGCGCGGCGGCGCGGCGCGGTGCGGGCTTCACCTCACGCGGCAGCCGCGCGGCTATTGGTTCGTTACTATCGCATTAGAAGGTGAAACTGCGCGATGAATGGAACGCCATCCATTCAATTCGGAGGCGCATATTGCGGCCGCTCACCACGCGGTGTTGCCAATCTGTTTACACTCGCCGAGGCTAAATGCGAGTGTATTATGAATCGTTGCCGTTTGTTTCCGCGCTTTCAATGAACGCTCCAATTGTATCGCGCAACTCGCGCAAATAAAGCAACAACGCGACGTCTCCGCCTACACGAATTGATCTATCGGCAGCTCCCTTTTGTGTTAATGTTGCCGAACTATAAATAGATCTCCGAATTTATGGTATAAATTTAATATCGCCCACGTCCGTGCTTTGTGCGCGAGTGAGTTCATAGAAAACGATGTATTTTCGGTCGGTCTGTACAGCCTTGCGGCGCGGCGTTACATTCAATTTAGTTTCGATATGTTTCTCTTTAAGTTTCCATGAGAGTTCATTGTATTGAAATACTTGCAGAGCTAACATGGTGGCGTCAACATTATTGTAGCGTTGTATCGACAGGTTGGAAAGAAATCCATGTAGTTTTACTACTATCGTAATTAACATTTAATAACATGAATTGTACAATAATTAGCATAAGAAATCCGCAAGGTTTGAGAAAATGCTTTTTTATGGTTTATATCGAGGTACTTAATTACTTTCAAGTTACTTGGTATTGCGTAGAGTAGCAAAAAATAAAACGAAATAGTACCTTAATGAAATGAGTCAGTAAAACAGTATCATTCAGTCGAAAGTTGATAAGATTTAGTTTTCGTCGACTCATAGTGAATTTCAATATTAAATGATTATCCTCGATCTCAAATAAAAGCACAAAATTATATGGACGTTTAGATCTTAAATCCAAATTGAACTGGATTTTAGATGTAATGGATTTAGATAAACTGGACTGGGGCAAAGGAAAAACATAGAATGTGCCAGCTAAAGGTGTTATTGGAGGATTTTTGTGGGCGACAGGCTGATCCCCTGTCACTGCCATAGTTTCTCTCCGCAATTATAAGCCTCAAAAATTGTCAAACGTGACATCGGACGATTTTATATACTCTGGTGTTCTGCCTACCCCATAAGGGATACAGTCGTGAAGTTATGTATGTATTACTTTTTCTTTTTTGGGATATTTCGTCGATTCATACCTACTTTAAATTGTTCATAACTTTGCGAAGTTAAGAAGAAGTTCCTTATTTCATACCATGGTACGAGTCGCTTCTGGGTATAAATGAAAATCGTCGTTTCGTACCATGATGGTTTTGAAACAGGCAATCTGACATCGTCCTTGCGCAATTCATGAATCGATGAAAGACTCGGTAAAACTTAGATATCAAGGCTAGATTTCGATCATGGATAAAGGACTAGTAGAACTTTGCAATGAGAACCAAAATCCAGATACCTATTTTGTATTAAAAGATTTTGGATTGTAAATTAAGATTGGGTATAGGTATAAAGATAACTTTTTCATCATGCTTTCATTTAAGCGATTTAATAGAATTTGTAACATAAGAGAATATTATGTATTAAGCTTCGCTATTTCTGGTTTAGTGTCCCCTCGTATTCGATATTAAATACCTCTACAATATTGTATTATAATATGTATTTTTTTTAGTATCAACCACTGCACGCTTTTGATCCCGACAGAATGTCTCGATATAGACTAAAAGATTTCTCTTGTCTCTATCTTTCTCAAATGCAAAAATAATTTCTCAAACCTCACATGCAGCTCCAAAGAATTTTCAGATTTATCATGTTAGTATAGATAACAATATGAATGAAGTCATACCAGAATTAACAAATCGATTTTACGCTGCAGACCAAGGTGAAGGTCGTAACAGACGATCGAACTTGCTCAGAAGCAAACTAATCCGGGATCGAGCAAGACTGGCGGATTGTTAAGACTCTAACTAAAATCTGAGAAGGAATGCTGAACGTAGTCATTTTGCTCATTGAAGGCTGTTCTCAAAACTTGAACAAGGGTTAGTCATAGCTAAATCTGAGAAAGTTCTTGTTGAATAGTGCACGCAAGGTCTTTGCAAGAAAATACCTCTGTTGTGGGTTATTTACTTTTGTACAGCGGGAATTAAACAAAATAACAGTCTTTTCTAACTAACATGGGCACAAATATTTGAATGGCGTTTGTCTTAGTTTTTAAGATTCATCAAAAATAACTGATAAAGCATTTTTAGCCTGATTTTTCTGCGAATATTGATAAAACGTTTGCTACAAGCATTTTTATTTGAATTTTAATTTAGTACGGGACAGAAATCACGAATATGATTATCATGGACGGTGTATGGAAAATGGAAACCTATAAAAAGTGTGATAAAAATCCCGCTTCTAAAAGTGATTGCAATAAGAATATCAGTTACCTGATATAATAAAGATTTAATATAATATTGATATTTTCTTGCGCAATAAAGAATATGGATAAATACAGTAAATATTCGCTATGTTTAACTATAAAACTTTACAAGATCGACGAAGATGCCACTTAGGGTAGACACAGACAGTTTTCAAAGAAAAATTGTAAGTGCTCCTTTCTTTGTTCCTTTCTCAGTGTATTGTTAAGTCATCGGCTCCTAAAGTGATCGCTTTTCATGTCTTTCTACCGCTAAATATCTCTCAGGCTCTTACATACCTATATATTCCAGTAGAAAATAATATTTTATTAGGAGATGAGGCATTTTTATTATTTTTATATTTTACATTTTTATATTTCATCCTTGAGTCTCTTCTTCACCTTCAAGGTGATTGTGGCCAAAAGTTTCGGCCACAATACCTATTTATCCACTATCTGTCGTTTTCTTGAATTATTTCGGTTTATCGTAAGTAATGACAATTTTTCGATTAAAAAGTGTTTATTTACGGAAATACCTAGTTATCATGCCATTAATTTTATCTGCTTATCAGTTAATTTATTAGCGAAGACGCAAATATTGTATGTTGTGTAATTAACGTATTATACAGTATGTTTATGTTCGTTACATTCACGATTAGGCATGTAAAAGTTTCATAGTCTACCCGGTGTGGATATGTACGATGGCCTCACAGGGTTTGCTTATATTTTCAGAACGGTAGCAAATAGGTACAGTCAGCATCACAAGTTGATTAAAGCATTGAAATTTTCAAAGTAGCTTTTCTATACTAAATACAACAAGGACTACTTTGTTTGAACGAGCTACAAGTTACAAAATAAATTTTATTTATCCCACGCACTTAATAGCGACTTAGGCCAAAAATACTTTCTTCATACTGATTTTCAGAAGTTTTTATTTTTATTAGAATCTTTTCATGACCTTTTCCACCCACCTTTATATTGAAAGACGGCAATTCTAATGTACCTACCTACCTACTATGGAATAAAATCAATAAAGTATAATCTTAGTCGCTCTTATTGTTGTTAATATTATGTTTGTATATTATAAAAAAGCACAATACATGTGTGGCAGTTAGTGGCAGCAAAGGATCATCAGTGACGTCATTGAAGTGACGTGAGCGCTGCGTGCTACCCATTCACGAATACAGGTACCGAGTCACGGCCGCGGTGAGCGCCCCTCGCGTTGACGTCAACTCCAGTCCTTGGAGGCTAATTTCGTAACGCCAGGCGCCTCGTGACAATCACTGGTCCTGACCTCCACGAACTTTATTCACTGTAATAAATATAACATTACATTTACGTGTATACCCAACTCAAATAAAAATATGCCGTTTCTCAGCCTGCCCCAGTACTGTCCACACTGTTAAAAGCTCTCACCTTGAAGTTCGCAACTATGGTAATTGAATTCTACGCATGTAGGTGCGAGAGTGGTCTAACGACCTCGACACACTTGCTCTAAACAACGAGGTTCGTTTCGACCGTCCTAGCTATTAAGCAAGGACCCCATCGATGCGCATTTCTTTAGAAATAGTCGTTTAACCGACCGGTCGAGTCCTTTGTCCGGTGGCTCGTTAAACCTCCTGCCAGGATGCGAGCGAGCGAGTCCGGCATAAAAAAGCGTCCCTTGCGCGGTCATTGGCAGCGCGCGGCGGGTCGGCTGCATTCCTGCGCGCACGCACACCCACACGCAGGTCTACGCGCGCTAACCGATCACTTCTCGGAGAACTCGGCTTTCTTGTTGCCGCAGCGGAACGGCGGACGCCGTAAATCGGTCGCCTTCGCCACCTCGAGCGTCGGAGCCGCGGGCTCGCATATGAGACTCTTTCATTAATAATATTCTCGACCGTGTCGCCGTTTCCGGCTTCTATCGGCTCGACCCAGTAAAATACAAAGCATATTGGCGTAAAGCGTTGACTGCGGCCGTCATGAGCGCAACACTTTGGCTCATGATAGGCATTGTCCGAGGGCGGTGGTGAGAGGGAGCCGGGCTGATTCCACCTGTATTGGCTGTCAGGTTTCCAACAATCCGCGCACCCACATAAGTTAAAATTGAATGAAGTGTCGGTGTCGGTATCAGATGGGCTGGAATGAAGGCGCGTGGGCGGCTCTCTGAATGGATGTGTCGGCGCCCACGCGCGGCCCTCTCTGCCTACGACGTCCACCGGAGAGAACCTACCTGCTGCCTACGCGATAACGCCAAACACGAACGGTCAACTATTCACTATTTTTACAAGTAGCTACAAATATATTTATTTAGGTTCTAATAAAAAAACTATTAGTTCTTGATTTATTTATTATGTACTTGAAAATACTAGGAAATTATGTTAATAATTATATTAAACAACATCGTTATTCCATTTAGTTCGTTAATTAAAATAATATCGCGTAATAATAGATAGAAGTGATTCGATGCAAATTCAATTTAACGATTAGAATAACTTAAGCACTCGGGACAGTATTACGAAATCCGCTCGTGAAGTGTGGGCTTTGTGTGAGCGTGCCTGCAGCGGGGCGGGCGGCGAGCAGCGCTGCCTTATCTTCGATTGCAAGCAATTGACCGATTGTAGGGCATGCATTAACTCATTGCGTAACTCCCACCGGCGGCGGCGCAACCGCCGCGCTTACTGAAACACACGGAAATTACCTACTTCTACGAACGAGGTTTTATATCTTTAACATTCTAAACAAATTCAAACTCTAATATCCTACGATATATAGTTGTTATTTAAACGAAAGCTGACATTCAAGTCTATTATCAACGGCCGCAGTATGGTATTTTTGTTTTGAAAGCAACAATGAATAGAAATCTTGTTATTCGGCTTAGAGCGGGTTCTAACAAAATGCGTTGGTGTCGGATATAACTGTTTTGCAAACGCTTTTTTAATATGATTGCCACCACAACAACAGGGTAGGTTCGAGAGGGCGAATTAGGGAATTGTCGCGTGGGAAGCGAAGCGTTGGCGTGTGGGGTGGCGCGGAGTAAGGACGATGCGTGGGCGGCCATTGAGTCGGGGGCAGGTGAATGGGGCGGCTGCACCCCCGCCCATTCAGCCGCGCGATCGATCGCCGCGCCGCGCCGCCGGGGCCCGCAGCCAGCCTCACAACGGCTTATCAACTATTCATGCTGTTTGCCTTCACTACCTCTGACCAACATGAGCCTCGTAATATAAATCCCGGTTTTGTTAGTTGAAACATCCTTAATAAAACTGAAACATAATCTGATAACGCGATATGATAAATGATTATAATAGCTTCTGAGTATCTCTGTAGAAATAATACCTATGGGGCAGCGCGTTGCTCTTAATCATGTAAGGTTATCCATTAGTGGGTGGATGTATTATTAACCTTTGCTGTGGATTATCTTGTCTATTAATTGAATTTGTAACTTTTGTGGGAGGAACCGCGGCTTTCACTTGATAAACTTGTTTGCGCTTCGTTGTTGTCATCGATCATGATTATGTTGTAGGGAAAATCATTTATCATAGTTTTCACATCGTACCTAATTGTATATTATGTACATAAATATTTTTATTTACAGCCTCTGGTGTTTTTCAATTTCCACGAGCTTGGTGGTATAGCCCCAAGGGCGCCAAGTAACGCTTTGTTTAAGAATCTATAATCTATTAGAATACTTTATTTATTACACCATAATTTATCTATCAGTTGAAGTCAAATAAGATATAGTATCCAAATTACTTTAGTTTGTTGAGTAATATTAGAAATATTTATTGTATTTAAATAATAAAAAAGTGGCTTAGTTTAACAACGCTACTTGCACACAAAACGGAGATGTATCACAAACAAAAATACTGAAGTGACCACCCGGCTTTGTTACTTTGTTAGTGCCTCGGTTCAGACGAAACACGTGTCGGTCAACATGTACTGTGTGGTATACACAGATGCATGTATTTTTGAAGGTCGCTGCATCAATTGGAGCTCACAAACGACCTGCAATATGGGATGATTTGGGACCATGAGTTAGCAAGGGTATTTAGCTATTGTGCTTAGTTATGATTCTCCAAGAAGCAACGCCAAATGGAAATACTATAAGTAAATATTAAACTTTCAATAGTTCTAAAGTCCTATCGTCTCCATTCTCTATTCTTTTAAACGGCGATATATTCGAGTAAACTCCCAATATAAACTCATAATATATCGCTTCGACAATGATGCGATATTTGAGTTTATTCTCTCTCTCCCGTGCGCTGAGCCACAAAGTCGAATGAAATTGAAAAGTCCCACAGGCTATAACAAAACATATTTAGGCACATTATACCTACACAATTAGGTACGATAATAAACTAAGATAGTTAAATGATTCTCCAGAACCATGATCGATGATAATATTAAAGTGCAATCAACAAGTTTATCAATTGAAAACCGCGGTTTTACAAAAAAAAGCTTCAGAATTCAAGTACACAAGATAATCCACTATGAAGGTTAATAGATATGTTCCCGGCAATCTGTATAATCCTGTATTCTATACAATCCCTAGGTAATGTATGCAATACCTAATACGGGCAGGTAATGTATGAAATATTGTATGTATGTAAAAGACGAGAGCAAGTTTAACTATACAGGTTTATGCAAATTCTATGAATGTGTTTCTGTTTCTTCTCAAATTATTAACATATCGTCCGTTGTTCTCTAAATGTCATACTTTTCGGGAAAATTGATCTTTTGCTTCTTATAAGGGAAAAATTTGTAACATGACCTGATGATATTGTCGGAAAGTTAGTTCTGTTTTCTTTACTTTTGATGTATTCTTTTATTATTTAGTATTTTTTTTTCCTATAACGAATTAAAGCTAGGGGTTTCAACATCGTTCCATTAAAAAAAGCAAACTTACCGACTATTAGTATGTTGTACATTAATTAGGTAGATATCGTATCTATGAATCACTGCTGCACCAGAGATCTACGATTATATAATGAACATTGGGAGACGCAGGCTCCCCGCAATATAAGATAAACCGACGATCTGGTCAAAGTCGCCGGCAAACGCTGGATGAGGGTGGTGCGGGTTTTGATCGACACTGCCGAATTGTTCCTCGGTTTCTGTCTCTATAGCCCTGATCCCCGACCGACAGTTGAGACTGTCGGGTGCTTTACGCCTGTGAAGGGAGTGTAGGTCTTGAGATAAAAAATAATGATATTGTTAGAAGGGACCGCTCTGTCTTTCCTTGTCTCTGCCTACCCTAAAGGGAGACAGACGTGAAGTTATGTATGTATGTTAAAAAGAACCAACCAACAAAACAGCTTTTGCAAAAAAGAACCGTCGAGTTATTGACCTAAACTAACTATTATTACCAATAAAAATAACAAAAACGAAACGTCCCTACATTAAAATTAATATTACCAATATTATTGTTCAGTCGCAAATAACTTACGTACTTACTTTTTTCTACACACATTTTAAACAAAAATCTAAGGATCTCGAAAGTGACTTTAAGTGGGTTGGTTCCTTTTTGCATAAATTCCATTTTTAAGGAACAAACTAATTGTGAAGTGCAATAAAGTTGATTTTACGAAATACATAATGTTAAATTTGTTCGTCACTTCATAGGTAGGCTTTATTATTGACTAGCTGTGACCCGCGACTTCGTCCGCGTGGATACCGTTTATTAGAGTTGGATAAATACTATTATTATATCCTCCTTGAAGTTAAAACTTACCTTATTCTAAATTTCGTCAAAACCGACTCAGTAGTTTAGCTGTGAAAGCGTTACTGATAGATAAACAGACAGAATTACTTCAAAAACTGTTACAACAAAGCAGTGATCCGCAGTTTCACCTAGGATTTGTGAAAAAGTATAGGTAGGTAGGTATATTACATAGATGATGCCCGCGACTTCGTCTGTATTGAATTAGTATTTCGAGTAGGTTATTTTCTTCTCCAAGGTCCTAACTATCTTTAATAACAAAAATAAAAATAAAGAATCTTCGCCCATATAATATGTATAACTCCTTACCACAAACATAGTAGGTAACTATCTATTAGGTACATTACAAAGGCACATAGCGTTATAAACAAATTGGGTGCCAAAGTGCCTTAAATTTTAATATTGTCTTAAGTTTTCGCGACAACTATTATGTATGACTATTAAATAAAACACTTTTTAACCGGATTTATCGCGTATATTTACATTTTAAATTTTAACAGTCGCTCGTGACCATGGGGTCTGCAAAGACACCGAAACGTCGAGTTAAAATGTAAAATATAAATTATACGCCATTAATCCGGTTAAAAAGTGTTTTATTTAATGCCTTCAATTTTACTTAATTCATGCAATATCTTCATTAATTATACTTAGCGTATTGTTATTCTAGGTAAAGCTAAGTAGTTTTTGCGTGAAAGAATAGCAAAAATCCATCCATCCAGCCATTATCAGTGTACATACAATACTACCTATAGTTATGTATGGCTGCTTTTCATTGCCAAACGGCTAAGCCAATATTAATGTAATTTTGTATAGTAGTTAACACATACGTTACTTTTTATTTCGAAGAAATCTACGGTTTCTGACTTCCAAGAGGCAAAAACGATCATTAAATAAACAAAACCTTGATTTCCATTTTATCTCTGTATGTACAGAAGGCAGTACATCAAACGTTACAAATCTGTCAAATTTTTTTACTTGAATTTGAACTCTATGCCCTCGATAATAAGTTAAAATTGGTTGGGGAAATTTGACAGGTAATGTAACGCTTGTTCCTTCTGTACCTACCTATATTAAATCGCGCAAAAGCTTGCGCTCGCCTCCCGCCTTTTTACACCCTACCGCCGCCGCGAGCCGCGTAGAGCGCGGCAACCGTTACCGTTACGCAAAAATAATCCCTATATCATTCAGTATTCACGCGCGATGGGTTATTAGCGTATTTGATGTATAAGTTTGGCGTTTCTATACCGATTTCTATGATTCTTTTTTTTTTTTATTGAATAGGTAATAATGTTAATTTTTTTTTTATTAGGGATGAGTGAGAGTATTATAAACGTAAGAGTAAACAAATATAATCAGAAAGCTCCGAACTGCTAAGCTATCGGAATTTACACGTGTTATTGTGAGTCAACCATAAAATACAGATATATACTGCTGTGGGATATTTTTTATATAATTTTATGAAGAATATTTCTGTCATACATGATTTCTATGTAGCTTTAACCATTAAGGCTGCACACGCGACGGAAGCTTAAAAAATGAAGTAACTTCTAACGTTTTTCCAACATTTCCCTTCACTGCTCTGCTCTTATTGATTGCAGCGTGATAATAAGCATACTATAACCTGCTCAGGAGTATAGAGAATAATTTTACCAAGTTTCGTTAAAATCCGTCGAGTAGTTTTTGTTTCTATAAGGAACATACAGACAGACAGACAGACAAAAACTTTATTGATTGCATTTTTGGCATCAGTATCGATCACTTTTCACCCCCTGATAGTTATTTTGAAAAAATATTTCATGTACAGAATTGACCTCTCTACAGATTTATTATAAGTATAGATAGATAAATATAGGCCAACACATATATTTATTTTACACATTACCGGTAGATTGGCAGGTACTCTATACAATCCCTGGGGATTGTATGCATTACCTAGGTAAAGTAATATTCACTCATAGTATTTCATACATTACCTGAACGACACAGGTATTGTATACATTACCTAGGGATTGTATAGAATATCTGAAAAATACAGATTGCCGGTAACAGATATACTTAACATAATTAAGAGCAATGCGTTACTATTTAAAGCGCTGCAGTTAAAAAGACCTTAAATCCCGTAAAATAAGCTACATTTTCGAAAATTCTAAAGTTGCCTTCTCCCACAGGTCGCTTCGTATATCCGGCACGGGATCTGAAGACGCACTGTCGTCGGGTTCCTCATCGGAGTGCGAGGACACGCACACTCATGCGCCGCAGGACTTCCCCATCGAGATCCTGCCGAACTTATACCTAGGGAACTCATCCAACAGTGAGGACTGCGAGGCGCTGGCTAGGCACAATATAAAGGTAGGCGGATTGCGTCGACTCGAAAGATTGGGCAGTTGAAAGAATTGTTTCTGGTTTTGTAGAAAACGTTTCATTGTATTGGTACTGCGTTTGAGTGTTTGATTTATTTTTATTTGGTAAATGTCCTTCACATTCATGAAAATCTTCAATTAGTTAGTAGTTTATAACTATCAGATCTTTTTAGCATTATCAGCGGCTGTACCCGCTTCTTTCACTCTTGTAGAAATATCAAGATACAAAGAATGTTCGAGCTCATGGGAGATGACACAGAAACGTCGAGTTAAAATGTATAAAATTATATGCGAATAAACCTAATTTAATGAAGCTAATTTGAATACTCGCATTGATAGAACTTATTTTCATTTAACAAATTCGACCTGTTGGTAAGAAGTAGCAAGATTGTAACACGTATAATCTTTCCATAACAGTTAACACATAAAGAGATGTTAATCTGCCCTATGTGTTGATATTTTACAAAAACTATTATAAGTAACATTTTGCGAATATATTATTAGGAATTATCGAAAAAAATATATAAAATACTTCCAAAAATGTATTTTACTTTCGATCCGGAGGAAAGTTCAAAGGACTTTTGTGTCTGTATTTTCATGCGGGAAATCTGTCAAAATGTGATTTCCCCAAACATATTAAGGAACGAAACAGTCTATTTTTGTTCGGGTTCGTCTGCGAACCCTGACATTCAGCGCGGTGCGGTGCAAACCTCATTTACAATACAAAATGAGACGCCCCCGTCTTATTGTTTGCTTAGATTTACGCCGGGGCTTAGACGCTTTTATTGTTCGTAGAGCTGACTGGTTTAAAGTAACATTAGATGGGTTCTGTACATGGATATTGTATTGGGAACCATTTCGCGTTCTACAGTTAAGACCTTTTTCTTGGATACTCTTTCTTTATTATGATATGTGCCTACTATTTTGATGGGACTTCTTTTTCGTTATTAAAAAACGAAATATTTATTACTAAGATATTGATAATATTTTTATAACGGTACTTTTCAAACTGTCGTCATAATGTTCCCATGTATAAGAGTTATTTTGTAAACTAGTGACGGTAATGGGCTAAATCAATATGATGAATTGATTTAGACTGCCAAGTAATTGGTTTGAATCCTTTTATTTTTCAGGTTTTAAAGATAGGGATCAGCCAATAAAATTACCATTAGGCGTTTCCACCTTAAACCTGGGGTCGGTCATGCATTATAAATCAAACTACATATTTATAATTAATGATGTGTATGGACACGTATGCCACAATAGTAGTGAAGGGGTAATAATCACGTATTTTATATCGTGAACCCCAGTTTTTTATGTTACAAAAAGCATACAAGTGTGAGGGTTACCTGATGTTAAGTTATCACATTTGCTTTGGAGGTCCTGACCTTTGAGGAAGCAGTATAGGTCTGAAGGACATACTTATTCAGGAAACCGGAAAAATAGTACGAAAAAATATTTACCAAGTGGCTTTTATTTACACGGAAATTTCGAGATGTTAGTTTCTGGCTCATATGGAGTCATTCATAAGATTCCGTTTAAAAAATAATAGCTAGACTGACTAACCCAACATTTCAAGTTTGAATATCAACATTTTTCTGCCGCAATGAACATAATTTGAGCGGTTGTTTATGTATTGCAGTACGTTCTGAATGTGACCCCGGACCTGCCCAACACGTTTGAGCAGCAGGGCGTCGGCATGCACTACCTGAAGATTCCCATCGCCGACCATTGGAGCCAAAACCTCGCATCGCACTTCCCACAGGCCATACGGTTCATAGGTGAGTCATGTCTTCTGTTACTTCTGCCAGTCTTTGGTCGACAAAAACATGCTTTCTATGTCATAGGTATTGGGTCCGAATCCAGTGGTAGGCGTATAAGTGTGCGACGAACATATTAGCCGACAAGTTGTGGATGTCTAGTATATCCAATATGTATATGTTACTCTTTAAGTAAGTAGCTTTATTAAGGATCGATAATGCGTTGTTGAGTGCTTCAAATATTTATGTATTTATTTTATTTGTGTTGTAAATGCGGAGGACGGCTCAGAGTTTCTCTATCGATCCTGGATAATTTTCTTCTAAGTGGCAAGTAAATAACCCTCCCTACGTTCAATGTCTGCTTCTAAATATTTTCTTGATTGGTTGACTAAGCCCTCGCTTGACTTTTGACCTTATCTGCTAGTTAGTGACGAGAAGATCGCTCATGGATCTAGGAAGGAACTGAATTGTTATTAAAAAATATTGACGGAAAACATCATCGTCAAAAAGATTACATTTTAAGCGTAGACGCTGGCTAGGCATAACCTAAAGTGGAGTATTTGGCAGTGATTCATGAAGGAACTTCCTTACTCATACTTCGTGCTCCATAACAGTCCATTTGTCATTGCTTTGCGTGAGACTGGAGTTTTAATTACCCATAATAAACAATTCATACGATTTTCAACAATTAACATAGTGATTCATGACTAAGGTTTAAGTGTATAGTTTACGAAGGTTTCATGTTAATTGTCCGAAATGTGATACTTTGTAATCGTTAAAGGTCTGGGTAAAAATCATGCCAGGTGCTGGGGCTCAAACTCTATTTTAGCTAAGTCGGTCTGTAGTTAAATTATATTTTTGTTTATACAAAAATCCAACAAGTCACTAAATCCTATAAAACAGTGGTTATGCTTTTGTCTCGCTACAAGTTGAAGTTTACTAGTGCATTTGGTACTTTTAAAGGGCTAAATATATTTATTTATCATGATTTTGGCGACCACTTTGGCAATGGACCTGTCTGCCTCAGACGCCAGTGGTTGTGGGTTCGATTCCCGTACAGAACAAGAAAAATGTTCCGTATCTGGGTGTTTATGTATTTATATTCTAGGTTCCCCCCTAGTTCGCTACATGGTATCCCATAACACAAGCTATGCTTACTTTGGGGCCATGTAGTTGGTGTGATTGTCTGGGGATTTTATTTATTTATTTATTTTTAGTCCCTACAATAAGTGTCCGACTTAATCAAAGCCCCTATATAATTATTGTTTCTGAACCTAACCCGAAATGTTGGTTTTGTTGCAATATTTTCATGTCTATCTTGAGTCGTTCTGTAAGCCTATCGTAAATAAATTTGCAGAGGAAGCCATGACAGCGCGTTGCGGCGTGCTCGTCCACTGCGTGGCCGGCGTGTCGCGCTCAGTGACCGTGACGCTGGCCTACCTGATGCAGCATCACCGCCTCAGCCTGCGGGACGCCTTCGAGCTGGTCCGCAGCCGCAAGACGGACATCGCCCCCAACTTCCACTTCATGCGGCAGCTGCACTCCTTCGAGCGAGACCTCGGCCTCCACGAACACAGTGCCAGTTTGAGTAAGGTCCGCTGAATGAACGACACGAGTGGCGCTGACCGGTGAACGATAGTTTCCAATCAACTCATTCTTTTGAATGTGTTGTTTTTGTTTTGGTATGAAACGGAATGGGATGTTAAGTTTGTTGTTTTTATTGATGTATGGACTTTTTTTTTGTTTTTGTGTTTTGGCAACTGAAGCATGTTTGAAAATTAAAATGTATAGATGCATTCAGATTGACTAAAATAGAAACTGTTATAAGTATTGTTTTGTTACTGTAGACTCTAATTGATTTAATGATTTAAAATCTCAGAATTAGAAAAACAATATTGTTAGCACAGAGCAGTTTTAAGTTTGATGAAAATTAAGTAGTAAATGAATTTTGCTTTGGTCCATCAAAAATAAACAACAAGTTTTAGTTTACTAAAGTAGTCTTACTTTGTTAATCCGTTTCAATTCCGCATCTAATTGTTAATGTTTTTTCTTAATTTCTGTAATAAAAACTATAAAATTGTAGAAATATATTTGAACTGTGTGTAAACATTAAAGTAGACTTTTGGACCAAAACAGGACATTGAAGGTTGTTTGAAACAATGCCACCGGTCAACGGCCACTATGTTAGAGATATTAAAGCTTTTTACTCTCTCTACGAAATAAATATATGAGTCTTAACAATAATACTTGTGTACTAGTTAATGTAGAATTGTGTTAATATACAAGGGTAGATAATGTTATACTTATACTTAGCTGATTCATGTCTGTAACGTTGTAAATTAGGTATGTTCTGTAATAAAAAGCTATTCTCAAATATTATCTGCGTGTTTTTTATGTCTCTACTGAGGCCTAAAACCAAATTTAATAGCTAACTAATTACACAGTATAACTTTTTGGAATCTAATTAATCAAACAGATTTAATATTCGTAATTACAACTGCTTAAAATTTAAAATGTAGAGCACACTTTAGATACCTTTATTTATTAAATAAATTATATTTTTGTGAAATAATATATGACTACAGAATGCAATAATACAGTATACCATGCGTTATCATACAGAAAAGATACGGTAATGTTTTTGATTTTGATAATGAACTAGACAGATATCACTGCTATCAGATCAAATCATTAAATATTTATTAAGCTACAAGAGTGTAATCTGTTATTTTACTATCACTATTAGTCATAGTCAACGACAGTATGCATTGAAATGTAACAAATATTAAATATGGAAATGCCAAGTGCTTTCGCCCGGAATTATCTGAGTCTGAAAACTTACTTAGAAAATAAATTCCTGCTTGAGTCCATAGCATATTATATTGAGCATATTCAACTGTTTATGTGAATTACCTATATGATAAAGTCTAAAACAAAAAACGACAGTTTAAATATCAGCTTAAATAACAATTATGTATATTTTTGTACAATAAGCTCACCGCTATTGTTTTTAAAAGGTATGTATTCAATTATAACACCAACAATAACGTATTTGTACAAAGTAGGTTTGTTTTGAAAAAAAAAAAATTATCAGTAAGTATCACTTAAATACAAAAAAATATACCAAGTGTTTGCTACCGATTGGATTTTTTTAAATCTTATAATGGTCCTCAGTGTAGTGTTTGAGTTATTTTTGATTTGATTGATTTGATTTGAGTTATTTTTGATCTGATCTGTACTTTTGACAAATGATATCATTTTAAAACATGAAGCTTTTCAGCTTGCCCTAAAAATGATTACTCAAATAGTATTAAAGCTGACAAAGCATATTTAAGCATTTGTGACTGTGACTTATGAAAAGTTGAGTAATAGTTCAGAAAATCATATTTTTTATTCGAACACATCGTTTTAGGCCCATATTATAAAATCATTGATTTTTTCTCAAGCATAGTTTTGTTGCAAGGTCTACATAAAGATATTTTAATAAAGAATGTATACATAAGTAGATTTGAAATCTGTGTTTATGCTCACAGAACTTATCGATTTGTGTGATTACGAAGTATCGTATAGTTTGGAGTCCGTTGCAAATTGTAATACAAATAAGTGTAAATAAATGAGTGCCTTGTTTTTTATTTATTTATTTATTTATTTATTTCAAGGCATAATAACAAATTGCAAACACTTTTACACAATAAGATTAAACTAAAGTTAGAAAATTAAATTTTTGGCTTACAATTCAATTATAATCATGCACAAATAATATAGAAGACATTTAAATTTAGGCTAGCAAACAATATTTAAGTTTGAATGTACAAATAGGAATCAATAAAGTTCCGTGAGCGCACTGTTGAGTAATTATTAGCCTTGGAGCTATAGCAATAGTGTGGATAGTTGCGTGGACACTAACGGCGTGTGTGTTGTGCAGGTGTTGGAGGAGTTCGGTGCGGGTGAGGGCGCGCGCGGCGCGGGCTGTGGCTGCGAGGGCCCGCGCGGCGTGTCGCCCGACTCGGGCATCGAGTTCGACCGCTGGGCGGCGCGCGACACCCCGCAATGACACTTCGCGCTGCCCCCGGCGCCCCCGACGCCCCCGACGCCCCCGCCGCCCCCGGCCCCGCCGCACTAGAACACATGTAGGACATCACCGGCAGAGAAGACAACGAGCGCTTTTTGAAATACCAACAGATGTCTGAAGATTTTAAGGGATTTTAAGGTTAAGTTTTAAGTTTTTTTGAAAAAATTTGATTTTAGTAATCTTGAATTAATGAGAAAACTCAAGTTGATATTGTTAAATTAAAAGTTTGAACTTATTTATGCAAATGATAGGTTGTTTTAAAAAAAAGGTTTTGATTTATGAAAAGTTGAGAGCGAAATTAAGGAATTTTATTTCTGAGAAAATTATTTTTAGAACACTACAAATTCATGTTACGTTAAGTTAGTAAAAGTTTACTTGTGAGGCGCAACGGTTGTCTTTTCTCAGTTTCTGGGGAAGTCAGATTTGTCTTTAGATTGTTTTTCTTGTAAAGGTAGGAATAGTCTTATTTTTATAACAAATTTTGAGTAGTGGAGTAAATAAAATGTAAAGTTTTATACGTTTTTAAATTATAGAGATATGGGTTTAAAAGCGGTCTTGTTGTAAGGACATTTTGTTTCTGCATGAAAAAAATGTTTAAATATAAATTTCCACCTCTCTAGCAAATTACTGACTTCTCATAGAATAGAACTTTGTACACCTCTATACTTATTGAATCGTAGATCCAAACACTAGTATACTTAATCGTAGTTACACCTAATATAAAAAAAAAACTTTTAAAATCAACTTTTGCATCAGCAACTTGTTACAATAAGATACTAAACTTTTGTATGTTCCGATTTGTTACAATGCATTTGTAAAAGGAAACATGATGTAATTTTATACTAGAATCGTTCGTGTTTTAGTGATAAGTAGGAATGATGTTATGTGACGCGGGTCGTCTTTGTAATGTTTTTACTCAGATTTTAGATTTGAAGTGTAAGATGTGGGGTCAAGTGGCGCTAGTTATGGAGAGGGTTATTTGTAGCTGTATTAAGTAAATGTAGTAATCTAGGAGGCACTAAAAGTCTAGCCTGTAGGGTCACCAAGCTTATTGTGATCTAAATCGGTGGGCTAACAAGTGCGAACTAATTGTAACTATTTGTTTTAACACTTATATCGACAATCAAACGGTGCGATATAATTAAATAATGTTATAGTAATCGTAAATAATGTACAGATTATTTTAATTATAATGAAACTACAAAGCAGTACAAAATGATGTGAACTTAGGTAACCAGTGCCAATCATAACTGAATAATGAAATGAACGCGAAAAAGGACGCCATACAAAACCAAAGAATTATTTTTAAACTAGTTTCTGTATCGTCGTCGTGGTCACGTGACTTGACGTCTGTACGTCATTGGAGTATTGTTTTTATTGCGTTCTGTTTGTCGTTTATAAACCAGTACAAGTTTAAATGTAAGTTAAGTACATTTTTCTTTAGCTTGGACGAGTAAATAACATTCAATCCCAATCAATAAATTCAAATTTCGGTCAACTTTCTTTAATTTATAGATAGAAAAATATCGCTCATTAATACAGAAACATACAATTATGAAATACAAAGCATTATGAGATTTTCAAACCTATTTCAAAATACACCTACTAACACTTATCCAAGATAAAGAAAACTGCACTATAGTCGCAGCATAGGCAAAATTTTTAACTATGAAGTTTTTAGGAAGTGTAGCGCGTCCCTCGAGCGAGCTAAAGTTAGCTGTAAGTATTAGCCCCTTGTAACTAACTATACAGTAATTGGTTCATAGCACTTACTTGTAACATAGTCGTTTCCGCACGCTGCGAAATATTTTACACTCTTATAAATACAATGATAGATGTAGTGAGCACTGAGGCGGGACTTTGTAGGACCGATACCTAGACCACAGTGTATGTATGCTCTTACTGGATAATTTATAAGTTATTTTTATAAGTTTGATACCGACTACTTGTGCTGTGTGCGTATAAATAAATAAAAAAATATATATGTAAAATGTTTTGTTATATTTCACATGCATTCCGGAATGTAATATTCCGACAAATTTGAGAGTTTTAAAAGTATAATATTTGTATATATTCTTTCCTCTATGAGGATATTATTTTATTGAAAGTCTTTTGATAACGAGTTGATTCGCTAGACGGATTTAACGAAAGGTTAGAATAATACGAAAGCTAAATATATTTTCATACAAATAAATGGTTATGTATAATGTACACAGGGCTTCTGAACTCTTCCATTGTTGTTATTGTATGTATTATTGTGTTTAAGTATGTGAAGGCGTATGTCGCGGCGGTGAGAGAGGTATATGGACATATATGAGTATTAGCTACTTTAGTTATAATAATACAAATATATTTACAAGTTTTACCTACATTATAATTCCGTGCGAGGACACTGGTGATGATACGCGTTTGTTTAACGAGCCATTATATTCTAATGATATATTATTTCAAAGTAAAGTATGACTAAGTAAAGTAAGGAGATATTTTATATCAAAATTGTATATATTACAAACAATTATTTTTCTATCTCTATCTTCTGTAATCGCTAGTTTTACAACATAAACAATTATTGGGAAACAGTCGTTCCCGGTTCTAAAGTTTGTTTGCCCCTGAAAAGATAAAGCATTTATAAAACTATTTTACTATTTGTATTAATGAATGAAAAATCTTTTATTTCTTATATATTTTAATACTTGTGGTTTGTTTTGAATATTTTCCGTTTGCATTTATATTGTTATTGACTTCGTTGATGCTTCCACACGACTCTGCTAGAAACAATGTTATATCCATTATGTATAATAATTATAAATTTGTTATAGATTTTAAGTATTAATCAAAGTAAGCTTCCGAAAATGCCAATTAATGTTTCCGCTGTACTAGCCATTAATATTTCTAAAATATCTTGTTTTGTAAATTGGTTAAAAGTATATCGATATTTTTGATGAATACAAATGTATGTAAGTATGCTAATACAATATTTGATGTTTTTTTTACTAATGGTTTAAAAATACGAAACATACAGTCCCACCATGAGTTTAATAAAACTGAATAACTAACAAACTCTAGTTGTACGATGTTGGTGTAGATCACATAGGTAATGTTTAGTATCCTTGTATATAAATTACTGTAATCAGTTATGTTTAAATTTGTATGATACGACAAGTTAACTGAAAATGTTTTAGATATCTTTTTAGTGCTTTTCTTAAAGGTACCTAAAGCCACAAGGCACTCGTAATATTAACCTCAAAACAAAATATAAACACTGTTAATTGAGTTTTGTTGTTTTCTTTCATTCCGATTTCTCCTGCCTAATGTCAACTGTCACATATCATGACACCTCGTTGCGACTTTATTACGTCGTTGCGACGTTGCGAATTATATAGCGGATTGGGCCGGAGATAGCCTTATCTATCTTAAATTGCCTACTGTCTCAGGGTAGTCATTGGCAAGGGTCATAAAGTTGTATTTTTTACTTGTATTGTCTGGGTACAGGGTTTGTGCGGTCGGTTTTACCTAAACGATGATAAAACCTGTTCAATATGAAATGATTATTATGATATAATTCAATATGAAATAAAACCTGTTCCTGTTCAATAGGTAATCTGAACAGAGACAATTCTAGAATCGATGAATTATTACGACACCCAAACACACGGCAATACGTTCTCCTGCGGTTATCAAACATTTTTCATTCATTTAGCGGTGCCGAAAAGCCGTGACGCGCGAACCTCGTGTGGTGTTAGCCCCGACTGGCGCTCTGAGAAACGGCTCGAGATTTTGTATAAGAGATGGATCCACGCCCTTACGCAGTTTTGTATGAATACGCGCGTAGACACAACCATGACGCAGCGTTGACCCTTAAAGCGCGATATCGATTGACATCGCTCACTTACTTTCTTGTCAAGACAACAGCAAGAACGTCATGCTCCCTCAGGCGGCATGGCTAGTGGTAGCGTCGGGTATCGGGTCACCCTCTTCCCTAAAATATGGTTGAGGAGGGTGATGGCTGGTGCTTGCGTTATACTCGTGAACGGGTGCTGCTAGCGGTGCCAGGTCGTTTTGCTGATGATACAATGACTATTTTATTCCATTCTTGTTTAAATGCTCTGGTCCCAGTTTGTCATGTTCGTGTTGTGCATCCATAGCTCAATGCACCTATTATGTAAGCAATTTGGTTTTGGCATGACATTAGCTCTCACAATTAACTGTCTTGTGTTTGTTTTTTTTTTCATGTCATGATCAATTTGTACTGTATGTACCTATTTGTTTTAATTCGTATAATCCTGACTGAAAAAGAGTGCCGAGAGTTTTTTCCGGCCGGCTTTTTTTGTCTCTTGGTCTACTGTAATATCTTCAATAACTATCAACACCTACCAAAGCCGAAGTACAAAATTGTGACGTCATTAAGCGGCCATTCGATGGTCTTATGATGAATAAAATTTTTCATTTCATATCGCGGAGACATCGACAGAGGCCACTGCATTAGTAGATATCGTGGTTATAGTAGGTATAGTGTACCTAACTGTAGTTTTGGGGCTCACTAAAGGGCTTTTAAAAATTACATACCAGCCGAGTTGCGATGGTTTTTGTCAACAAAGTCCAGTTTATAATTTTTATTATAAATTGTAAGTATTTAGTATCTATACCCAATAAGACAAGTTTTCACTTCTTTCTACCATATGTAGAAAGACTAACAAATTTATATACAGACTAGCTTGGAAGACTAATGGCGGGTTTCAATATTGAACTGACTGCTATGCGTAACCGGTACAGGTACAAAACTGGTAGGAAAAAAGTAGCGTTTCACAATATCTACTAGCTACGGGCTGTAAGTTCTCAAATTTGGCATGGGCCCTCCTTGCGTGACGTTCTTTCAAGAAAATAGGTGATGTGTGATTTATAGAATATCACGCATTAGCAAATTATTTGTATGATATTTGAACTAAAGAAATATATAAACTTATTCAATTTATGTTTGCTATGTTTTAGTATTCGATAAATATATTATAGTATGTTTTTAGAGCTTTTTATCAATAATTGCGTTTAACTGCTTACGTAAAACGAAACGCCAATCCTTTTGCCATTGGTTGAATCACATTTTTATGACGTCAAAGTAAATATTTAAAAGAAAAATTATGTCATTCAATAATATTCGTCCTTTTTTTCAAAATAAGTTATACAAGTTGTATTGATATGTTGACAGATATTTGATAGGATATTTCGTTAAATGAATAAATTAATACGTCGTTGGCTAGATAAAATGACCTATTCTTTAATTGGTCATACGTAATGAAAACGTAACTCTTATTGGCCGCAGCAGACTGCCATGCTACTTTTACCTCATTGGTTTAAATTAATAACTTGTTACGTCGTCGTTGGCTAGATATAATGACTTATTTTGTAAATGGTCAAATGTAACCTAGCAACCCATTACAGTCAAACAGTTCGTAAGCAGTGGTTTAGATGTCAAGATTTTGAATATAGAAAGGCATTTTGGTAGTGATTTCTATTGTTCGTAGGCAAAACGAACAGTTTTCATAATATTGAAACCCGCCATTAATAGCTAGCATAAATTCTATAAATCAAGACCTCTCAAAAATACTTTCTTGGAGTAAGTACCTACTGGTCACGGTCTTGTCGTCAATCTCGTCAAAAACCCAGGCGATAATTATTGGCAGCCAAAGACTCGTTAACCGCATGGATTGGTCACTCTGCCATAAAATTAAATTTAATAAAGAGGTTATAGCAAAAATGTGAAACACCTTGACTTAATTCTGGACTGCACCTTATCCTGGAAGCATCAGATGG
Source organism: Stenoptilia bipunctidactyla (assembly GCA_944452665.1). Classification (NCBI taxonomy): domain Eukaryota; kingdom Metazoa; phylum Arthropoda; class Insecta; order Lepidoptera; family Pterophoridae; genus Stenoptilia; species Stenoptilia bipunctidactyla. Next base: position 18,465,925 of record OX101727.1, read on the forward strand.
ATGAGTTAAGTAGAAAGATGTTTGCAGTCACCTACTCGCTGAAGCGCCTTCGCAATCTTCTTCCTATTTCCACCAAGATATCGATTGCATATGCTCTCTTTTTACCTATTCTTGACTACACAGACGTATGCTATCTGGATGTCACCGAAGACCACCTTAATAAGCTTGTGCGCCTCCAAAATCTCACTATAAGATTTATATTTGGTTTACGCAAATATGATAATGTGTCTCAATACGGCACTAAGCTCAAGTTGCTTCCCATTCGATTATCCATGTTCGCCGGAATATCTATGTTTTCTCTCTAAGTACCTACTACTGTACAATCCTACTGGTCCGCGCTATTTTCATGAATATTTTAAGTTCCGTCACTCCCAACATGAGCGTACTCTACGATCTATAGACAACCTCATGCTTAGCACACCTTCACACTCTACGGATTATCTAAGCAAATCATTGTTCGAGCAGTAAATTTATGAAATGAACCTTTAAATATAAAATCAGCAAAATCAATCCATTCATTTAAAAAACTCCTAAACTCCCACTATTTGTCAGCATGTGAAGTTATTTGATCACTAATTTAGGTAGGTACTATAATATGTGTCTATGTATATTTATTTGTATGTTTAGTAGGTATATCCATGTATGTATTTTTATATACAGGGTTACTGGTTAAGTCGGTCTAGATCCGTTAAGGGCTCATAGTGCCGTCTTTTCTAACTTATTTCACTATGAAACACCCTACCCCAAACCTAACCTTTTTCGAGATAAACGACTTTTTAATTATTTTAGGTATAATAATTGCCGATTTTTGTTAAGTCACATTTTCTATGGAACATGTTTAAGTTATTCTTTACAAACACAAGATTTTCAAAGATATATTGTGACGGAAACGTAAGAATATTTCTTTCTTTAAACTTATTTACTAAACTTATGCTATGTAGAGTTTAGTGCGGACGGGCCTAAGTGTCGCTCTGGAATTAAGTTTGTAGATTGCGCGAATAGCCCGTTTCTGCAGCACAAAGATAGTTTTAATATCGGCGGCATTTCCCCACAGGAGAAAGCCGTATGTCATTAAGCTATGAAAATAACCAAAATAAACCAATCACGCAGTAGCTTCATTATAAATATTTCGCATCTTTTTCACGGCATATTCTGCGGAACTAAGTCTTTTCGCCAACCTTTCTATATGTGGTCCCCACTGTAGTTGTGCATCTAGGGCATGGAACAATATACTCTCTTACGAGAGAAGAACGATTACTTCATACTTCGTAAATGCATACATACAGCTCACTAGCGCTTCAGTTAATGCCATCCGCAACTTTTCAGTGTATTAATAGATCCACTTTACACAGTAGTAATCTATGCAGTCTATTACTCTAAGATAGGAACTTAATGTATAATTTTTTTTTTGACATTAAAATTGTGTATATTTAATAAAAATTCATACGTGTTTATAAATTTATTTTCCAACCATTATCTTAAAACTACTGCACAAAAGCGTCAATTTCGCAAATAAACAAACAAACAATTACAAAGTATTTAGTGTCACTATCACAATATAAAGTGTCAATTTCGCACTGAACAAATAGCACTTCCGTAAAAACACACAGCTTACAGATTTTCAAATCAAAAATTTTACAGGTTTTCAAATTAAAAATGGGTTGCTGAAATTACGCAGTTAACGCAATGAACCGTTTTTACAAATGGCGTCAGTCAGTCGTTGGCGATGGATGATTGTTTGTCTTAGATTGTCACTTTTGAGAAGATTGACATATAGACTTACATCAAAGCAAAGTACTTTAAAGCTTTCTCATTCATACGTATAGATTTGTCCCACTTTGGCTCCGGCTGCCATCGACAGCATTGGCTAATAAATTAGTAAACTCCCCCTGATCTAGGGTTATGCCAAGGAACACTGTTGAATTTACAGGAATCAGTTCTTGCCCTTTTACAATTAACCTATTTACATGCCGGACATTAGGCAATGAGAATTTAAAAAATTTAGTTTTATTTTCATTCAGGATTATAACCTACGTTATTAGCTGAAAACCATTTCTCTACAAACCATTTCTCTACGATTTCAATACAATAGTTTACTTCAAAGCAATGCCTCAATTGCCTATTCACTTTAAATAGAAAAGAGGTATCGTCAGCAAACAATATGACCTCACACTTGTCTTTACCACAGATGGCAAATCATTTATGCAGGGTGTCCCGTTAATAGTGGACCAACGGAAAACTGGAGATACAAGGGGTTGTCTGGAATCCGAAACACCATTTTTTCCCCTAGGCTAAGTAGTTTTTGAGATAGGTATACCGATTTTAAATATTTTGTAATTTTCACCTACTGCGTATACAAAATGTGTCATAATTTTTTTTCCAGAATTTTTTCCAACTTTTTATTTCATAAGATAATTAAGGAAAGATCATTCTTTTTATACAATGTATTAATAACGAATATTTATCTGTAACAAAAAAATAACAGTGAAAACGTGTAGATTTTTTTTTATTCAAGAATTTCAAACTTGATTTTTAAACTAAGCTAGTGTAAAAAAAATGTATGACAACCTAATGGAACTTTATTTTAAAAACACCGACATTCATACAGATTTCAAAAAGGGCGATAGGCTGACCCCCTGTCACTACAATAGTCTCTCTCCATCTTTATAATACCTCCAAATTTGTCAAACGTGACATCAGATGGTCTTGTAACCTCTGGTGTTCTGCCAACCCCGTAAGGGATACAGGTGTGACGTTATGTATGTATGTATAACAATCTACAAAAATATTTGAAATGTATTTTAATCATTACTCAGATATGGATCAGAGACTTAATTGTCGAGGTAAAATAAAATAAAAGTAGTAAAGTAATCGAGCTTTTAACATTTATTAAGCCTTATTTTATTACATTAACAGCTCGAAGTGTCTACCTCTTGCTCGTACACATAGTCAGCATCTTCTCAAGAAATTTCTTTACAGTCTTCTAAGAGTCACTCTGTTATTTTTAACCAATTCAGTTACATGGTTCAATTATTTACGTAGGTACCGCTCTCTCATTGTCGTTTACTGTTTCATACACGGCTTCTTTAAAATAGCCTCACAGAAAATAATCAAGTGGATTTCAATCCGGCGAGCGTGGTGGCCATGCAATTGTACTACCACCGCGTCCTATCCATCGGTTCAGGTACAACTCGTTTAAGTGATTTCTTACTTGCCGTGAATAGTGAGCACCATCATGCTGTAGCCACATCCTATTGCGAACTTCTTCTGGTACATCGTTTAACAAATTACCAAGCTCTTCTCTTAAAAAATTTAAATAATGAGCTCCATTCAGTCATGGTGGGAGTTCAAATGGACCGATGATTTGTCCGTTTGTTTCCCAGCCTATAAATTAACTCTAAACTGGTGCTGAAACCGGTCTTCCCTTACTGAAGCAATAATTGCACCAGCTGCACATGATACGGGTGCATGCAAATATTCAAAAAGGCTTCCGCGCACTCTACAGGCTCTTCAACGTAATTATTTGGTCAAAAAAATTATTTGCTGCTAATCGCACACGCTCAGCTCACCTGGCCCAGTTTCTTTCTTTCTTTCTTTCCCCAGACAATCACACCAACTACATGGCCCCAAAGTAAGCATAGCTTGTGTTATGGGATACCATATAGCGAATATAAAACAACCTAGAATATAAATACATAAATAGATAAACACCCAGACACGAAACATTTTTTTTTTCTGGTTCCGTGCGGGGATCGAACCCGCAACCACTGGCATCTGAGGCAGATAGGTTTACCCCAACGCCATAGTTTGTTTAGGCTAATGAGTTTTCCAATTAGAATAGAACCCCTGTGCACAAATGTATTTTAAACTTGTACTGGGCCCTTCTTTATTTTATTTATTTATTCACAGATGCACAAAACAGGTTACAATTAATAATAAAAATGTGTAAAGTAAGTATTATTGTTTGCATTTCTAAAGTATAACCCGGCACATGCGCATTCACCAAGCATTATAAAAAATATGAAACCTTCTCTGACCAACTGAGGGTATGTGCACTGCCCGTTGTGCAGTTTGAGCATATTAAAAAGCCATAAAATAGCAAAATCTTGTGGAATGTTGCCCACATGCAAAAGAGACTTTATTGCTCAAAATAATATTTGAAGTGATTTTAAGTAGCAAATGATGTTATCTAACCCCAAACCTCTTAATTTAGGCGAGCACATTTTCTCTCTTTAGTGTGGTAGTAGGTACCTATTTTGACCAATAATGGATAGTAAAGCGAATTTGGATAGTTTTGAATCTGAGCTAGGCAAATAATAGTGGCAGAATTTTGTCTGGGTTGTTTTGGAGTTCTTAGATTTCATAAAAACAAAACAATATGAATTATTATTCTACGATTTTTAATATTTTCCCTTTTTAATATATTCTTTAAAGACGGAGCTATTTATGAAGATATACTGGCTATGAACTGGTAGGTACAGGTAGTCATCATCATCATCCACAGCCTGTAGACGTCCACTGCTGGACATAGGCCTCCCCCAAGGTCTTCCACGTCGCTCGGTCCCGCGCCGCCCTCATCCAGCGTTTACCGGCGACTTTGACCAGGTCGTCGGTCCATCGTGCGGGGGGCCTGCCTACGCTGCGTCTCCCAGTACGTGGCCGCCACTCGAGAACTTTTCTGCCCAACCGGCCATCTGTTCTGCGAGCTATGTGCCCTGCCCATTGCCACTTCAGCTCTGCAATCCTTCTGGCTATGTCGGTGACATTGGTTCGCCTGCGAATCTCCTCATTCCTGATTCGATCCCGCAGGGAAACTCCGAGCATGGCCCTTTCCATTGCCCGCTGAGCGACTCTAAGCTTATTTATAAGGCCCATAGTTAGCGACCACGTCTCAGTGCCGTATGTCATCACTGGCAACACACACTGGTCAAAAACCTTTGTCTTCAGACACTGTGGTATTTGCGACGAGAAGATTTTACGGAGCTTCCCGAACGCTGCCCAGCCGAGTTGGATCCGACGATTGACCTCTTTCTCAAAGTTGGACCTACCTAACTGGATTTTATGTCCTAGGTATAGATAATCGTCAACAACTTCGAGCGTGGTGCCTCCAACTACCACAGGAGCAGGTGCAACATGGACATATCCATGTTCATTTTAAGGCCCAATCGCTGCGAGGCTCCACTGAGTTCATCGAGCATTTTACTCAGGTCCTGCAGGGTCTCAGCCATGACTGAGACCCTGCAGGGTGTCATCCGCGAATCGAAGGTGAGTGATGTACTCGCCGTTGATGTTGATGCCGAGCCCATCCCAGTCCAGAAGCTTGAAGACATCTTCCAACGCAGCGGTGAACAGCTTAGGCGATATAACGTCGCCTTGCCTGACGCCCCGCTGCAGTTGGATAGGCTTCGAATTCTGATCCTGAAGACGGACTGACATAGTGGCGTTTTTGTCATAAAGCAGATACATAGTAGAGCTGCTGTAAGCAAAGTTGCACAGCTTCAATTTGGGTTGTCCTGACGTCACAGCCTTTAGTGCAAGCTATTTCTCGCTAGAGGCTCTGGCGTCAGTTCGTCGCTGACTTCTGTGAAGTATGTACACGCGTAGATATTAAAAAAAATTAAATCCTCCATTTGTTTCTCGATGTAAAATTTTGTTTCCTATACTTTTATAAAGGAATTACACTGACAATCCAAATAAAATTAACTTACCACGAAGATAATTTCATTCATAATTATTTTTTACAAATTGTATGTTTTCCAATTATTTGTGTCCAAAATTTCAGATTGTTATTTGTTGCCTAGGTGATTTTTATGCCGCGAAAAAAGGTTGCGCTATCTGCCGTCAAGTAGAAATACTTTTATTTCGCGGTTTTTTCTGACAGATTTGAAACGTATGAAATTTCGTTAAAAAACTAGAGCCACCTAGTAAAGTATAGCTGAACTTTTTTGATGATCATGTGAATATTTTAACCTTATGTTTCAACCGGTTTTTACTACTCGCTACTAGGTGACTAATGCCATCGCCTGTCTGGCTATGATTGGCCATAACCCACCGCTTACCCCTCCCGCACCCCGCGCGTAAGCTTCACTTGAGTCCCTAGAAAAAACCGGATAGGGCAGCTCCTCTATATATTTCCTCCGTGGTTTTTGTACAAAAACTTCAACGCTTCGATGTATCGATAGTCAATTTGGCACCGCTGCAAAGACTGCAGTACAGCCCAGGTCTCGATCGAATCAAAGGCTTTCTCATAGTCCACAAACGCCAAGCAAAGTGGCTGGTTATACTCCTCCGTCTTTTCTATAACCTGCCGCAGCGTATGGATGTGGTCTAGGGTGCTAAAGCCTTTTCGGAAACCGGCTTCTTCGGGAGGCTGGAAGTCGTCAAACCTGCGTGCGAGACGGTTCGTAATGACTCTTGAAAACAGCTTTTATACATGGCTCAAGAAAGTAATGGGTCTGAAGTTCTTCAAAAGGGCTTTATCACCTTTTTTGTAGAACAAGACCACTATGACTTGGAGCCACGCTTTGGGCGTTTTGCCCTCGAGAATGATGGAATTGAACAGCTTCTGAAGGGTCTTAAGCACAGGTTTGCCACCAGCTTTCAGAAGCTCGGCTGTAATTCCAACATCACCCGGCGCCTTGTTGTTTTTAAGCTGTTTAAGGGCCATACTAATCTCGTACAGGCTGACGTCTGGGATATCTTCGGCATAGTGTCGGGTTAATTTGTCTCGTGGGTCTTTTGCCATGTCTTGAACAGGTGCCCGTGTTGTCGTGTATAACTGCCCGTAGAACTTCTCAACTTCCCTCAAAAGTTCGGGTAGACGAAACAACCCTGCCGTCGTCCGTTTTCAACTTCGACAGTTGGTTCTGGCCTATAGACAAATCTCTCGCGAAGACCTTTGAGCCCATGTTTTGCTCGATAGCCGTTTCAATACGGTCTGTATTAAACCGGCGTAGGTCGCGTTTTAGGGACTTGGAGATTTATCTATTAAGCCACCGATACTGAGAAGCATCTTCCGGGGACTGCAGGATCATTGTGCGTCTTTCTTCCATGAGTTTAAGGGTAGAGTCTGAGATTTTTCCGGTTCCTTTTGTACGGCGGGTTTTAAAGAACTTAGACCCAGCCGTGGAGACAGTTTCCACAAACCTGTTATTGAAGTCGTCCATATCGACGCAGTCGCCGAGGCATTCAAAGCAGTTCTGCAATTCGAGCTGAAGGCTTTCGGGGTTTTGGATCTGGATGGGTGCAGGACGAAGTACAGACTTTATCAGTCGAGATCGCTCCACTTTTGGATTCAGGGTCTCGATTCTCTAAGCTTACAAATGAGTCAGTGGAGTCGTAATCAGCATAGAACTGTATTTTTTGACAGATTTGGCATTCTTCAAATTAATAAGAACCATCGGTTAACCGGTGAACAACGTTAGGACTGTTTTCGTATTCTGGTGTTCAATCGTGTGTCGCTTTAAGTCCAATTGATACTGTAATGCGTATTCTGGTACTTATTTGACATTTCGTTCAATATGTTCGGAATGAGAATGGTGAAGATTGGTTAAGACTGAGCAACAGTACGTACTGGAGGGATTGTTTCAGTCGTGACAATGTTTTATTTTTCTTTTAATTGAGTATGAGACTCAATGTGCCTCTTACTATGCGGTGATCGCTACCGATTTTCACGGCATTGATCACAGAGACATCATTGAAAATCTGTTTTCTCGTTGACATGATAAAGTCTATCTCGTTTTTGGTGTGACCATCGGGGCTTATCCAAATCCATTTGCGGTGTTCCGGTTTCTTGAAGAATGAGTTCATCATAAAGAGGCCCTCTTTCTCCAAGAAGTCGGCCAGCATCTGGCCTCGGACGTTCCGGACTCCGACTCCAAATTGCCCCACTTTCTGCTCATCGCCGCTTTGTTTGCCTAATTTTGCGTTAAAATCCCCCATGACCACGTTGAAATGAGTTTTGGAGCTGTGTATGGCTTTGGAGATGTCCTCATACATAGCCTCCACCTCATCATCGGAGTGTGTCGAGGTCGGAGCATAGACCTGTATGACCTTCAATGAATACCGTTTGGTAATTCTGAGTATCAGGTACGCTACCCTATTTGACACGTTCTCGATTTTTGTAACATTGGTCACGAGGGTTTTGTGGACGAGAAACCCGACACCACCTTGGGACAGTTGGTCGCCCTCACGGAAGTAGAGAAGATTGCCGGATTTCAGGATTATCGATTCCTCTCCCTGTCTACGGACTTCAGATAACCCCAGCAGGCGTAGCACGGCTTGTCAAGACAAGACTTGTGTCACAGATTATATCACAATTTGAGCGACATAATTGCTTAGTCTTATACAGCAGCACGGGGCAAGTTTAATTTATCTAGAATGCGTGACAAACACATTTTGACAAATGTTTAAGACTTCTTTCAAGTTCTATCTCTTATTTAATAGCATGGCGGCATCGTTTTGTTTATTTTTGTCACAATTTGACACATCGCCAAATATTTTTTATCACTGCGGTTCGGAGGTTGTGAGATATTTTTACATAATAATAATTATGAAGTCGTCGTGGCGCCATGGTTAATGTGTGTATCATACGATATCACATGTTAAGCAACGTTCGGCGCGGTCGGTACTTGGATGGGTGACCGCCGACCATTCATTTCTATCGACGACTTCCATGCTTCGGAGGGCACGTTAAGCAGTCGGTCCCGGGTGCTGTATACTTGTATACAGTAGTCGTTAGGGTTTGTCAGAAGCTATTTCGGCGCCCTGAAAATTCTGGCATCCACCACCCAGCACTGGGCCAGCTTGGTGGATTATGGCCTATAACCTCCTCGTCACCCAGGGGAGAGACTCATGCCCTGCAGTGAGCTCATTACAAAGAGTTGTGATGATGATGATGATGAATAATAATTATGTCTATCAATTATTATAATCAGATTCTTTTAAGACTTCAACGGTAAAGGTACTTACTGCTTTTTTGGCCCTTGACATGGTCACAAAACTTAAAAATAATATTAAAACTAAAAATTCACCAACTAAAAAATTACATTTGGAGGTTTAAAGTTGTTAAACTCGTTCTTTGTGTAAACGTCAAGACAAAGATATGTCGCGGCAAGCATTTTTGTCACGTCGTGTGCCCGTGCTGTCATATAAGACAAATTACCGGACTGTGACAAAATTATGTCTTGTCGTGTGACTTATCTCTTATGAAAGCCGTGCTACGCCTGCTGGATATCCCAATGCAATCCACTCAATACTTTCTCCAGCTCAACATTCTTTTCGTCTGTACGCAGTGTCCTAACATTGTATGTCGCCAGGTAGAGGTAGTAACATACTTAATTCTTTAAATTTTTAATTTAGTGTCACGATTTAAATTCATAATGTTTCAAATTCATCATTGCATTAATTTATTATATATGTCATGGACCAAGTGATAAATTGGGCATTATACACAGTGCCCGGGCATTATGATAATACTCAATATGAGTCGTCATTTGATAATAATAAAGCCGAGCGGGCGAAGCGAGCGGTGCCGCGGCAGCGCTACCTATTGAAACAAAACAGATTCAATATAATACCTACTAAAATAAAATCACAGTGGCATAATATGATCACGACTATACTGTGAACATATCTCTATCAGTATGACGTATAAAAATACATAAATATTTCAGCGGAGACTATAACTTGTTTCCTACATTTTAGAGCGTACATTACAGTTCAGTAGTCGGGTTTTAGTTTTTTGAACTAATTCTTTTTATTTATGGAAGGCACAGTGAAGTCTTTTTTCCCAACCCGACTGTATATCATATTTGGAAATTGTCGTCGTGCGTTTTGACTACATCGCCGGCTTTATTGTGGAACTTTCCGTTGATTTAGAGTAATGCTGGCGCAGTAACGAAAACGCGCGCGACCTGTACTTAAACTTGCCCTTAGAAATTTGAAAATTCAAAATGATTACTTAATTAGCTGGAAAAGGGAAGGAAAGGGAAAAATAACAAAAAACACTGAATTATGGTTACTTTATTTAATTTTCCAAGTCGAAGTACAATAATAATGATCGTTAATAACAATACATTTTATCTTTATAATAGATTATAGTTATCTCAATAATAATCAGAAACGAACATATATCGGAGGAACGCCCCCAATAGTTAACAGTAATTCTATATGTACAATCTAAGTATGAAATAAACTCCGTTAGTGAAATCTCATTCTTCTCTAATTGACTATCGTTGGGTGATTCTGGGAAAGTCGCGGTGATCCCAAACGTTACGTCTACGCTAAGCCCCGCCTCCTTTACCCTACAAGTAACTATATCATAGTTCCATTTTAAATAAACATTTGATTTACATGTACAAACAAGGGTACAAAATTCCTAACATAAATATTATAGGGCTTTACTACATTTATATTTACAAATATAATGGCGCCGCATAATGTATGACGTACAGACTAAGAAACTGTTGTGATTTCGACTGATTAGCTTGTATTGAACTCTTGTCAGTTGTTGAGTCAGAGTTAGCACAAGACAGGCAGAGGTTGCGACAAGTTGCTTAATACAACTTCGTCATAAGCTAACATTGTTTTGGCACAAATATGTGCATAAAGTTATGATAATAATAAAGTGTATACGTATAAATATGTACAACAAAGGCTCACAATGATTTATTGCTTTGCGTTGTATAATAAAATGGAGGAGCATTTTCGTTTTTCAATATACTAATAAAATAAAATTTAATTAACGACATAACATCGTGTCACACACATAATTTTATAATGGATACTCGAAGTGTATAGGAATGATTCTTAAATATATCAAGAAATAGAATAAGGTAATATTCTTTGGAATGTAACGAAGGCAAAACTTGAAAGTTAATATAAAAATAGAAAAATTAAATAGTTTGTGATGATTAAAAAATTGAGAAGGTACACGAATAGGCACGCCGCTGCGTTCCGCTTGTTATATTTAATGATTTTGGTCCATTCAAGTAAAATATGTAAAGGCAATTATGGATTTAAATTTAGGATTAAAATGGCACTGGTATAATAAGTTTAATTTATTTTATAAATCACTTCAGTTAACCGAATGGTGCCGTATCATACATAATATAAAATAGTATATTTTATTGATTTAATCTTATTAATTTAACTACGAGAATTGATATTTTTTCGATTCTACATAAGGTGCTAAAATTGCACAAGCTGCTAAGGCAAAATACAAACATTAAGATAATTATTAAAATAAAAACTTTTATAATTTCTTACTTTCTACGATTGTTGTGTAAATTGGTGCTAGTTTTCAAGGCATTTAGGTACTCTATGATATTCTGTTGTAGATTGGGCCAAAGGTATGATAACAATAAGTTAATAGTGTATAATACTGAATATTCGTTTTATACAACGGTCGCTGGGACCGCGGGCGACGCTGCATCAGTGGACTGCGTCAATGTCGCGCTGCGCGCGGGATATCTTCACCTGCGAACAAAGGATAGTTTTTGAAAAATGTTCCCAAAATTATTCAACTTTAAATAGTAGGTAAGTAGTCAAAATTAAAATATGCGTACAATAGCACCGAAAGTTCCCCAGAGACTAAATTTATAATCTAACTTTAATCTGACCACAGGGGCTTAGGAAAGTAAACTAGCTCTGCCTAAAATATAGCCGAAATACACCACCAACGGAGTGGTGATACTTAGGGGTTGACTATATCAAGGGTCATCATTAGCCAGGCGAATTCCAAAGGGGTTCAACCATAATACACTTATATTGTATGATATAAGTTTATTCAGGTGCGACACGGCTGGGCTGACCCGTTCGGTTTCCATCTCCACTTCATCTTAATATTTTATAAGCCTTAAATACATGGTTAATTTTAATTAAAGCATCTCCTCTTGCAGGCAACCTCTCCACATTAATCGCAACAACATTTTTTCTACGACTTTTTACAAATATTGATAAATAATATAAAAAAAGAAAAGCAAACAAATTGTTGCTCCCTCTGTTATTTATGACTCTGTATTGTGCCGCGTCACCCCGCTCCCGTTGCACGTGGCGTGACGCAAGGTGCGTGGCAGCAGTGCTAATAGAGTAACGCCAGTTTAGAGATAATGGATATTTTTTGTATGGGAAAATTTAAATTTTTAAATTATTAATAATAAAAAGTTGTACAGCAAATGTTGTTGGGATTGCTGTGAAGGGGCTGCCTGCAACAAGTGATGCGCTAATGAAAATGAAACATTTATAGATATGAAAAATACTTCAATACCGTGCTTCTAATCCCAAGCGGGGGAACTGTTTAATAATTTTATCAACACACTTGCTCGTAAAGTGAGCGTTATTCTATTGAATTTAGAACTATAAACTGGGCTATAAGTCACGTGTGCATAATATATTATACCCTAGTGCATAATATAATGAATCCTACAAAGTTGAATTGTACCTTAGAGCAAATTACATGCGAGTTAACAGAGCATATTTTATTGATCCGGGTTATACATTAAATATTTTCAGAAACAACAAAGAGATTTTATACCACTTCAAATCCATATACATTTTTAAATGTTTGCGCCTTATATTAATTAGTATTAGTATAAGGCATTAACTTAGAGCCGAAGCAGAAGTTTTGTCTTGGCCTTGAAGCACAACCGTCGACATCTAGCATTAATTACTTAATGCCAAATCATTCCAGTGATTTGTCTATGTCGCCGACATACACTCAGGACGAGCTGGCACTCCAAATAATAATGTAGAATATAAGTTTGTTAACTGTACCTTCAACAACTGCTTCAAGTAAATTTTATGACCACGTATGTCTGTCTTTTACTCACAAGTGTGTTGAAAAACGTCGTATGTAACTCGTGAGCGTTGCTAATTACAGTCTCGGCTCATTATTGAGCCTCGACTGTAATTATAGTTGAATTGTTTTCGAATGATTTTCGTGACAGTTCTCATTTTCCATTACGCGCAAACTATTTACAACTAATAAAATATAAATTGGCGTGTTAAGAAAATAAAAACTATGTCAATAAAATTGTTTATTTTAAAATTATAAATTGAACTATTAATAAAGTGTAATTGTTATTATTAACTGTAAATAAATTAAGTAAATGTCATAAAAATATTCATCTTAAATAGACAGATTCAAAGAAACGGAACGTTCAGTTGATAGTGATTGACACTACTGAATCGACATTGAATCGATGAATATGAGCGGCCATCTTGTAATCGGAAGTTTGTATACATTTTTTTCACCAACTGATTCGATACGTCAAAGCCATCGAATGGAAGATCAAACAATGTCATTACGGCAACGTCACAAAGATTGTCAATTTTGAACTGTCACAAAAACCACTTGAAAAGAATTCAACTATAGTAACTTTCACTTGTTACATAATATACTATTACCTACTCTCATATCATAATATTCAAAATATAAAACTCAGAACGAATTTATATTGACATACTTTTTAAAATAGTATAACGAAATGAAATTAAAAAATTTAATTATAACACACTACCTCGAACAGTACAATGTTATAATATTTTTTTTTTTCATTTCGATACAGATAACAGACCATAGATTTAATTTTTTTATCTGTGTCCTGCGAGCGCCGCGCTACGTTACATTCTGTGGCCGCGCGGCGCGTTTTGGCGCATGCGCGATAATGGCGGGAATAAATATCTTCAGTGTATGAGATTAGATAAAGTAGTGTATGAAACTGCACATAACTAGGTATTATGTGACAGTTTCATAAACTACTATAGTTAGGCAGTGAATGTAGTCGGGAGGCGACGTACCTTGTCCCTTGGCTCGGCGCGGTCGCCGGCCTCGAGCGCGAACATCTTCATCTTCTCGTGGAAGGACAGCTGCTCGGGCACGGGCGCGGCCGCGGCGCGCGCGCGCTGCTCCTCCAGCCGCCGGTTGCGCGGGTCTCTGAAGCAATCATAATCCTTGTAGCCTACAATAAAATTCTAATACAGGAAGCTTAGCTCTGTATAATCAAAGCTTTCGGAAGGGTTGATCATGACTCACACAATTAACAGCTAAGTCAATACCCTGGAAAACAATTCAATGCAGTAAAATGACACGTGCCCACTTTAGGGAAGAAAAAAAATTGTGATGTGGTTTAAAGTGAATGAATGTAAGAAATTTTAAATAATAATATCGTAATGTATGGAAAAAAATATTTTGGCTGACAAGATATTTCGTTTTTTATGGTGCTGTTAGCAAAGAGCAACTATTCTTGAAATTTTATTTTTACTACAAAACGAGTTTAAAAATAAAGAAGTTAGCAAGTCGATTTTACTTCTACTGCAACAGTTTTAAAACACTAGGTATGTCTGGAAATTAATAATTTTTATTAAAGTTACTTTAAACACAAAATCAGATTCGATTATTTATAAATTGCTTTAAAAATTTATACAAAACGAATTACAAAGACTCATTCATTTTCAATAATTCTCATTCAGTACTTACACTACGAAGTTGTTAACTGGTATCATTATTTTTCTATTTGACATTTCGAACTATCAGTTTACTGCATTGAATTATTTGCCAGAGTATAAATAGAAAACTGTCGAAAATCTATACTTATGCAAAGATCAAGTCTGAATTAGGTGAACAAACTTTGGAGTCTGGTATGACCAACTGATCATCTACCAAAAAAGTCAACTGAGAACATATCATCACTCCAACGATGTTAAATTACGATAATATCTTATGACGAGTCAGATTTTTTTCCAAAAGACTTGCCATAAGACAAGTTGTTTAAACCTGTTCAAACACGATCAGACAACTTACTGACCAGGATCAGACTCGTGATAGAGTACTGGCTTTAATTTCTTTATAGAGAAACTTAAAATTGAGAAATAAAATGCCGAACCTGTGCTTCCGTCACCTTTCATTGCCTTACTGGCTCTTCATAAAAAAAATGCCGAAACACGCCACCTCAGATGACCGCAAGTTAACTAGACTCTCAAAGCAAAACCTTTTCCAAATAAATCCAAATGAAGGATTTAGGAGTAATAACATTTTTTTCTTGACTTTGACTATCAATCTCTTTTGTGAATAATAATTGTTTGCTGCACGACTGCACGAAAATAGTCAGACATATCCGACAATAAAAATGAGATTATAATGATAATAGAAATGAGCACAAAAGCCGCTCAATAAACAATACTAATGACTCACATAACATTAAAATTTAATAGACATAACCTGGTATGAACTATCGTTATGAAATGTTTTGTAAACGAGCTGTAAATATCCCTTATATGAATAAATAAGTATACAATAGTCCGTCGATCCTCACCGATATACTTCCTGCGCGCCGATGACGCCGGGCGTGTGTTGCGCCGGCGCCGGGCCGGGCGGCGTCGCCGGCGACGTCAGCATATTTTCCGCTTCTTCTATGAAACGCTGTAAATAAGGGATATTTTTAAATGTATATCGGTATAATTTTTGAGCACACTATTTAATTGAATGCGTGCGCGATAAATGACAGCTCTACGAAACAAGTTTTTAGTTACTAAGCAAGTACAAAAATAATAATAAATTGATTTATTTATTGTGCGTAATTAGTGTGTAATTCTGTATTTTTGGTGGAACTTTTTGTAAAAAAAGAAAATACACAGTAATCGATTTAAATTCATACCTACAAAATAAGGCTTATCGCGACCACACTTCATATTGACTCAAAGCTCCGTATTATAGAAGAGTTATTCATCTGCTCAGAATTTTTTGAAAATTCGAGATATCAAACTGTCAAAAATGTATGTACCAAAATGTATGTACAAAAATTAATTACTAGAGTAGAGTTCGAAACATTTATAATACGAGCCTTAGTTATTGTATTAAATCAATTAATAATAGAGTTCCAAAAAACATATTAATTGTGTAAATACGTAGATCAATTTTTAAGATTCTGATCAGTATTGTGTATTTAAAGTATCGTATTAAAGAATTGTGGTAAGAGAGAAATATGGAATTAAAAATATTGAATTATAACTATACATAAATTCCAACAAAAGTTGTGTAAAAATGGTTATTTGAAATTTTTAATTGGCACTTTATCTCAATAAATTGACAAGTGCAAAATGTAGGGCTATGTACTTACATCAGGGTCCTCTCTTGGGGGCGACGAAGCGGGCGGCGGCGGCGGCGGGTTGCTGTGGAACGATACACGCTTATCGCGTCCCACCGGCGACCTGCGGAACCAATAACAGCTTACTGACACGTGTTTAACCTTCACGCTTTAGGAGACATATCGCCTATTTCGTGACAGAATTACTACAAGAAAACTATGGACTATGATAAATGTTGTTGTCGTTTTTCGTTTTTAATATTTGTTAGATACAGGGAATTAAGGACCTGTGAGTCCGAATAGAAAAAAGAAAGTCAAGAAGGCAGCGGCTCTTTATAAAACCATGCTGAAACATGTCAATAATATATCGTATAAAGTGTAAATGAGATTTATGATTTGAAATATAAATAAAAACGGGAATTTTTAATCTTTAAATGTTATGGTTAATTTTCTGTTGGTATTATAGCTGGGCTAACTACTTTTATTTTTATTAATGAATTTACAATAACTATCATGTAAAAGATTATTTTAAAATACTACGCACACAAATAGACAATCATACTAAAATTAGATAATATTTGGTTAAGTACGTTTCTACATTATTATCTTTTACAAAATCAACAACAAACATAACGAATAACTAAGGAATTTTTTTCAATACGAAAATTAACACTTTAAACTACTGACTTGTATATAAATCACTCACTGTTCTCTTATTAAATATGTTTAACGAAATAAAAAGTAAATTAATATAAATTATAATTGTATTGTAATCATTAGTTGAGCGCTTGGGAAAGTCGTACTTCTGAACGTGTTTAAGCGTTATTCCTGGAAAATACAAATTAAATATGAAATAAATGTGATCCTTCTTTTATTCGATGAGATCGTGTCTGGCTTATTGTTATAATTCCAATGCGGCTAATATTTTTTTTTCTACATATAGGAGACCTTAGTCAGAGGCCAAGGTATTAACACCAATAAAGTTTTGAAATAAAATATGATTTGATTCGATTAGAAGCCTCTACTGGTACATCGGCTCAAAGCAGGTATCTGTTAATCTAAACCACCTGACTTATTTTTGTTTCTTTTGTCGTTGTCACCGTGGAAGTATTAAGACATTTTGTCTTATATTTTTATACTAAGAGCAATTTGCCTAGCTTGCATAAGTAAAACCTGGTAACAATACTCAAACATACTCTCAGGCTCGTAGTATGAAAGATTACTCAGATTTGAACTCCGCTGCAGTAACAATTTTTAAAAGCAGTTCTTTATAGAATTGACAGTGAATGTATGCTTAAGTAAAACACAGAAAGCTTATATAATACGGGCAAATCAGATTCAAATCCATTCAGTAGTTCCGAAACTCATCCTGAAAATACCAACTCTCCCTTTGCATAATAGGTAGGTGAATAGTACATAGGATTAGTGGCAAGAACTTGGTGCATACTAACGTGGGCGCGGGTTTGATTCGGGCCATGACGGCGAAGGACGAGCCTCGTTCGGGCACCGGCGGAACGGCCGCCTGCAGCCCGCCGGCGCCGGTCGCCGGGCCGGGTGCCGGCGGCTCCGGAGACCGGACCATCTGTGGGATAAACAACTCAGTCAGGAACATTTTATTTTACCGTAACAGTAGGTTATTCATAAAATAAATACCAAAAACATCACCGCCCGAGCTGTGAAAGGACTTTGCCTTTACTTCATACATTGTCCGCCCTGATAGCAGGAACAGAGGAAATATACTTTTTGTATTCTAAATTACTGTTAATTTCATCTCACGTATCGTTTTTTAAACGGACATTTTGCTACATCTTATTATCACCCTAAGAATTCCAGAATTCCAAAGGACCGAAATAATTGAATACAATGTGTGTGATAGCAATATTACCATGAAGACTACTAACCTTCATGTTTCTACTAACCACTTTCACTTAGAACTTCACAATGGGTAATTGGAATGACAGAATGATTCAAAAACCTTGTGTTTATTTGTGTATCTCGATAAAGTCTGCTCTACTAAATAACAAAAGTCATCTAATTGAATCAGTGGACCAGACTGTATCGATAATATATTCGATAGAAGAGGGAAAGATATCAATATGTTAGTTAATTACTATTAACAATTAAGATTGCCTGGAGCCAGGGCGAATTTGAACAATGATATTTGCCCGAAGACTTTATATGGTGGTCGCTAGCCAGGCGAACAATTGTAAGAACCGGGATCGCTTGGATTATTCGTCTTTTACGACACGCGTATTTAAGGACAGACGCGTATTGTAGGCCCATACGCAGTTTCAGTTTACATTTTGATACCGACAAAATTCTTCTCCAAACTTTAACTTCACTTGATTGCGACTGATTATGAGGTCACATATAAAGCGCTAAATCTTAAAATATTACAGTATAGTAGACCGGGACAATAATTATTCCTGGGTGAATTCATCAATTCAATTAATTTAAGTGAAAAATAAAAATTACTTAATAATAATAATAATAATAATAATTAACTCTTTATTGCACAACTACAAACAAATGTTTAGACAATGAACAGAAATAAAAACTTAGAGTAGGTACAAGAGGTGGCCTTATCGCTAAAGAAGCGATCTCTTACAGACAACCTTAGGGTAGAGGATTTCAGGTGCGTAAAACCGTGTCATGTCGTACAATATATATATGTAATAAATATATAAGTAATTAAGTTCTTATAAGAATATACATACACACATAATATATATCTATATACATACACATACATACATATACATAATATTTACAATAACCATAAATATTTGTGAAATACATATTTAATAATAATAGGAAAATGCATATTAAAATTAGGGCAATTCTTCAACTTTGGATAAGTAATGCATCTTCACAAGTTTTTTAAAGGTAGGTAACGTTTGTGCAGATTTGATTTGCAATGGTAATTCGTTCCATAAACGTACCGCGTGGATGGTAAATGATTTGCCATAGAAATCTGTCGAGTGCATCGGCATCAATAGCTTTAAATTATTACGAGATCTCAAATTACGCGTATGAGCGGAGTGAATGTAATCAAACTTTTCTGACAAATACCTCGGCAAAGCAGGATTGAACAGCGCGCGATAAAGAAGACAGAGGATATGAGTATTCCGGCGAAAGCGAATTGGAAGCCACTTGAGTTTATTGCGGTATTCTGATATGTGATCATACTTATGACTTATCTTTCGGCTTAAAATAATACAAGATACCGTTACCACAGTATAGTTATAAAACTATTTTTTTTTTATCCAAGCTGCAGATAAATGGTAAATGAAAAGAAAAATAATTCAATTATAACATAAATTGGTATAATATGAAAAAACTTACCGGTATTTCATTGGCGAACCCGTTTGTTTGCGGTTCGGGTTTATTCGTCTTCAGTATAGATTTGGGCGGGTTCGGCAGTGGATTCGGAGGCCCGCGTTCTCTTTCCGACATAGCTCTCTCTCTGTCTGACATAGTTCTTTCTCGCTCCGCCATAGCTCTGTCTCGCTCTGAGTTCGATCTGTCCCGCTCCGACATCATTCTCTCTCGCTCGGGAGAAATCCTTTCTTCTTCTTCGGTGCCAGTTTCCGTGTTTGTATTATCATCCTGTTGATACAATGCCATTGTAAGTTATAAAAACAATGGTTTCATACTTGATGAACCCTAATTATTTTTTGTTAAGAGTGAGCTCAACATCGAAATCTAAAATATATTCTTCAACAAGCACTGACGAGCAAAAAGAGAACCATGATGTTGCTGTGGGTTCATATAATTTTACATTATCAATTTGGCTTAAATATTTGTCGATACAACCCCTACTTTAATAATGATACTGAATTGTCTTTGTCAAATTCATCTTAGAGGAATCTTAGTAAAATTTAAAGTGAAAATACTATCCGTCATAGTTTTCTGTACTATCTAAATGACTTCCGCCTGTATACGTATATTGAGTGCTCCTTAGGTCCGCACCCACTTGCATATAGAAGCTTAATTTGGAGCTCCAAAATTTTTGTTTAGCAAAATCCTTTTTCCCCTGGAGTTAATCACGTGTGACTATATTTTACATTTCAACTTGACAGACTCAATGACAATTAATTATACGCAAAAAAAAAACAGATAAAGTATTTCATGTCATGTCACTAGTATATGTATAATTTAAAAGTAAAAACTTATTTGGGGTAGCTGATAATCATAATTATTATTTAAAAAAGCATAAGTTACCGCTTCCAACTGGTTAGCCCGTCGTTCGATGTCTCGTTCGAGCTGCAAAGCCCGTAGTTGCTGGTTCTGCATCGGAGTGCGATTGCTGCCCAATGATATTAGGTGCGCTATTGTGCCATCCCTGTGAGAAAGACAATATTTACAACAATTATACAACTGATGATTTGAGTGAGGGTACTATCGAACCAACTGAATTATGACCCACTTTGCTGAAAATTTGTTTGAAACTGTCAAACTTGTAAGGTCTATCGCGTATCAATGCGCTTGGGACATTTTAGATACTGTACGAATTTTGTACTCATTAAATGTCAGTTTCGAATGAAATGATAACAAGTTCGTCACTAAGGAAACCTATCTTCAAGCGAATGTTGTCCTACTAGCATTTAGCCTTAGCCATTTTTGCCAAAATGAGCTGGTTGTGGGTCATGATTCAGTTGGTTCGATAGTACTTTCTTTTATAACAATTAACTAAGGTGGTAGACGATATTTAATTGATGGCTATTTTTTTATGAGTAACAGTCTAATAATCATACGTTTTCTTGAAACTATACCAGAAAATATAGATATTTCAGTGTTCAAAATTCAAACTCAGTTACAGCATAGTATGTAGACTAACTTTTATTTATTAATAATTAAATTAATATATTGCTATTACACTTTTTTATCCAAATGGATTTCTAAAGTATTTTTCTTTGAATTCAAAAAGTTTTATGATTTTAATGACAGCATAAATCACCGTCAGCTCAGTCGCATGTTTCCATAATTTTCCAATAAACTAAAGAACTATGAGAGATGATAAAATTTAGAAAAGATCTCTCACCTTGCGGCAGCTCTCCTAGCTTCGACTTGTTTCTCCCTCTCCTCCCGTTGCCACGGATTGTAGAGGCTGCCGGTTTCAGCACCAGATGTATATTGATCTGTGGAATAGAGCGAATTCATCATTGCCAAAATATTAAATACATTATAGCAGAATACAAAATTATTATAAGTGTAACCACACTCGATTTACATTTTTAAAAGTTATTATTTTAAAGATGTTTCTTTCTTTGTAACACGACTGGTCACACACAACCCCTAGAGGTTTACGTAACGCTTATTTTCTATTAATAATTGTTTAATGGAATGGTAATAAAAATTAAAACTCGATTATTAATAGGACATTCACCATTAAAGTATTTTTAAACTTACTATTAAGACCGCAATTTTCTTTATTTTTCAAAACATAAAAAATATTATTGTGGTTTATTTAAAAGATTTTATCGCTGACTTTTAAAGCGGTCGTTTCAATACCTAAATTTTTTTAGGACACGTACCTAAACTTTAGATACTGTTTGGGCAATATTTAGTAAAAAAGAAAAAATTATATACACATTTTCATATTGAATATGAAAATGTAACTTAAATATTTTTGCTTTTTTCATACCTTCTTCCGGTTGAATAGAGACGTTAAGAGGCTGCTGTATGGGGTGGTGTTCTTCGTGGTCCATGTCTGGTCTTCGTAGGTTCTGTGGTAAAATAAATTAAAAATCAAATATTAAATCCTAACCTGCCATTTCAGAAATGTTTTTTTCAATTAGCGAGAATCCGAAGAGTTTATCAGTCTTTTCAATAGATAGAAAAATGAAAAAAGATTGAATTGGTTCCAAGAGACCACTTTTAAGACTTTATTAATATTATATGATTATTAATGAATAAAAAAGTGAGATATATTGACTTTTAAGATATGTACACTATAGTAAGTGCTTAGTAAGTAAGGCTAACCTATGCCGACCAAATTAGCGAGATACTTAAAAAGAGCCTAGTCAAAAGTACCCGTAACTGGCGATTATGTATGAAAAGATTAGTGAATGTGGAGGAAGCTAAAGAGGTATGTCTGGATCGTAGCATTGGCGTTTCCTTGCAAAGGAGACAGGCGTGAAGGTATGAATGTAGTAAGTACTTATGGTAATGAGAGAAATAAAACTAAAAGGTAACTTCAGGGTAAAACTTGCTTAGTATTATTAGATTACCTGTGGTTTTGGAGCTACAGGCGGTTGAGCCCTCTGTGGCGACGGAGGGCCGTTAGAATGCCAGTCGTACCTGTGAGCATAATAATCCACTTGTTAAGAGGTGCAAAAGAAAGCTGATAAAACATTAATTAATTGAATTTAGACTTTTAAACTAGAGTAACAGAATTATATTAAGTAAGATTTTTTTTTATTTATTTAGCGCCGCTTTACAACAGAAAAGGTCAATAGCGACCACAGTAGTTAACACACATTTATATAATTTGATAACTTTAAGAAAATTAAGTGTTTTTTCACAACCAAAATCGTTCAAACATTGTGTCATATTATTCGGGAGATTACAGAGTTTTTTCTCATCCTCATAAACTTGACATTCCTCAAACAGATGATACACAGTTAAATCCAACCCACATTTGCATTTTGTTTTATTACTTTTTGTGATTAAATATATATTTGTTAAGTTTCTGTGTCCAATACGAAGTCTAGTGATGGTAACTTGATCTTTTCTACAGTTAAATGACAATGGACTTTTATCAAATATAGACTTTCTCACTTTATACAATTTACTTGTGTTATTTATCTTCCATTTAGAATCCCAAAGAATTTTATCTTAAATTTAATTAACTTTTTTAAATCGGCAAAACTGGAACGCAAAGAATTATCTATGGTGGATTTAGTTGTTCAGTAGTAGTAGTTCAGTTCTTTTAGTCGGTTTTAGATAATACATTTTTACAAGCTCTTATTTAGCCGTACATACGGCGTTTATTCATTTGTTGGTCTTTTAAAAAACTACATTAAGATTTGCTAGATGAGTTTGAAGATAATAATAAATAAGTTGTTTCAAAAATGTTATTAAAAATTATTATAAAAGGCTTGTTAGCTGTTTTGAAAAGTTCTTGAACAGTTCTTCTCAACAAATCGATATTCTGTATTCTTATAAACTAATTGAATTGTGTAGTATAATTAGTATAAGAGATTATGAAGCTTACCTCTGCTGTGTAAGGTTTTGGTTGTGATATATCTGGCTCGGTGGAGTCTGTTGATGCATCCCTAACTGGGGGGATGGCTGGCTCGCATATTGCACGTGAGCTTGACCTGAAATGTACACTTTTTGTTATGTACAGTTGATATGCAGTTTTGGAAGATTTGGAAAAAAAAAACTTGAAACTTAAAGTTACCATTTCAAGATTTACTTTGAATTAATTACTACAACAAAACACATGAGTTACCTGGATGTACATGCATTTGATTCTGGTTCAACATTTGTTGACTTTGATTCAACATCTGCTGACTCTGGTTCAGCAATTGTTGATTGGGGCTCATCATTTGTTGATTTGGGCTCATCATCTGTGGATTGGGACTCATCATTTGTTGATTTGGGCTCATCATTTGTTGATTCGTCATCATTTGTTGATTCGGGCTCAGCAGCTGTTGATTTGAGCCCATTAAGTGTTGATTAGGGCTCATCGTTTGGTTCAGGTTCATGTGGTTATGCATTTGTTGACCGGGGCTCATCATATGTTGGTTTTGGTTTTTGATTTGTTGGTTCGGGGTGAGGTGTTGGCTTTGCGAGAGATGCTGTGTGGTGGATAGTGGAGGCGGTGGAGCCATGTTGGGGCTGAGGAGTGGGTTCTGGTTGAGCACGGGCTGGCTGGTGTACATTTGGTTGTGGTGGTGGGATAACGCTTGCTTCTGTTGGAACTGTAGTTGCTGTCTGCGGGTTACTTCTTCAGACATTTCTGCTAGTTTGGCCGCGCGCGCAGTCATGGCCGCGTGGTTTTGCTGTAACAATTTGTGAATTAAATCCGTTAGTAACATTTTATAATTTTAAATATTTTGATGGATTGTGTGAATAACATGCAGAGAAAATATAAATTAAAGTGGTTTATACCTGATGCAGAGGAGAGTCCGGTGGGTTTTCGTGGTTCTGCGCTGAGAAATGAGCCGACTGAGGTCGATTACTGCCGGAACTACGCAGTGAAGACCATCTGAAAGCAACATTACAATAACATTTTAGATTGACCAATTCTTGCGATATTTGTAACTCAATTTGAAGATCGAACAATTTAATTAGAGCGACGTGACTATGACTGTCAATTATGAATTGTCAAGCATATATAGTCTTAAAACAAAAAGTGTATAGTCGAAAGTAGTTTGCGCAACATGAAGTAAGCCAGCTGCAACGCGTATCATCTTATAACGAAAACAGAGTAGTGTAAAAATGAGTTGTGTTAGGTGCTGATTGGTTGCCCTGGTGCTAGTGTATTTAGACCATACTACGACGCAATTAAATACATTTAAGTTCAGTTGAGTGTGTGTGGTACTGACCGGTTGTCCATGTTTGTTGTTTGGTTTTGATGTTTTGTAGACCATTCTATGATTAAATAAAAACACAAGTTCGAATGAGTGTGTATGAATGACCGGTTGTCCCGGTGCTGGCTGATTTTGTAGACCATACTATGACGCAATGAATACATTTATTTAGAATTTGAATTGTGTGAATGACTGATCGGTGGTCATGGTGCTGGTGTTTAGTAGATCTTAATGAATTGTGAAAGTTTGGATGGATGTATGTATGAATGATTGTTTGTCAATCACGGCAGAACAGCTCAACAGATTTGTATGAAATTTAGCATAGTGATAGTGGTGTACAGTCTGGAATAGCCCAAAGGCTACTTTTCATACCGATATTCCCGCGCGATCGGGTAAAGCCATGCGAATCAGCTAGTACATTTGAAGTTTGAATGAATGGTATGGAATGACTGACCGGTGGTCCGGGTGGTGGTGCAGCGCGGGCAGGTTCTGGTAGAAGGCGTCGTGCGGCGCCGCGGCCGCCAGGTTGTGGCTGCTGCGGGACTTGGCCGCCCACGCCGCCGCGCCGCCCGCCGCCGCCGCCGCGCCCGCCCTGCCGGCAACGACAACACTCACAATCCGGCGCAACTCTACAGGGTGACTGGTGGGAACTTTTGATAATCGAGGACTTGATACTTTGAGATCATATATGAAGAGAAAAAATATAATAAACAATAAATATCAATTATTTACTGAGTTAACTTAACCGAAAGTTAAAGAATTTATTAAATAGTTACTAAAACAAAAAAAGAGGGAATTCTAGTAAAAAATTAAGTACCTACTTTTAAAACATAATTATGACCAGAATCGAATACAGAGTGCTCTCCTTCAGTATCTCAAATTTGTCCCAGTCACCCTGTATATTTATATGAACATAAAGATAGATTTCTAAGGGTGTTACCACACCAATCGATCGACGTCGATCGCATTTTTTGGCCTAGTAAAAACTATCGATCGACATCGACTTTTCGATTCGTCCGTCAATCGACGGTCGGTCGGTTGGTGTGGTAACAACCTTAGCTATTTATTTCACCATAGATTTTAAGATTTTGTCAGTAATAAAGAACCTTACAGAATTGATTTTTAAAATTTTAATTACTGAGTTCAAATTGGCACCTTAACAAAAGCACATATTTTTATCATAATTACATGATGCGCTATGCCCGTAAGCTTTAAAAAGGGATACAAAATTATACTTGACTGTACTTGAGTCTAATCTCAAATTTGAATAATTTCTTAATGTCGAAGCAAATTTTTTTTAAATCAACATGGCGCTGTAAATAATAAATAAATAAATAAAATCCCCAGACAATCACACCAACTACATGGCCCCAAAGTAAGCATAGCTGTGTTATGGGATACCATGTAGCGAACTAGGAGGAACCTAGAATATAAATACATAAATAGAGAAACACCCAGACACGGAACATTTTTTTTTCTTGTTCCGTGCGGAAATCGTACCCGCAACCACTGCCGTCTGTGGCAGACAGTGTTACCCCATCGCCAAAGTGGTCGTCAGATTATACTATAGATTACTAAATCTTATACGCATATTTAAATTAACTTTAGACACGGGATATTTACCATGTCTTTCATCTATTTTGAGCTCTCAATATTTCGGCACAGTTGCAAGCGCCATGATCATGACGGTATAGTACGGTACAGTACCGTTTCTAAAGTTAATTTAAATGTCGATGACCATGTCAGTTTAAAAACTTATACTTAAATATAATTTAGAAGAAACAGTTACTCACAAGTTATTCGGCGGCTCAGCTTGGTGCAGGGCTGGCGTACTTTTACTGTTCGAGAGCGCGCGCTCAGACGCCCGCCGAGCGTTGTCCCCGGCTGTTATTATACAAACACCTTATTAACACAATGTATACAGTATGATTATATTGAAAACATTTATCTTTGGGAAGGATTGAAAATAAAATCACTAAGATGCCAAAACGCAAAAATTTCGAAGCGTATTTAATCAATACAAATCGATTTTTTTATAACTTTAAGTAAGTAAAGCAAATTGGGACCTGTATTCAATTTGATTACATACACAATCTACATTTCTAGGGTGTAATGCTGTCTTGTTAAAAAAAAGATCCATGCTGTAATTAAAGTAATAACATAAACTTATTAAACTATAAAAAATCTGTAACATAAACATGAGAAACGAAAACATGTGAGTGCGATTTCCATTAAACCTATGTATTGCAAATACAAAAAATATAATCCTGACATAATCCCAAAAGAAGCGTGACGGTGATTCATTGCCAAATAAATATCAAAAATAAACCAATAAAGAAACAATAAACGAACGATTCACAAAACAATCCTAGGACATTCCAACGAAAAAGAAAAAAATGACGTGTGTCGGGTGGAGGACTATAACACACCTATTATCATGCGTGGTGTGTGGGACTCTTACAAGAGAGGGCATCTGATGACGTCAATGCGGAGCCCAGCGCCGGGCAACTGTTGTGAGGGTTCCCTCCCGCACACGCCGACCGGCCCTTCGAACTGCCGCAGTTCACATTCGGACAACTCTGCATTACTGTCGAGTACGACTCTCGTCTGGACTCTGTCCTAGGAGACACATCCAGCAGCGACGAGTGCTTGGAAGGAATCATCGCAACCACCCTCGGAATGCGAAGCTTATCCACCTTTTCGAGACTACTACTCTTCACCAAAGACTCCTTGCTTTTAAGAACCGAGTTGATACTTGACTGATTAGATTTCAATTTAATGTTGTCAAGTGTTATTATTTTTGGCTTTTTATCGATTATTTCATTAAATACTAAACTTCCCGTGTTTGAAATATTTGTGTCGGTGTGGTCTTCAGATGGTAGGTTAGGTAGTTCAAACTCGTTGCCTTGAGCTAGCGTATCACCGCTTCCTTTCGATCCAAACCGAGACCAATCTTCCAGTTGAATAAGAATGCTCTTCACTTCATCTTCAGATAATTTTTCCCCTTTGGTATCACTGGTGTCTGTTTTAGTAGTTTCAAATTGTATGTCGGCTAAACTCATACTGCTAGGTAAATTCTCTGTAACTTTAAAGCTTTTGTCCTCGCGCATACTGAGGTTAGGACTAGATTGGCAATTTCGCTGATAGTTTTTGACACTATATTTTAATTTGATATTATCAAAATGTTTTGTGAGAGCTTTCACGGTCCCGAGCGAGGGACGATATTCGTCGGGAGATTTCCACGACTTCCTATTTGTGCTATCCAATATTTTTTTGGCACTTGATTCTAAGGGAGGTAATGTAGGAGTTTTGGCAGCTAATTGTTTGTCAAAATGTATTTGTTCATTGTAAGAATCCGTGGTGGTAAATGTGGA
This sequence comes from Stenoptilia bipunctidactyla, assembly GCA_944452665.1. Lineage (NCBI taxonomy): Eukaryota > Metazoa > Arthropoda > Insecta > Lepidoptera > Pterophoridae > Stenoptilia > Stenoptilia bipunctidactyla. The sequence continues at coordinate 18,493,927 of OX101727.1, forward strand.
CGAATCGTTCGTCTCTTCAGACGTGCTAAACGATTTGGAGACACTGAATAACGTCTTTTTCAACCTGTGATGTACTTTATTTAATTTTCTACCGTCTTGGTCAATATCTAAATTAAGAATTAAGCTTTTATTGTTAGTTTGTGGTTTCGACTTGGGAATTTCCTTTATATTGTTTTCAATTTTTGTAATCGGGAAGGCTTTGGCATCAGTTTCCACTGGCGTGGACGGAGTTTGGCACTCAGCATCTGCCGTAGAAGGCTTGCACTCCTCGGATTGGTCAATGGACATGGACGGCAGTATTCTTCTTATTTTTGGTGTAGCGACTCTTTCGTCAGCACAATCATTTTCGAAAATAAGCGGTTCTGAGTTAGGTTCATCTATATACGGTATCTGTATATCCTCGGGTTGCTGCGCGCGGCAGCACTCGCAGGCGCTGACGCATTCGTCGACACCGGTGCACCTTCCTCTGTAGAAGTCTGGTTCTCTGGTCCTTATGTTAAAGAGATCAAGGGTGAGTTTAGTATCGATAGGTCTCATTTGAGGGGGAAGACAGATAGGTTCGCCGGTCTCGCTGGATTGGTCGTAGTTGGTCGGAGGTTCCGGCACAGGGGGCGGGACTCCTTCGGCAGCTTTATTTCTACTCTGCAGTTCGTCGAAGTCCTCGCAGGTGAAGGTGAAGACCGGGATGGGGCGCGGCGGCGCGGGATGGCACTTGAGCTCGAGCGGGCAGCCGGGGGTCTCGGGGGACAGGTCCTCCTGCAGCTGGTTATTCTCGTGGTCTAACGTTATAATTAGTCTAGGAATGGAGCCGTGGTAGTGAGGGTGGCAGTCCTCGCTGTCCTCCGTGCTGGAGCCGGTGGAGTCGTCCCTCACGAGACGACACCGGTCGCGGCACGGACGACGCCCGTAGCCTGCAAGCAAACAACCCTTCAACGACGGACCGGATATCGCGTCGCACACTGAATAAGCGAAAGCGATATACATCCACAAGATAGGCAGCGCTACAAGAGATAGAAAACAGCAACAAAAACGGTAAGATGAAAATAAAAAGAGAAGCTGCCCGTTTACGGGGCTGTTGAAGAAATGAATGAAATATAACAACATATTGCGATTCGGTGCCTTCTCGATTTTTTTTTATAGTTATAGTGTTCGGTCAGAATAAATTTGTTTTTAATACTCTTTGTCTTATATTGACCTTCCATTATAATAGCTGGTTTTTTATATTGACTTGTTAAAACGTGATTCATTAATTTGTATCAAAATATGTGCATGTGTTAGTTGTTTTAACGATTTTAATTTGATATAAGCTTACTGTTCATCAAAGTTTACTGTTTCGATCTAATGGGATAGTTTGTTTTATTTATCCTATTTTTTTTTTAATCTTGTGTGATTAAATTATGTGTTTTAAAAAAAACTATAAAATAAATTAAATGCCAGATTAAAAATATATATTTGCTAAATATTATCTATTTTTAGGGTGGTAACGACCGCTTCGCATGGGTTATCGAGAAAAACAAGTCAGAATTTTTCTTTTCGCAATCTTCAATAACTATCGTTCAGGCTAATACTAAAACACCTTCATGGACGGACAGAGTAATGTAATGAAACAAATGAAAATGAATAAAAAGATTTTTGTACAGTTGAATATTGTATAGGACTACCAAAAGGATGTTTAAGTTTTTAAATTTGTTATTAATTTTTCATGTTTTGTGTAGCTATTCCTGCTATGGTGGGTAGTAAATGTCTTGATTAATATTAATTGTTTCGTGTACATTCAAAACATAAGTTGTTAGCTTCCGAATAATATAAAATAGGTCTGCATTATGAAAGTTTACGCAGATTTGAATTCTACCGAACACTTAGAAGGGCTGTGAACTATATAACGTCTATAGACGTTTACTAGCTTCGATAAGTATTCATTTTTGACAGTTTTTTTATACAGTATTCAAATCGGTTTATGCTTGAGTCACGAGCAGTGCTAACGAAAGCTTTTATAATTCGGTTCTTAGTGTAGTGTTTTATTGGGCACCGAATCGCAAGTCTTCTAAGATATTTGCCTGCGGTGGCGAGTTCGGAGAGCGGCGAAGCCCGAGCCAGCAACGCCGGGTGCGGGTTGATGTAGGGCCCCCAGCGGCCGCAGCCCGCCGCAGCCGCCCCCGGCTCTATCGACCACCCGGTATTGTTACGTTATACTTTACAGTTGCCACAGAAATTAACGCTGCATTAGTTACATCTAATTAAAATTTATAAAACTTCCCAATTATGATGAAAACTTATGTAACTTACATATAATTTATCAAATTTTAGTAAACTTCCTTATTTTGATTAAAATTAATGTCGTATTATTTAACTTAAATCTAATTTAGTAAAACACCCGTTAGAATTTTCAATTATGATAAAACTAACGCCATATTATGACTTAAATCTAATTTTAAAACAACAAATTTGAAATAACTCTTCGTACGGGTTCGAAGTCGCTGGGCTGCGTACTTAATATTGAAACATTGAGTGTCTATACTTTTTATAGGGTAGCAATATATGCGATTGCAATCTACATGAATATAGACAAATGTAGTCTAATATAATGGAAAAAGCTTCATGTAGCAACAGTAAGGATAAAATTGCGTGATTGCTACGGACTCATATATTTATAAACATTATGCAATGACATACAATGCATTTAAAACGGTTAAAAATAACAATACTAAAATCTCTGTAAATGTCATATAGTTAACAAAACAATCTTAGTAGGTATAGAAGCTGTAAAATATTTTTTAATACAGTTGCTCAAAAAGTGGCGTATTGCAGGGACGTTTAGCGTTCGGGATGTGTGCTATTACACACTTGTGCTTTTTCTTTACCTTTTCCGCACTCGTGCGTTCTCTTTCCCAAATGTCAAAATAATGTCTATTAAAAAGAAAAAATCAACCACGAAGTTTTTACTCAAAAAAAATTCATAGAAGTTTTTACGATTCATGCAAATATTTCTGAAAAGAAGCTACTAATTTGTTTCAATATCAGATATAATGATTTGATGCAATGAGTTAGGTTAGGTTTCATTTCATTTTACCCCATTAAATTCATTTTCATTTCATGTCAATACAAAAAAACGACTTGGCTGTATGGGCATAGTTCCCTTTGCCTACCCAGAATGGGTAAACAAACAAAAAAAATCTCTGTTTATAAACTTTCGCGGCTGGTGCCATTTTGTATATTTTATAAAATTGCTTAATTTTTTCGCAACTGTATTAAAAATAGTCGTTCAGTACACGTGCGGAACCGTCATTGCAACTCGTTCCGACTGTCAACCCTCGCCTTCGGCTGCGCCTCGGCTCGTGTAGACATTTGTCGGAACTCTTTGCAATGACAGGCTTTCCGCACTCGTAATGAAATATACTATTGCGTAATCTTATGCAAAGACAAAACAAATCATTTAAAAATTCTTCATTTTAAAATAATAATTGTTAAAATAAATTAGTACCTATATTAATATAAATATCAATATATTTTTTTACTGTAAATAAATTTCACTTAATTTAAAATTATTCACTCATTTAGTAATAACCCTTGGTGATTTCAAATAATTATACAATTTGAATTACGACTCAAATTTAGTATAACGTTCTAAGTATATACAGACATGTAAGAAAATTTACAGTATCCTGACACTATTTCTTAAGTATTAAAGTTGTATAACAAAACCTTTACCTTGTCTCTGGTTGTAGGCGGGTTGGTGCAACAACGTAGCCAAGCCGTGTAATACCGCTCCTTGTTTTGCAACTTCTAAGGTCACCGTAGGCCCGGTCCGCACTAAGTATTCGGCAGCCTAAAATTTAGTAGGAATTGGTATAATTTAAAACCATTTCAGTGTTTTTTTTTGTTCCGAAAGTAGGCAAAATACATGAAACGTTGAATAAATGAATAAGCTTAATAATGTATAGAAGAGACCGGACGGAGCTTTATTTGGTTGTCAGACAAATATGACTTTCCTCTAGAAGCAAACAATTAAACTTTATTGATAATAATTTTCAAAATAACACCAATCTCATGGTCCCCCTAAGGTCGAATGATTAGTAACATACCGTGAGTTACTACGACCGTTAAACTTATCAATTAGGGTGACCACGACACTCAGTAAAACATTTTTTTAATTAACTAATTATCAAATAACCTTTTTATACAGGGTGGCTGGAAATTTTTGATACTGAAGGAGAGCACTTTGTACTCGATTCTGATCATAATTACGTAATAAAAGTATGTTCTTAATTTTTCACTAGAATTCCCTATAAATAAATATAATGTTACTAGTTACTTTTCATACAACTAAGCCGATTGCGGCACGTGACATGGCACGCGGATCGTTGCTAACGCTAGCGTAACCATGCGTTGCGTAATCAAATCTATCTTTCGGTTAAGTTTACTCAGTAAATAATAAATATTTATTTTTTATTATATTTTTCTCTTCATGTATGATCTCAAACTAGCACGTCCTTGTATTTCAAAAGTGACCCACCAGTCACCCTGTGTCAGGGACCGGAACCGCTTACCCTTAAAGAGGTTTTTGAGGTTTTTTGAAAACCCTATCAATTTGGTAACCGTATCGAAGACTTACCCTAATTTAAGGCTTACCATATCAATAGAGTTAGCTTCATGTAAGCAGTAAGCCTATCGAAAACCCTATTGAAGGTTACCGTTTCAATAGGGTTTTAAAACCTGAGGCAAATTTAATCTCTAAGAATATCAAATTATCAAAAATATCACCATCTATTCAATTTCGCACTTCGAATTATACTTCCGAATTCAACAGCATGCGCAGAAAAGAGATAGAAATAGGCTAACCCTATCACAGGGTAAGCGCATCCGAAAGTAGTTAACTTTATTCAAAGTGTTACCACGTCGATAGGCTTACCATATCAATAGGGTTACACTTCCATATAATAAAATAATAATAAAATCCCCAGACAATCACACCAACTACATGGCCCCAAAGTAAGCATAGCTTGTGTTATGGGATACCATATAGCGAACTAGGGGGGAACCTATAATATAAATACATAAATAGATAAACACCCAGACACGGAACTTTTTTTTTTTCTCGTTCCGTGCGGGGATCGAACCCGCAACCACTGGCGTCTGAGGCAGATAGGTTTACCCCATCGCCAAAGTGGTCGTAAGATTTTGATAGGGTTACCCTATCAATAGGCTTAATCAAATAAAGGGGTTTTCCGGTCCCTGCCCTGTGTACGTATGAACTGTAGGTTGATATAGGTATGTGTATAGCGGCGGTACCTTCTCCTGTGAGATGCCGAGCAGCGAGTGCCCGTCGACGGACAGCAGCTGGTCGCCGGCGGCCAGGCGCCCGTCCGCCGCCGCCGCGCCGCCGGCCACCACCGACTTTATGTAGATGCCCAGCTTGCTCTGTCCGGCGCCCTGGAAATATTAAGTACACACAGCTATAAATAAAACACTTTTCAACCGGATTTATCGCGTATATTTACATTTTAAATTTTGACTCGACGTTTCGGTGTCTTTGCAGACCCCGTGGTCACGAGCGACTCAAATTTCGCTCGCTCACGACCAAACGTCGAGTCAAAATTTAAAATGTAAATATACGCCATAAATCCGGTTAAAAAGTGTTTTATTTAATAGTATGAATCGCGAAAACTTAAAACAATATTACACACAGCTTGTTAATAACACCATTTTGTTTTCCAAAGCATGGTCCTTAAAGTAAGCAATGAGGCGATCGCGAGATTGCGCGATATTCTTTCGTAAAATCCGCAAACAAATATACTGATATGGGTAAGGTGTCATAATTGGTATTAGTGCTGACTTAGTGCCAACGTTTGAACTTAATCTCATCTAATGGTAAGTGAAGATGAAAGAACACGGGCTTATGAGAGAAATGGTGCTTCATAAAAATTGCCGGAACACATCATACATGGTATGATGTATGGTCGCTAGCCAGTTGGATGACGGAATCCAATTTTAGGTAAGGTAAGATTTTAGGTAAGGCTATAACGTGCGCACGTTATACCCTTACCTAAAATCCCTAATCCTACTGCCGTATCCCATATACGCCCTATTTCGATCCTACCTTTTCTTTCGAAAGTTCTCGAACACATTGTGCATAAACAATTGTCAGCATTCCTTTCCGCCAACAAGGTGATTACCCCATTCCAGTCCGGCTTCCGTCCTGGCCACAGCACTGTTTCTGCTTTAATTCACGTTACTGATGACATTCGCTGGGCCATGGAAAACAAGTCCCTTACCTTACTTATCCTTCTCGATTTCAGCAATGCCTTTAACGCTGTTGATTTTGATATCCTCCTGGGTATCCTTAAATCCCTAAATATATCCCCTTTGGCATTGACTTGGTTTGAGTCCTATCTTCGTGGTCGCTTGCAGCGGGTTCGCGTTGACGAGAGTCACTCACATTGGTGTGATCTTGTTGCGGGTGTGCCGCAAGGTGGTGTCTTGTCTCCTCTTCTTTTTTCGATTTTTATCAACTCAGTTACCAAAGTCATTTCATCCAAATTCCATCTCTACGCAGATGACCTGCAAATCTACCGCCATTTTGCTGTTTCTGACCTTGATTCTGCTGTAAGGGCAATCAATGCAGATCTGTGTCGAATAAGTGACTGGGCAAAGTCTTTCGGTTTTCTTATTAACCCTCAAAAATCTCAAGCTATGATCATAGGCAGTCGTTATGTTCGTGGATGTCTTGATTTCTCTAACATACCTCCAATCACCATGGACAATTTTACGATTCCTTTCACTGACACAGCTAAGAACTTAGGAGTCGTTTTCGATTCGAATCTTACATGGAACGCGAATGTCAGTGAAATCAGTCGTAAAATCAATTTTTCCTTGCACTCTCTTAAAGCCTTACATAGTTTTTTGCCTTTCAAAACGAAAATTTCTCTTGCTCAGTCACTTATTCTACCCATCCTTGATTATGCTGATGTGTGTTATTTGGATGCCACGGAGGAACTTCTCAACAAATTGGAGCGTCTGCAAAATCTTTGCATTCGCTTTATATTTGGCTTGAAAAAGTTCGATCATATCTCTGAATATCGGAAGCAACTTCGTTGGCTTCCAATACGCTACCGTCGAAATTCCAGAATCCTTTGTCTCTTTTCAATATCCTTAATAATCCACTCACTCCTCCTTATTTGCGTGAAAGGTTTTCATACTCACACTGTCAGAATGCGCCATGTAGAGCACACGTGCGTACTTTTCTACTTATGCCTTCTCATAAAACCGATTTTTATTCCTTCTCTTTCTCCGTCCATGCAGTCAGGTTGTGGAATTCACTACCTCATGTAATTCGTGAGTGTAAAACTATATCTAATTTTAAAAAGAAAGTCAAAGATCACTACTTTTCTCAACTGTAAGTTATGAATTTAAACAATATTATTATGATATATTGTATATGTATTTATGTTTATATAATATTATATATGTATATAAGTCAAAGTCAAAGTCAAAAGAATCTTTATTTCGTAAGTATTTGAATACATTTGAAATAAGTCATAAAATTTACAAATTGAACTGAATCTACCGCCACTTCGGAAAGTCGATCTGTTGAGAAGAAGTGGCAAGAAACTCAACAGCAATCATCTTTTAAAAATACACAATAACAATTAACAATCTTCTTGCATCCGGATAACTTATAGTAAAACTTTATATAACACTTATCCTTAAATCTATCGAAGGGTTAATCTTAAATATTTTGGAATTATATTATAAAAGCGTACACATATTGACCCATGAACGAGTTGGTGATCTTCTGGAGTTTACTATTATATTTATACAATAGGCAATCAAATATTAGACAGAAACATAAGACATAGATATAGAGGTAAAGATAGAAGTAGATAGATGTAGCGATAGAGGTGAGAGATAATACAGATAATGTGCATGGAGATGGGAATAGTCGTGGAAAGAGACGGGACACAAACACGGACGTGGACATGGAGATGGGGAAGTCAGAGTCAAATTCAAAAAAGTAACATAGTCATAAAGTCTTCAGCAAAACGACCTGGCACCGCTAGCAGCACCCGTTCACGAGTATAACGCAAGCACCAGCCATCACCCTCCTCAACCATATTTTAGGGAAGAGGGTGACCCGACACCCGACGCTACCGCTAGCCATGCCGCCTGAGGGAGCATGACGTTCTTGCTGTTGTATGGATTGGAAGGAGATGGAGATGGCGTTGGATAAGAAGGAGATGGAGTTGGAGATTGAGAACTTTCGAAAAATAATTTACAACCAAGGACTTTTATCGTCCATATATTCAGATATTGTATAAAAGCCTTTATTACACAATTTTTGTTTAATAGTTTCTTTAAATTTATAAAGTGGTAAGTCTTGAATATTTGTGGGAACCTTATTATAAAAACGTATGCATTGACCCATAAATGAGTTAGTGACTTTATGAAGTCTACTATCATAGCCGGCTAGCTTGTACTTATTTCTAGTATTAATATTATGCAAATCACATTTTCTACGGAACATGTTTAAGTTCTTTTTTACGAACATAAGATTTTCAAAGATATATTGTGATGCAAACGTAAGAATATTTATTTCTTTAAACTTATTTCTTAATGTCGCTCTGGAATTAAGTTTGTAGATTGCGCGAATAGCCCGTTTCTGCAGCACAAAGATGGTTTTAATATCGGCAGCATTTCCCCACAGGAGAATGCCGTATGTCATTAAGCTATGAAAATAACCAAAATAAACCAACCGCGCAGTAGCTTCATTAGAGATATTTCGCATCTTTTTGACGGCATATGCTGCAGAACTAAGTCTCTTCGCCAACCTTTCTATATGTGGACCCCACTGTAGTTGTGCATCTAGGGTTATGCCAAGGAACACTGTTGAATTTACAGGTCTCAATTCTTGTCCCTTTACAATTAAGTTAGTATCAACATACCGGACATTAGGCAACGAGAATTTTAAAAATTTTGTTTTAGTTTCACTGAGGAGTAGGTTATTGGCTGAAAACCATTTCTCCACAGTTTCAATACAACTGTTTACTTCAAAGCAGTGCTTCAATTGCCTACTCACTTTAAATAGAAAAGAGGTATCATCAGCAAACAATATGACCTCACACTTGTCTTTTACCACAAATGGCAAATCATTTATATAAACTAAGAATAAGAAAGGCCCAAGAATCGAGCCCTGGGGCACTCCCATATGAACTGCTGATCCCGATGATCTCTTTCCATTAATATCAACTCTTTGAATTCTATTGCATAAATAGGATTTCATAAAATCAAGTGCCCTATCATTGATTCCATAGTGGTGTAGCTTCATGAGGAGTGTATCGTAGTGAACACAATCAAAAGCCTTGGACAGATCACAAAAGACACCGAAGGCATCACGTGACTCCTCCCAGGCATCAAATATATGTTTGATAAGCTCAACACTGGCATCAGTTGTTGAGCGACCCCGTGTGAAACCGAACTGATTTGGATTCATTAAATTATTGCTGTAGAAGTGTACCACTAGTTGGTTTAAAATAAGCTTTTCAAAAATTTTACTAAGTGTTGGTAATATAGAGATTGGTCTAAAGTTACTGGGGTCGATTATGCTTCCAGCTTTAAATACAGGAATAATTTTACTAAGTTTCATTAAATCAGGAAACACACCACTATCAACACAATTATTAAATATACTAGCTAAATTAGGTGTAATAATATCAATGATGGATTGGATGATTTTAACGGAAATGCCATCCAAATCAGCAGTGTTTTTAACTGTAATACTATTAAAAGCTTTCAATACCTCACTTTCAGTAACATGCCTGAAAGTAAAGGTGGTTTTGCACTTATTTACATTTTTTTCAAGAAAAGACTGTGCAATTTTGACTGATGAATTTAATGTCTTGGTGGTCGAAACTGGAATGTCTGCAAAGAATTTTTCAAAAGCTTCAGCAACTTCTGTATCTGATGTCAACAGTCGATCACCAATTTTCAGTTTATATTCCGCGTTTCTAATGTTTGACTTTCCAGTTTCGCTGTTTATAATTTGCCAAGTAGTTTTAGGTATATTTACACTATTTTGAATTTTATTATTAATAAAATTTGATTTTGCAATACTACACACACTTTTGAACATTTTAGAGTATTTTTTAACATATTCCTTAAAGGTTTCACTATGATTATATGATTTTTCATCATATAATTCATATAATCTGTCTCTGCTTTTGAATATTCCTACTGTTGCCCAGTCACTAAACTTAAATGAGTTATCATTTATTTTAATTGTTTTAGATTTAAATACTGTATCATACTCACATTTAATTAAATCAAAAATACAATTATATTCCTTAACAGGATCATCATAACATTTAAGTTCCCACAACTTATCCAAGACATTACTTCTGAATCTCTCCAGCCGACCCTCGTTCATGGGTACAAACTTAATCTCTCTTCTTAATGCCTTGTTTGTGTTAATGTCAAAAGATGCTAATTGTCCACTGTGATCCGATTTTAATTTATTAAATATGTATTGACTGTTGGGTGATGCATCTGTGAAAATGTTATCAATACATGTAGCTGAAGTGGCTGTAACTCGTGTAGGCTCTAAAAAGAGATTTTTAAGTCCATAACTAAGAAACAAATTTGTTACCCTTTTACTCAGCGATGATTGTATTAGTAAGTCAATATTAAAATCACCACAAACAATGATATTTTTTTTAGTATCACTAAGTTTCAGTAAAGCTTCCTCCATAATTTTTTCAAACAAATCATAGGATGAAGCCGGCCGCCTGTATACGCTTATTATAATAACTTTCCCTAGCTCAATACATGCCATTTCAATGGTTTGCTCAACAGAAAGACTAATAATATCCATTCGTTCTTTAAATTTCATTCCTTTGTGTGTAATAATCAAGGAACCGCCACAATTTGCCTGGCTTCTACTGTATGAACTAGCTATTTGATGATTATTGAATGAAAATATCATTTGATGGTCTTTTAGCCAGTGCTCCGTTACACATAAAATATCTATATTTTCTTGATTCATGAAAAGTTCAATTTGTAAATCCTTACCCAGCATGCCTTCAATATTTTGGTGAGCTACATTTATTACATTTTTACTACATTTTAATTTTACAGCTGGGGCATATGTGCTAATAACATTTTGATTATAGCTAGAAGTCTTATTATCTATTGTCATTGCCTCTAGTTTAAATTAACTAGACTAGTCCTAATACTACTACTTGGAATGTTATATTCCAACGGTTTTACAAATATAAGTGGCTGCTCAATAGAAGCAGAGGTTTCAGTCAAGATGACTGGTAAATCATTACTAATAATATATGATAGCGAAATTGCTATTTGTCTTATATAATAATTGTACAAATTGTACTTATGATGCTTAAAATAAAAAGGTTTACTAACTATAATGTTAGTATCGATCATATGAAATTTATCACTATGCCTACATGTCATAGTGTGTAATATTTTATTCAGATGGTGCCTTATATTGTTTTCTTGCTCTGAGAAAGAGTGGCTAAAAGGTAATGCAAATAAAATTATTCTACATATATTTTTCTTTTCATGTAATTTGGAAAAACTGTGAATCATGTCTTTTTTATTAGCATGATCCCGTCTGCCAACTAAAATGACCAAGACTGTTTTGACTTTAAAGTCAGTCACAAAAACTTTATTCAATATATCACAATATGAAGCACCAGGGAAACAATTATTTATTATTGGCTGCTTTACATATTTACTTACTTGGAAGCCCATTTTTTTCCCAAGTTCATCGCTGTACATAACTACTTCTGGTTGACTTAGCTTATTATTACATAAATAAGATGGCTTTGGTTGTATAGGCAATACATTATCCTCTATAACACAAGGCATCTGGGACTGGGACTGGCATGGCTCGGGCTGTGAACAACTTAATACACTTTGTTCACAATTATTTTGGGAAGTCAAATACTCAAATTGATTCAGATTATGTTTAGATAGTTCAAGTAAGCTGTCCATGGCTAAAGTGTGTTCTTTTATCTCTTTCTGAGCAACCTCATATTTATTAGTTAAACTATTAAGTTGCTCATAAAGCCTGTTTATTTCCAGCTCAAGGTGCCCTGTGTCACTTTCATAAGTTAACCTATTTTGCTCCAATTCAGAACTACATGATTTTAACTTACTTAATAAATTTAAACGTTCTTTTCTATAATGGATATTTTTACATGAGAAAATTTTATTCTTACTAATATTTTTATTTTTATTATTGGCCTTTATACATTGCTTACTTTTGTTTGATTTAGTCCTACTTTTATTACAGTTAGGTTTATTGTTAGTGCTTGTAGTAGGACTAACCGGCAACTCTGTATCAATCGAGCAATCACTGGTAAGGTCGATAGTGGTGGAAGTATTTTTACATATAGATACCATTGAGGGGGCAGATTCAACCAACTCCTCAAATAGAGACTGAGATTGTGCTGACCTGGATTCATTAATTTTAGATTCTAAGGAAGTTATTTGTGAAAAGGAATCACATAATTGGACTTTCAAATGTTTGTTATGCCTAATAACATCTTCTAATATATTACTTTTACCATCAAACTCATTTATTATCCTTTGCAGTTGGTCTCTTTGCTCAACAACTTCTAGAAATTGAATATGAATTTTTGATAGTTCAAGTTTTAACTGTTTATTTGAGTTGAGTACACTGATAAACTCTTTTTCCGCATCATTTCTCTCATCCAGAAACTGCTCACACATAGACTTTGATAATTTAAGCTCCTGTAGAGTCAGATGAAGTTTGTCTTCCAGCTGACGAACAGCAGCCTGGCGAGTCATCATTTTTGATACCGAGTTAGGTCTTGAATAGAAAATACAACGATTGTTTTTTCCGAATGAATCAAGTGAGCAGTTACTTGAAGTTGAGGTTATGGAATTGGAACAAAAAAAGGTTTACACAGTAATTTTACTATTGCTAACTACAGCCAAATCAATTTCACTATATTATAAAGTAATTTCAATACTCACAAATTACTTTTCTTTGTTAAATCTAAGTCCAAAAAGTGTAACGGTCGGGTTCAAATCACTATTTAGAAACAGTTATGTTTTTCACAATATGTTCAAACAATTGAGAATTTGTTAAATATACACAATATTTCAGCGATTTACTTAGTTTTATACAAATAAAAGACCTTTGATTGGTATACAATTCCTAAAAACTGCTTTTGTTGCTGTTTTCAAAAACAGCTGTAGAAGACAAAGAGAAAACTGATTTCACTTTTTTACTTATTTGTGCACTTATAAACTCTGGAAATGATATCACTGAATAATTATCACTTAACTTATGTTTATTTTCACAAATTTCGATATTAAGGACGCTTAAAACTTATTTATAAAAATATTATTTACGGAGCAAATGTTTATGTTGCACAGAGTATATATCTCAGAGTATATATACTTTATACCTTCTACCTACCTATTCTCTACCTATTCTATAGTATTTATATATTTATAAGTATTTTAAGCAGTTTATACGATATCATAGATTTATGCACACTATCATTGCATCCTAAACAAACTCTCCAGTCCTAGGTCTGCTGGAAGAGATCTCATTAGAGATAAGCTGTACCTTTGTACTTATTTTTGATCCTTATGTGTACATAAATTGTTAAATAAATAAATAAATAAAAATCCTAGTACCAAGCGGGGGACACTCGAAACATTGCGTTCAGCCATGTAGGATAAGCTTACAATAGCTCCACTACCCCTGAATATGCGTATCATATACCGGTGAGTTATCCGAGTGACTCCTACTTGGTGGTAAGATCCGGTCAGAGTTCGCCTATTAAAGAAACACCCTTTATATAAAATCTGCCACCAATTATTACCGCTCCGGCTTCATATTTTATCTTCTCCTATGTCAAATTTTCAGCTTTATTCATTAAAAAAACCGTTGTTTTTAAATCTAAAATAATTAAAAAAAACTAACCTTAGCAGCAACAATCGACAAGCCCATCCCATTAGAATTCTTATTCAACTGTATAATATGAATCCTCGGATCCGGCGGTCTCATGTTACGCTGGCCGGCCATGTAAACGGTCCAGAGGCCGATAGCGTGCGGCTGGTGCGCCAGTCTACACAGGCCCCCGCGTTGGAGGGGCGCTATGAACTCGGCCAAGCCTGGGGGCACCCCTCGGACTACTTCTGCTGAGAATCCGTCGCCGGGTATTAGGAGAGCAGCTCCGAGCCATTCGCTCTCTTCTAGGCGGATCTGGAAGGAGATATGTCTATGAGTATAAGGTTAAGATGTTTAAATGTACGGTAAACTTTACTGAAAAGTTCATCCAATCGTTATTTAAATACTACAAATGCCAGTAGTAGTAGTGAGATTGCCCATTTCGTGGCCTAAAATTTAGCTTATAAAAGGGCGTTTAAAACACCATGATAATAAAAACTGACAGTCTCAGTAAATTTGTTTAATTATAGTTAAATAACTTACAAAATACGAAATAAAATCTACGAAAGACCATAACAACTATGTTTGAAAGATACTGAAACGTCGATTTAAAATGAATTAACTCGACGTTTCGGTGTCTTTGCTCGCTCGTGACCACGGGGTCTGCAAAGAAACGTCGAGTTAAAATTTAAAATGCAAATATACGCGATAAATCCTGTTAGAAAGTGTTTTAATTAATAGTATGAATCGCGAAAACTTACGACAATATTAAAATGAATTGCTATCAAAAATCCGGTTGTACTATATTTGTTCAAGTAAAAAATTGAATAAATAAATATACAGTACCATATTTATTTTATAAGTAATATTTTTTTAATACAGTTGATCAAAAAGTGGCGTATTGCAGGGGGATATATCGCTCGGGATAGCACCATTCTACTCCCTCCACCCATTCCCCACTCTCTTCCTCACCTGTCTTCCATCAGCCCTATACAGCTCATCAGCCAGCGCCCGCGCCTTCCCGACGCAAGCATCCACGACATCAGCGTTGGTGATGGGACTCAGCAGAGCCCCCACTTGGATGGAGTTCAGCTTGAAACAGGCCTCGAGTGCGGCGCGCCCTTCGTCCGGCGTTCGATACTCGCCTTGGATTAGACGGGCTGGGAATTAAATGGCAGATAAATTAGTATTGTATACTCTTTAGATGTAGAGTTATATGGTAGGTGCGGAAATTGTGTAAAAAGGGTTAAATTCTGATGATAAAACTCAAGTTTGAGGAGAGGATTTCTGAAGAAGTTCTGATGCGGCTTTTCAAATGTTACTAACCAACTTACTATTAAAGTTTCAGACAAAAAAGGCTTGTTCATAATTTATATTATTACAGAAAATATAATTCCCTGAAGGACCATTTTGAAAACAGCGATTTCATTAGTCCTCTACTTTATAAATAAAAAAGTTGTGAGAGTCTAAAGGTAAAATTTTTGGGAAAATTTCAAAAAGGTACAAAATTATGCATATCTCCAATAGAAAGTAAGCTTTAAATACTTGCAAATGATTCCATCTACACGCTCTGTTGCTATAGCGGGTCATGTACCAGTCACGCTGTATAATGTGAAATTTCTTCTTCATGTCTCCTTGAAAATTTTATTTCATGTCAAACTTCTTAAAACATCAGTTAATTTTGCATTTAATTGCCAGGACTTAGCAAATTGTTTTATTCTTCATTCCACGAGACTGCATACCCGATTTACTTGATATTACTTGTAACTTGAAGTCGTCGTGGCGCCGTGGTTACTGTGTGTATCTTACGATATCACAGGTTCGGCGCGGTCGGTATTTGGATGGGTGACCGCCGACCATTCGTTTCTCACGGCGACTTCCGTGCTTCGGAGGGCACGTTAAGCTGTCGGTCCCGGGTGCTGTATACTTGTATACAGTAGTCGTTAGGGTTTGTCAGAAGCCATATCGGCACCCTGAAAATTCTGACATCCACCACCCAGCACTGGGCCAGCTCGGTGGATTATGGCCAAAACCTCCTCGTCACCCAGAGGAGAGACTCATGCCCTGCAGTGGGCCCATTACACGGAGTTGTGATGATGATGATGATGACTTGTAACTCAGAATTTTAACCGACGTAACCTTTCCTTATAAGGAAGTATAAAGGAGCTGGTCAATGGTGTACTGCTGACAGGCTAGCTTGGTTCAGTGGTGTAGTGGACTCACCCGCCTGCTGCGTCCGGGCGAGGTGGCAGTCGGCCGCCAGCTCGAGTCCCTGCCGCTCCGCCCACGCCGTCAGCGCGCCCAGACGCGCGGACAACGCAGAGCCCCAGCGAGGGTTTACTGCACCGGGTTCTGTTACCAACTGTGGGGGAAAGTAAAACCTGCTTAATAGTTTGTCTACAGCCCATAATAATCTTTGTATACAGCCCATATTGTATAAATTAATAATAATATTAATAAATGTTCTTTATTGTCACAGAACTCAAAAATAAACGTCTTAACAATATTATCTATGACAATGTGGGCGGCTTTATCGCTTAAAGCGATTTCTACCAGGCAACTGCTAAGGAAAAATATCACAAACTTACAATAATAATAGGGCAGAGCATTTGAGTTGATGGATAGAATACCTATAGATAATAATTACAAAAAACAAAATATACAACAAATATATATATACAGGATTGTTACAAATATTAATTAAATATTAATATTTAATATACATAATTAAATAAAAGTATACATAAATAATTAAATGATTATTTTTGTGTAAAAGATACAACAAGGTCTAATTTATTATTATGGGGATAAATAAAAGGCGTTTAGTTGTTTTTTAAAAGAAGCGATTGACTTTGCACTGTGAATGTAAGATGGTAAGTTATTCCATAGGATTGTTGCATTTACTGTGTATGTGATTTGTGGAAGAAATCAGAGGAATGCAGAGGAGTCGCTAAGAGCATAATATTTGATGAACGTAGATGTCTCTCATGACCTTCATGACGAAAATTAAAACGACTTTTTAAGTACAGCGGTGTGTAAGGATTGAACAGTATCCCATAAAGCAGAGAAAGAACGTGTGTATTCCTGCGAAGGCGAATTGGAAGCCACTTAAGCTTATTGCGGAAGTCACTTACGTAAAGAAAATATAAACCTTATTCATATATTTTGGAGGCGCTCAAGCTTGTCAAATTGCTCCTCCGTCCAACCGAGATAAGTTACATCTGCGTAATCCAGTATGGGTAATAAAAGGGACTGTGCAATTTTTGTCGATATTGGCAAGAAGTTTCGTAGGCGTCTCAGAGACCTGACTGCAGCAAACATCTTACTAACGGATTCAATCTGATGTCGCCAGGATAGATTGCTGTCCATGTGCACTCCGAAGTTGTTCAATAAATTGTACAAAATTAAACATATTCACTGTATAATTTAAGTTTTATTTTTTGTGATTAGGATTATGACTATAAACTCACCAACTGCGGGAAAAAAATTAAGCAGTCGGCTTAGTAACTAGAAATTTATAAACTGCGTTCGTTCGTTTTTCCTTGTTAATAATTTGAAACTACATAGTTCATATACACGGTCATAAATTACATCAATTATAAAGTTCGTAGAAAGAAAGCAAAAAACTGCTTGTATACAATTTTAATATACCACTTAATTTTTAATCATCTGCTAAATTCGTAAACCGATTCACATGAATTAAGGGATCAAAATGGTTTCAAACCTTATATTTGACATCAAAATCTTCACGATATCTCAACAAACAAAAACTTGGTGCTAACTGAGCACCAGCGTCGTGAACCCCTTAGGGTTATGACTATATTATGCTGACTTGGTCACAATTTTTTATAATAATCATCGTTGGTATTTGTTACAATTATTAAGTATTTTCATGTTCTTTAGGTTAAGTTTTAGTTGTAAGTATTATTGTACGAATTTCAGTGGCGATTGTTTTAAGAATAAAATATTTCCATTCTTTCTTTTCTTAAAAAAAAGTATATAATTTACTCTCGTTATTATCCACCCTGCTTAAAACACGTAACAATTCTTTTAAAACGTTATTTCAAACTGAATCTATTTTTTTTTTTAAAACATTTTTATTAGAAACAGTTTATACATAATACAATGTGATCTACTGACCTTGTTGAAACAAACAGCATTGATGTAGTGGAAGAGATGTGAGAACAGCTGTATAGTGAGTGCGGCGTTGACTCGGCACCGCCGCAATAGCACCATGGCCGACGCCAGCGCTTGCAAGGTCGGCGCCGTGGCTTCGCTCGCGTCCGCTAGGTTGGGGTTTGTCAGCGTGGCTAGTGCCCGGGCTAGCTCCTCTTGGAAACAGGACACTAGGTTGCTGGAATAGAAAACAAATGTAGTTTAGTTAGAGTCGAAAATTTGAAAAAGTAAGTCCATTAGCATAAAAATAAAAGATGTTTGTAAAAAAGAAATAATTGAATAGGATTAAAATAGAGCTAAGATGTCTTTACACTATTTCATATTCCACAATCATTCATTTCAAATGTTCAATCAAATATACAGATAATTTTTTATAGGTTTCATTTCAGTGGACATAAATATTAATTATCATTATCTTTTATTAATACTCATTGAATATCAACAGGAAAAAATAATACTCAAAGGATAATATATATGACAATAGATTCTAAAACTTTAACGAAATTAACAGAGTTTTGACTAAAGACGCATTCAATGAGCAAATAAGTATTTTATTAACATATCTCCTTAAAACTCACCTGAAAGCGTTCTGCACAGTAGTGGGCAGCAGATCCTGAGCTTGAAGCGAGAAAGAAGATATATGTCTGTCGCACTTGAGGAAGTGTAGCAGTTCGCTGGCGTTTGCCATCCAAAACGCTTGCGCAGCCGAGTCAGTGCAGCGCTCCTGTACACAGAAATATTATCTTATTTGATTATTCCATCAAATTATATTGATCCAAATATAGATTTGTAGTTACAATTTTTAACATTATCATCAGATCCTTTTCTAAGTTGAACTGTAGAGCCATTAGTCTGTCCTGTAGGTTACGAGGAGGTTAGACCAAGCTGGCTTGCACAGTGCTGGTATTATGGGTATTTATGTCTCCAAATAGGTCATTTTTTATCAGTTACGAAAAGTGCGTTTAATTCCAATCGCACCGAATGGTAAGTGACTGGAATTAAACTATAAAATGGATCTATAAAATGGAGCACATACGCGGAAATACACGAATAATGTGGCGGTAGAATACAACAGTATTAGTAGAAGTAAATACCTGCACCGTAGCATGAATCAACGTAGCCACGTGGTGTAGAAACGCCGTCAGCTTATGAGCTCGCTCCGTGGGCGACAATTCCGGTCGGTAGTGAGTGGATGCGCGGTATCTGTATAAAACGAAGAAGTTAGGAAAGCTGACAAGTCAACATGGGATTTATTCATGGGCTATTGTGGTAAATAAATTTACTTTCTTGGGTGTATTGAAAACATTAACATTAATACTATATTATTAAACGTGTCAATATTTATGAATATATGTCATTATGCTTATCGTATTATTCACAATTGTATGCTTATGAGCAACTTAACTTGGCACTAGTGGCTATCTTTGTGCCTTTTGATTTAAAATACATTTTTTAATGTAATGTAACTTGACCTAATTTCTATGTGGGCACATTGCCAATCGCATAAAAATATTAGCACGCAACCAACATTCTGATGGTTCAAACTGATATTAAAAGTGAACCAATGTGGCATTTTGAAACCATGGGCATAATATGAAACGTATAGCCGCCATTACGCCCTCTATAATAATAGTAATCAACCTCTTTGATATGCAAATATCTGCATGTAAGAGTTTATACTCACAAAACTTATACTGTTGGAAGTTTTGAAAGAAATGCAGAATTAGTCACTGATTTAGTGTAGAATAGCATGACTAGATATAGATCCGGTTACAAAGCAAAAGTACGAACGCAGATACGTATGTCGACTGGGACTTGCTTTCGTGCTGGACTGGGCAAAGCAAAAAATACATAGAATGTACCAGCTGCTTTTCTTCCCGGGCATACTTTAAAAGTCAGTTAAGGGACAAAGGTTTTATTGGCGTTTTTGTGGGCGACAGGCTGACTCCCTGTCACTGCAATAGTCTCTCTCCATCATTAAATACCTCAAAATTCGTGAAACGTGACATCAGATGGCTTTATAGCCTTTGGTACGATTTTAACCACGCGGTTAAATAAGCATTTTTCGTTATTAACGGTTAATTAACCGCTTTATATGCTTGATACGGTTGACTACCACCGCAAGATGTTGCTAACGGATTGAAATGTGTATCGCAAGTTGCGCGATGATGCCAGCTTCGACTGGCAAAAAGTCGGTTAAAATTCCCTACTTCAAAAACTACTGAATTGATTTTGATGTAATTAATAGTATACCCTAAGTTGAACAATACCTAGTACAACAAAAGAATGACTTAAATCGAACTTGTAGTTCCGGAGATATGCGGATACAAACATAAAAACATACATACCTACACTATTGAATTTTTTATACATTTGTTCAGACGTTGATATAGACTAAAATATACGAAAACTGGGCAGTTCTGGAAATATATATACATACGGGTGGAATTGATACTTTTTTGAAGTCGGTTAACAGGAAAAGAAAGAAAAACTTTATTCTTTTTCGTTTTAGCTGTCAGATATTTAACCGTTATTAACTGCATTTTATCGGTAGCTAACCAATAAAATATATGCCTAACCCATAAGGGACACAGGAGTGAAGTTGTGTATGTATGTATGTAATCTGGTTTAAAAGCAGTGACAAAAAATATGAAAATGGATACATTATAAATTATAATGCATACAAATGAAACGTAAGGATTTAATATAAGGTTATATTCAGTTTTAATTCAGGATTACAAACCTATCTTACCATAAGGATAATGAAATTATCAAAATTGCCTGGATTAAATCGTGACCGTTTCAAAGTTGACTGTTAAACAACTTCGACTAAACTAAAGTTCCTTACTTTGCAATCCGATACTATTTTTGTCGCCTGTCTGTCAAGTGAAGACAAAAGTTTAAAATTGAGTGAAAAGTTTAAACAAATTCGACATGTATTTATGATCACGGACAAATATTGAAAAAGTATTTTTTTGTACACAAATAGGTGATACATTTTTATTATTATTCGGCATTTTAAAAGCAATACGCCTTTCGGCGGAAAAGACCCGACAAATATTCTAATTCTAAAACTTCAACTGTTAGCAATCTATAATGAGTCTGAAGATCGAAGACTTGGATTCAGAACTGCTTTACTCACCTATATACCTATATATATTACTATATATATTACCTATTACCTATATACAGTGATTCCCATTAGGAAATAGTAGTAAAAACGTTCTGTACATACATAACTTCACGCCTGTATCCCTAATGGGGTAGGCAGAACACCAGAGGCTATAAAATCATCTGATGTCACGTTTGACAAATTTGGAGGTATTATGTTGGAGAGACTATTGCAGTGACAGGGGGTCAGCCTATCGCCCGCAAAAACGCCAATAAAACTTGCGTCCCTTTACTGACTTTTACAGTGTGCCCGGGAAGAGAAGCGGCTGGCACATTCTATGTCTTTTTTTCCTGCGCTCCCAGTCCAGCAATGTTCTGTGTATATAATATTTTCAGTATTTGGCACGGTTAGCAAGTTAGTTCGTAATTATATTATAAAAATGCCTCAGGTGACGAGGAGACGGTGTTGAATATAAATACAGTTTTAACTGAATTGCTACGTAAAAGTACGATAGCAAATACACTTAAAGCACCGCAATTTTTTTATTTTATTTTAATCTGATTCCTACTTTTTTATCGCAAGCAGCGTAATATTTTTTAATATAAAATTTTAAGAATAAAAAATAAACGATTCATATTGCCATTTAAACATCATCGCAGCCGCAAAGGTTATATCATTTATATCAATTACCGCAGTTACATATTACAAGCGATTTATTACAGGCAAACATTAACAGTAACGACCTAATCATAAAAAATCATAGCGTTTATTTAAATTTTTGTTTGAGTCTCCAAAGCTTTTAAGTTACTCAAAAGGTATTCTTACCTCGCACAAAGATACAAAGTATAAACAGGAGCAAGCTTGAAGGCCGGCGCGTGTGGGTCCAATCTCGTGACCACAGCATTCAAAAACTGCGCCTGTCCCGCTTCCGGGAACTCCAAAACTGCGGGCAAAATGGCTTCTTGCCCAGGTCGTGTCACACTCGCCACTGATGCATTCATTCTAAGAAAGGTGATAAAGAAAAACATTATAGTATCTGCCTCCTTTCTCAGACTCCACTACGAAACACCGAAAGACAAAATGCCGAATTATGCTACTTCGAATGTATAGGAGTTCGACGTACGTTAGTGCGAAAGTTCACCGTCGCGAAGTATGGAATGCCGAGGTGGTCACGAGTTCGACCGTATGCAAGTGCGATTTACGTTCGAAAGTTCACTATAGCGTGGTAAGGAATTCCGAATGTTGTGAGTTCAAAAGTATGGGAATACGGTGAACGTAAGTTCGAAATAAAATTAACAAAACACTAAGTTATCATATAATATATTGTAAGCTAAGTAAGTACATAAGTATTGAACGGTGAACTTTCGCACTAACGTACGTCGAACTCATATACATTCGAACTAGCATAATTCGGTAGTTTGTCTTTCGGTGTTTCCTAGTGGAGCCCCTCCATTTCTCATGTTTTAATGGGCAAACGGGCATGTCATCAAAATTTATATAAATATTGATTGAACTTGTGTCTAGAACTCAGCAAAGCTGCTTGGCTTTGGATAAATAGAAACTACGCAGACGGAACCTTTCAAATAGTTCATATCTCTATCAACAAAAACCTAATGGTGTTCGTGAAAATTGCGATTGTTGTAAGTATATTTTTTTTATTGAGACGATATTGCGCATTAGACTTAAAAATAATTGAGGACCTCATCTGACGGTAAGTGATAAAGAAATCAAAGATGTAAGTAACACAGAGGGTTCAGGATGCAAACCGCCAACTCGTAAGAAAATAACTGGACAGAACACATCACCGTAAAAGCAGTTATATTGGGCTCCTTATTTAATTCAAGGGAGGTTGCTATTACGCTAACGTATTCTTATTAACGAAGTCGTTGTGGCGTCGTGTTTATTGTGCATATCATACGATATCGCAGCTTAAGCGACGTTCGGCGCGGTCGGTACAAGGATGGATTTATTTCTGACGACGACTCCCGTGCTTCGGAGGGTAAGTTAAGCTGTCGGTCCCGAGTGCTGCTTACTTGTATACAGTAGACGTTAGGGTTTGTCAGAAGCCATTTCGGCACCCTGAAAATTCTGACATCCACCAGCACTGGGCCAGATTGCTGGATTATGGCCTATACCTCCTAGTCACCTAGGGGAGAGACTAATAGCCCAGCAGTGGGCTCATTACACGGAATTGTGATGATGATTCTTAGTAATGAAACCCGAAAACGAGAACTATCATCGAGTATTTACTTATCTAATGGAGTAAAATGTATTCTATGAATCCTACAAAGAAGTTATATGAATCAAACAAACCAAACTAGATTTTATAAGTTTTTTGCAGCATCTCCCGGAAATTTATTTATTATTATTTTGGGGCATTTGGGTAAAAATTACATGATTAAGAACGAAACTTCACGGAGAACGTAAATAAACTACTCGAAACTAGTTAGTTTGAACCTAACCTTTGAAATAACCTAACAAGCGCCCTAACAAGTTCAAGAGTAGGTTTAATTAGGCGCTGCAAAATAAACCTTACGGGTTCCGGCCCGTTTTTCAAATGGGTAAACGAAGTACCTTACGAGTTTTAACATTAATTAGGCACAAAAAGTTAATACAATACAGTGACTATGAATTAAATTACAAAAAATGTATAGAAAAAAGGAAATTTAAAGTGAAAGTATCTACATATAGAAATACCTGTTATCGTGTCCCGAACCTCCACTTTTGGCACTACAGATACTCTTGGTCTCGACGTTTCCGTCCAGATCGAAGGTAGTTTCATAGTTGTCTTTGTACTGCGAGTTGGCTGTTCGGTTGACGCTCGCTTGGTCCTGGTCGTTGTACGGCTGCCCGGATGGCTCGTCCCGGTTGAAATCGTCCTTAGACTCGTTGAGGTGCTGCGACATCATTAGTGACTCGTTGTCTAGTTTGAGCGTGTTGTTATTGTACGGCGGCATATTGTCGGTATACGAGAAGCCATCATGAGCCGCTGGGCTCATGGTGCGAGGGTACTCCTCCGTTGTATTAGCGTTAGCGTCCCCGTTGTCCGGTTGGTGCGACGCCATCGAGGTCGGAGACATCGCCCCGCTCGCGTTATCCCCCGACGTCGGCGATCTACTACGGTTACCGTACAAGCAAAATGTTCGTGAGCCAGTGATACAAACATGCCAAACAAAACACAAAATGATTAGAAAGCTCGTCAAATAACAAAAAATAGAATAGAAAAGAACTAAAAGACGAACGGGAAGTAACAAAAAGGTGTCGATTCGTGTATGATGATTTTTGTAAGTGGTTGGGCATTCTGGAAGTCGCTATGTGGCAAGAACTAGTGACAACATCTATTGATTAGGAGGTGAGTAGAATGGTTTGTAGCTTACCTGTCGTATATAGAGCCGGAACCGTAATGTGGCGCTTGTGCCATATTTCGGCTAAGCATGTTCTCTTGCGCCGGGTCTACGAAGCGGAACGTGGAGATGCGGCCAAACTTCAGCAAGCTGCCATGCTGTAATAAGCGACTTTGCATCATTACGCCGCTCGGGTAGCCATTAGTCACAACAAATTGAACATAATATGTAAAATTCCAGAGATCAAGACTAAATCGACCTTTTATACACTTGGTGAATTCCCTTAAGTATACGTGATTCGTCTGGGTGCATCTATCTAGTAGAAAATCTACCAAATAGTAGATGTAACCAGGTTTGTTTACTGGGGTGAGACTAATGGTGGCAACTCGGAAAGCTCATAAAAATAACTGTCTCGTATGTGACTTCGGTACACAAGAAATGTAGAATTATATACAAGTGGAAAAAAATAATACGATTTACTTTAAATTCTACAAGTCAAGTTGGTAATCTTATGGTAAGGTTTATTGGTGGTAGATTAGCTTTAATGAAAATGGTTCGTCGCGACTCGACTATGAAATCGAAAAACCCTACATTTGAATTCCATTATTTACAGTAAACTGTTGACACAATTTCCAGAGTTTTTAATTGGTTTGAAACCATTTGACTTGATGGAAGAAATCGCTTATCAGCGATAAGACCGTCTAAGTTTACATTTTATTTTTATAAGTTTTTATTTGTACTTTTTACATGAAGTGTAAAATAAATATATTATTATATTCGAATGCTTTCTTACAGTTTTACCCACAATACACATATGAGAACATGATTAAATAATGTGGTATGCTTTTCTAGTAGACGTTATTGTCGCAGTGCGGGTTTTTGATACGTGATAGTCATCTTTGAAACATGTAATTTGCCAGGCTAAGCGTTTTCTGATTGACATAATTTACTTATCTATTCAAGTCAGAATTACTCTACTTGCGACCTCTGTAGCGGTAGTTTTGTTTTGTGTTAATGTCTATCGTTCGTTGACGAGTAAATTAAGAGTCCCTAGGGCGTGTAAGAAGGCTAGTGGGATTCTCGTTATTAACCTATTTTGTTCTTTTATCCAAAACACATTAAAACTATTTGTTAGTGGATATAAGCAGGGCCTTATTCATAAAATTAGGAGGTATGAAAATAAATACGAATTGAACCGTGTTGAAAAGCAAGTATAAAAATTCATAACGACATTAAGGTCAGCCTTATAATCCAACAACTGCAAATTTTTAACTGATTAAATTAACTGAATTTAAGATACAATTAGTAAGCAAGAGTAAAATTAAATAGAGTAACCAGTAGGTATATAAAATGAAACTATATAATCAACGAATGCAGAGCATTAAAAAAATCGACTTCACGTGAAAACTTTGGCTGAGCTATAATGGCATCAACGTAAACAGTCTCCGAAATCATACATATTCTTTCAAAAATTTGAAATTTATGATGAAATTTATATGGACAATCACAACTATGAAGTATCTTCTGTCATATGAAACAAGAATTTTCAAAATCAATTCATAATCTTCCGAAATATCGTGTAACAAAGACACACAAAAAAAACATACAGACGAATTGAGGACCTCCTCCTTTTTTGGAAGTCAGATGATAATTAGAGTAAGGATAGAACGCATTAATTTAAGGTATGTTTTGGCATGTTGACAAGATTTAAGGAAGTGAAGTTCAAACATTGCTTTTCAATTATTGCAGTCAAGGGAAAGCCCAAAAGCCACGGCCCAAAAATGCAATCAGCAATAATGGCTTTTAAATACTGAATCAGTGGACCTTTCCCTACTAGTCTTATTATTTATTTACGAGGTTGAAAAAGTAAAAGCGAAAAGCTATGAAATTTTGATGATGCAGTAGTCACAGCAGTGAACGATCTTTTAGGTGTTTACGAACAAATGAAAAAAATACTAACATTAAATAAAAGCCATTGGGCCGTACGACTGTAACTTTGAGTAATTTTATCTAAGTAAATTTTACTTAGAGTCTTCAATATCGGTTTTTGTTAGCAAATGTTAATTTTGAAGTCCCCTAATTGTTCTAACTTTTATTGAACATCATTCGTAGATTTTCTCTTTAACAGAACCAATTAATTCAAATGACTATTGAACTAATCAAGTTTCATAGTCATTTGAATATAGGTACTTAAGTCTAGACAATAATAGCAAGATCCACTATCTCGAGCGTAAAGGATAGGGGCATATCTTCGCAGCCGCTCAGATAGCTTGATACGCTAGCACTATTCTACATTCTTAGTTGATTAGCTTCAGAATAGTGTAAGTAAGATACGGCGTAAATTAATACTGTTGAAAGGCAATCAAGTGTTGCTAATCAAAAGTGTTGTTGGTGGAAAACAATATGCTTAATATGTTCTTTTTTGTTATATTTATTACACTGAAAGGATGTATCGATAAAAAAATCGTTCCGTTTCGTGATTTGAGTGTTTTTTTTTGAGACAGGTGTTCACGTGTCAGTGAATTATTGATATCATTTTGGTATTAGTCCATTCATTCTAGATTTCAATGTATGGGGAAAGCGGATTTTATTTTAACTTTGTTTGGTTTTCGCTATATTATACCATGAGGTCAGTACATCACAATATACAACTCTCCCACCCCCTCCGGGTTCGGCTTCACCCTTTCCCCCCCTCAAAAGTGTCCCATTTTTCAGTTTTTTCCAATTTTAATGAAAATTATATGAGCTAGGGCAAAATGTTTACGGGTGAAATTATTCATTAATAAATTCCCAACAGATAAGTTCTAACAATTGTTTTAATAGGAGTTATAGTTTCCAAGATATGATGAGGTAAAGTTGACTAAAAGATATAATTTGAAAAAGAAAATAATACCACAAAGGCACCAGCTCCACAATCAACACTGAAAATAGTATTTGACTTGGCCAGTTTCCATCACATCAGTCAATTTATACAAGGTGTTCCGCTTGATTTCTCAAAACTCTAGGGTATTAATGGGACCATGTTATAGAATCGAAAATACAAAATAATTCAATTAAGTCATAAAACATCTTATGTAAAACACCTTTATGCGAATGACAACGTGGCATTTTCTATCCCTTTTTTTATCGCTTTGCACAGGTACAGTTCGCAACGTTTTGCGTTGTACATTGTATGCAATGTTCCTCAACGTTTAATATGATTTTGTTGTTTATTGTATGGCTTCAGTGACATGCGTCTATTGAATGAATGTTAAAGGGATTTTACAAGGGGGATAATTTATGAACTCATTATATTAAGATAGATGATATCTTGGAAAGTATGCACTTTTGAACCACATATTCTTTGGCAAAAAGTATTATTTTTTACTAAGGAACAACACTTCAAAGTTATGGGATATCAAAAAGAACACCTTACATGTACATTAAATGTGTTCAAATATTCTTTCTTGATTTAACCGTAAATTTTTTAAATGATAACTGTCGCAGAAGTCCGACATGTACCGCTTTCTTTCGACTTCTGACTTTCATTTAGTCCTTCATCAAAGCTCCCAACGTCCTATACTAGTGTCAGAAAATTCCGAATAGTTTCGTGTCACTCCTACTTCCTTTGTTGTAGGCTCAGCCTTATAAAATCCTTCGTCACCAACGCTCTGTACCATCTACGAGCATACCACTGTTTCACAAGTCCGACTAGTAAAGGTTGTCATATGAGGATTGAGTAAAAAGATCTGATATAGTTATACACTACACTCCATGTCACTCCGCCTTTCTTTCAGCTTGGATGGATGCCCCTGTGTGAGGAACATGGAGTTCTTCATCAGGACCCCAACGTCCTATACCATCTATAGCAGGTTTCATATGACATCACGACTACTTTGGCGATGGGGTAAACCTATCTGCCTCAGACGCCAGTAGTGGTTACGGGTTCGATTCCCGCACGGAACAAGAAAAAAAAATGTTACGGGTCTGATTATTTCTCTATATGTGTTTATATTCTCATAACACAAGCTTTACGTACTTTAAGGACCTTATACCTGAAGTGGACAGGGATAACTCCTTTAGTAGCTATGTATACAATACCTGCAGGCTAGTGGGTCGCAGCACGGGGCGGCCGTCCAGCCACACGCCCGCGTCACAGTGGAGTGGCGTGACCTGGTAGCCACCGCCGTCCGCCGGCGCGACCACGCAGTGCCGCGCTTGGATGGACGGCCCGTACAGCTGGAGGGCCACTCCGTTGCCGGATCCCACCTACGTCACAAAAACTAGTATTGAGATGTTGCGCGTGAAGTCGACTTCGATTAGCCCTAAAGCCCAAACGCGCCGTAAAATGTAGAACCCCTTCTGGGTTTGCCTTCATAATATATATGACTTCAAATATCACCGCTCCAACGGTGATGTGCTTTGGTATCATTTTATGAAGAACCAGTTTCCTTCCAAAGGCCGAGTGCTGTCATCTTTAAACTCATCTTAACTTGAATTTAACAATAAAAATTATTGAACTAATGTTTATACCGCGGCTTTGACTCTCATTTATTGTCGGAGGTGTCCGACTAGTTTCGAACTCTTATGGAGTCCTTCATCAGGGGTGAGTGCAGTCGCGGCTGCGCCTCGCCTCACACTGACTTACCATCATATGAGATTAAGATCAAACTTGGGTAAAAAAATAATTAAAGTTTGTTGGTTAACTCCGCACTGGACGGTGAAATTAACGTTAATAATTTTTATTTATTTTATTTTGGTAACAAACAGTCATTTAAACTTTGATCATGACTCAATAATATATTGGTTGACAATTCTTTAAAGAAACTCTCAAAAATCTCTACTTGAGTTTAAGTCTGAGTAAGCTTCTATAATATAAAAAGCTGAGTCTTCCCGATATATGGTGTCCGAGATATGTTATCATAAACATTACAGTCGTGTAAAACTAACAGGAAAAGTAAACATACATTTTTATGATATTGTAAAGAATACGTCACAAAGTATAAGCACAAAAACTATAAAAAGTATAACGGTAAGTTGCTCGTCAACACTAAAGTAACAAAACTTTTATACCTCACTTGTAAACAACAACATGAGACTTTAGTGCACGTTACCTGAGGAGTTAAGATAAAGTATGAACGTGCGATATTATCATAATTGCACTTTCAGTTCATATATTACGAAGCTGTTGGTTTTCTTTAATGTAGCTGAACAGTTTGTTTACTTTAACACGTTAATCTTTGAAACTTCCGGTCGAGATATTTTATTTGAAAGCCGAATTCTTGAGGAAGAAACTTTTTAGAAATTCCCACGGGAATAAAAGTTACGCAGTAATTCCGCACGCAGCTGCTGGTAAATAAATCAAGTGAAAAACACGTAATATTGTCTGCAGTTTACTCGTTATTTCATATTTCTATTTTTGCATTAACAAAAGTCGTGAAAGCTTGAAACGTAATATATTATTTTTGTTCACAATCGCTCCCATAACTCATATGTTCAATGCTGGACTGGGAGCGAAAGAAAAACATAGAATATGCAAGCTGCTTCTCCTTTCGGGCATACTGTAAAAGTCAGTTAAGGCACAAAGGTTTTAGAGATTGTGTCGGTGTTTTTGCGGGCGATAGGCTGACCCCCTGTCACTGCAATAGTCTCTCTCCATCATTGAAATACCTCTAAATTTGTCAAACGTGACATCAGATGGTTTTATAGCTTCTGGTGTTTTGCCTACCCCACAAGGATTCATAAGCAATGCAGGCGTGAAGTAATGTTATGTAACTCAAAACATACCTCGATGACATCATTGACGCGGACTCGCAGGCCGTTCTCCAGCGCGGATCCGTCCGGAGAGACTTCGACGAGCAGGGGTTCGAGTCCCGGTCGGCCGCCCGCCGACGAGCCGGTCTTCTTCTTGCGCCGCCGCGGCTGCGCGTCCGCCGGCCGACGCCGCACGTGGAACATGATGGAGCCTAAGAAAAAAAATCAGTTATTTTAAGTTCCCATATCACTAATATTAAAGGAATGTTGTTGAGGATGGGTAAATCATTGTTACTCTTTCACACTTGGCTGACATTTCGTATACGGGTTGGGTATTGAATAACGCATGAGATAATTTTTATTCCGATAATCCCTTGGGATCAGATTTGACACGGGCGTCGTAGCCGCGAAGATCAGTTAGCTTTATATAAAAATCTCGTACATTGTATTTATATATAATCCTAAAGTATTTGTTGTTGTTTCTCCGCCATTGTGTACCGATATCTGTAAAGTGACCCATGAAACAAGAACTTAACATGCACTTCCCGATCGATAGACCTTAATCTTTGCTAGACTTGAGCTTAATCATGACATATACATGTATGGACAGGCAGCGAGATCCAAGAATTATTGGCTATGGGTTTGTCAGACTTGAGAAGGCAATTGCTATAATAAATTTATCATGTTGAAATAGGTCCAGCGTATCTCAATTTGAAGTGGACAAAGTGACATTTCAACATATATTACGCCTTTCTCGAGGCAGGCATGCTAGGCATACTGGATGTTTACTCATGTCGAACCCTATCCTAATTTACATCGTGCGGAAACGAAGTTACGAACAAGATTACTTTTACAATAAATCGAGTTTTGTTTATATTATAAAATCGCAAATGTTTTAAAGAGTACGTAAAAAAGGCTCAGTTTCAGGGACCGGGTTTTAAGGGGATCTTACATCGAAAATTAATTGACTTTTTTAACTTCAGTAAATACCTACCGTATATTTCAAAACTTGGATATTTTGTGGCTTATTAAATCATAGCTATATCAAATTAATATTAACTTTAAAAGAGCACAAGCTTGGTTTCATTTTAATCGAATGTCATACTCTTCATTAATTAACAAAAACGCATACAACATTTTGTTCCATTTGTATCGTAAACAACATTGTGTTTTCAAAATCAAATACATACAGAGTTATGTTTAACAGAGATGTTTTATCACGGAGGAGTTGAAATGCAATAAACTTCCCTACTCACTTGTTCAACTTCAGTTACTAACATTCATAAGAATGTTCATTACAACAAGGATTATTTGTCACTGTTGCCTGTAATTCCATTGCCGCCCACATGCTGAAAGTTAGCCTTTTAGCACAACCGAGATAAGAACTTACAGCGCTCAACTTTCCTTTTTGTGTAACTAAGGAAATTGCTCCTTTGATCGAGTTTCTCACCAAAGAAAACTTTTTATGTAACTTGTTATAAAGTCAATGTTCCAACTTAATAGATAATGAAAAAGACTGTGCATCTATTTGATCGTACTGATTAAAAACTATAATAATAATAGTTTATATGGTATCGTGTTTAAACTAAAGTTCACAAAGTCCACAATCAAAAACAAAATAAACAAGCAACCCCGACGCGAAGTTTTAGTTATTTACAAATGAAAACTTGATAAGTTCGGTACCAAAGTATCTGAACGTCCATTAAAACTGCAAACTACTGCAGTACAATTCGGAATGCACAACACAACTACGACGTCCAAATGCCGGCAATGCTTCGCACTGTCTTGTCCAGCAGTGATCTAAGCTGTTAAGCAAACTGGGTCGGCCTTGAAGACGAGGTTGCCTGTAAAATGTATTAATTCAGTGTTGCAGTACTTTAAATCTAGCAGCAGGGGTCGCATGCGGACGAAACCGAACGACGCGTGTGACCGGAATAATGTGACCGAGTCGCGCTGCATTTTTGAACCGTTTTGCTAATTATTAAACGTCATATACATTTGCTTATGCACGAACTTTGTTGTAATTTTGCTACGTATAAGCTACCCTTATGATTATGTAAACGCCTATGACATCATGCATCAGTATTTATTTTATAATTAGCTTTCTCAAATACAACTTACTTTAATAAAATGATAATCTTTGTTCTATAAACCCACATATTATGTAATCAAACTTCTTACATATACATTACAGAATAGGCGTAATAGTACTCAATGATACCGTGTGTTTTTGTCATTTAAATCGTGAGAAAGCATTTCCGTGCCACATGTGTTCGCGAGCTTCACGAACAATAAATCGAAACGTGATATTGACACTTTTTTCTGACCATACCTATATATACCTATATTGAAGCTCGAGTATAAGAAAAATAAAGGAAGATTCTTCAAGGCTAATGGAAAAAAAAGTAAATTTGCATTTAATGAAAATAAGATACTTTACATTCATTATGCGCACAGTATTTACTAACGTCGTCGCGTGCAACCCTAATTAGTAGCAACCACATACGACAGTATTAGGCAGCTAATGTAATTCTGAAGCGTTTTAGCACCACTTCACACCATCGAGCTGAACGTTAAGTGCACTATGTCTAATGTGACCTGACAACGTACGCAATCTATTACAGACCTCAACGTACATAAATATACTTCAATTACAACAAGATAGGTTTTTGAAATCTCATATTTATCTAGACGATTCTTAATGTAAACCATCAATTGGATTATATATTATGATAAACGCCACGCTGCAATACCGTATAATTTTATTGTAATTATACTCATGAAAGTAGGTAAGGTTTTTTATAAGAATTAATTTTATCGATTATGTCGCCAAGGAAACACGAAACACGTTTTCTTAGTTATTAAATAAATACGTTCTTTAAAAAAACTTTTGTAGCTTTATTATAGAGGTGGCAACAGCCTGGTCGGGAAGAGAGGCGGGGAGGATGAGCGCACCTCTAGTGTCAACATCATTAGTGCTTGTGCCACATCGCCCCACTAACGCTACGAGTGCTACGCCCCGCTACGGCACTCGTAGCTCACTCGGAACTCTTACATACTCTAACTTAATTTTGTTTGATTACACTGATTTTAATATCCACAAACTAAATACAAAAACATATTCACCGGACTAATGGATGATGGAAATGATAGACAGGCCGGCAAATGGAATGAATGAATAACAGCACTGTGGTCATAATTTATTAAACAAACGAAGCTATCTTCCCGTTATTAATTCGATTAATCAGATCCGCAGTTCCGCCGGGCGGTCGTTTACTTCCGATCCAATTTATTTTTGAAAAATTCGATTTTACTTTCTTAGAAAGCCTTTACCGGCTTAGCCGTATGATCTTTTAATACATTATTCATGTTTTAATATGATTTATTAATAGCTTGGGAATGGAATGGAAACTTTTAAAGTTAATAAACTAAATGTTGCTCTAATAAACACTCTTTGGTTCACTTAATTAACCGCTCTAATGAAAAATCAATTTTGACCTCATTGTTTCTAACAAAGACAATGTGTGTGGCACTAAAATAGCTTTTAAAATTGGGGAGTTTTAAATATGATATTGAATCAGATGCAGTGCAACAATAAGTCAGTGAACAAATAGTAACGTGATTCTGTGTGCATTCGTATTCGTACTAACCCGGAGATAAAACTGAACAATTGAGTATAAAGCGAATGGAAACAATATTTCAAAAACTCGCTTGTGCAGTGATAAATACGCTTTGTATTTTTGAAAGCGGCCGACACCGAGCACGATTTAATCACCAGTAAGCACAGGCGGTGCTGTGCATTTCAGTAGAAAATGGCAAAATCAATAATACCATGCATTGGGACATCAAGTATTGATAGCCTGGCTCGATAACTTCAATATTAGCTGATCGCGTCAAGCAAGACGTCAGCGGCGGCCCAACACATCGGCGTCTACTCCGGCACAAGCGCGCCACACACCCATACATACCTCACATATACTTTCCATTAACAATCGCGATACCAAACTGATTCCTTTGTGTGTCATCAATGATAGACTTCAGTATGCATGAAAGAACAACGAGGCACGGCTGTGACACCCACGTGGCCTGTGCGATGTGTAAACGACACGACACATTTCACAAAAAAAATAACAGTGTTTCGAAGGACCGGTGTGTTTTACCGAGAACGACTTCCTTTTTGCCATACCGCAGTCGCGAACTGAAGGATTTGTTCAGGAACATGACCTTGGCAGGATTGGGACGGCCATGTCACGCCACGTGGTGACGAGTGGTACGTACCACCAACACGGCGATCTAAATGTAACTGGCACACCAGCACAACGACACTCATAAATAGAACACACCACTCATAAGCAATGCAATACATTAAGTGTTCAGCCGCTCTGTTCAGGTATGCGGGGTACTTTTTACACTAGTATTAATTTAATATTTATGAATGTTTCAAGTAACTGCTAAAATATAGAAGAACGTATTAAAACGTAGAAAACGTACATTATTGATAGAAACAACTATGATTAATACGTAGTACTAATTCGAACTCTTATTATGGAGTCCTTCATCAGCGGTGAGTCCACGACACCTCCGACAGTAAATGTGAGTAAAAGCCGCATAATAGACTGCAGATAATCTTGCTTATAGCTACAAAAGCAAGTGCGCAGATTTCCACAGAGATTACCCTTCAGTCTTCACAGCGAGAAGTGCTCTGGAATCGTGTAGTAATTACGAAGTGGAATTAGGCCGGGTCTAATTAAACGGCTTGTCTAACCCACCCTGTTGTATGCCGAACTACACCAATTATGCAAGTTATAGGTTTCTATGAACCGACATTTGACATCTATGTTGAGGCTTACCAGATACTTTTTATCAGAATTTCGTTACCTACGCAACTCTTTAAAGTACCCACAGTTCGGAGCTGAGTTAATTTACTTAACACAGTTTGAATATTAAATAAACTTAAATTACAGTAGCAGCAAGGTTTCTGTTACTCGTACTTTCGAAACAAACTTACTTGGCGAGTACTTCACCAAGTACTAAAAAGGGCGTGGAGCTCAATTTCATTTGCAAAAACCGTAACTTTATCACCACAGAATTGAACGAAAGAGGGAGGAATGTAAGACGTCGATATCGATTCGGTCTTGGTTTGTTTATGTAATCCGTATATCAGGTAAAGCTGTCAGGTTGATTACAGATGGGCGAAGTCTGTCCATACATAATGAGTCCGCGGGCCACACCGGTTCATTCCAGCGTAACAGGCGCGGCTGCCTTTGTCGTGCGACCTTCAATTTTGTGTAAACGTCTAACCTGTTGCTGACCTACTAATATGTACTGATACCGATCATGTACTAACTAAGTTTGGAGTTCTGCTATGACAATCGTACACGTAAATAATGAATTGAGTTGTGAACGTCTATCAAGTAGATGTTACAACCATTAATTGAATGAAAAACTATCGATAGTTTCAAATGAAACGTTCAACCAGTAATAACAGTTTGTCTTTGTCGCCTCTCCGTAATTACTTTATGGATTTTGTAATAAACGTTGTAACTTTTAATCGTTTTTTATTTTTTATATGACTTGATCGATGGTTGCATTAGCAATATGTTTTTTAAAGAAATACAATACTTTTATCGTAACACATTTTCTGAATCTGTTTGGTCCTAAATAACACAGTTCTTTTTAATAGAAAGCAAGTATATGTAAGAATATGTAGCAAGTTTTTGTTTTAAATGTGAATTGTAAATACATCGAAAACTAAAATAGTGTTGTAGCGTAGGTACCTTTACCCTTTATGTCTCATCACGTATATTTAACATTTTACACAGAGTTTTTACTTTCAAATAGGCATTTCAAACAGTATGTGTCTAAAATAAATAACCTACACTAACCCACCAACAGTATGACTGGAACCGTGTGTTACGAAAACTAGCGGAGCTAGGGTACCCCCTTGTATACAGCCAGACCCGAGCCAGTTTAAAAAAGTTCGTTGGTTCGCTGGATCCCGCGGAGACTCGAGCCTACAACCTCTCAGGCAGCAGCCGAACACTCGAATAATGCACACCGGAAGCCGTCAAAGAAGACTAAGGCGTTTTTTTGGCCTATTAAAAACTATTGATCGACGTCGACTAATAGATCGTTTGGTGTGGTAACACTCTGATAGAGCTTAAATCTACATTCGTCATAAATTGCGGCTAGAATTTGAAAATGTTAATACTAAAGAAGCTTAACTTTTTTGTTTCTTTAATAACTTAGAGCTATAAGTTCATGCTTATATTATGTTTTTCAAGTGGTTACAGCATTGAATAACTATGTGGATTAACTGACTTACGGTTAGAATACTCACAGGTTGGCGATTCATGACCGACAAAAGGAAATTATTTGAATAGACACAGTCTGCTTACTCAACAGTAAGTTTGAAAATTTAATTCAATCTTGAAAATCTTACTTCCGAAAATGTTCCGAAAATATTTTATGAAGACGCAGTTCTTTCATATACCTGTGTTCTGTATTCTTTGACATAATTTTTACTTGGCATCAACCTAAGGTCTTTTCCCTTTTTTTCATTAACCGAAGACGTCCCTTTCCAGGTTGCCATGCAGTCAACACTAAAACATTGATTGAAAGCTAGAGTTATTAATTGATGGGCGTGGTTGTAACACCTTACCACCAGAATGACCCAATGGCTAATTAACTCTAAGCAGGCAGCGTGTAAATTTCGAGATACCTGTCAAAACGTCAGTCTACATGAATTATAGACGCGAGTACCGTAATTATAATATGGTGAACACTGGCCCTATGTTAAACAAAGCAATTTGTCAGTGACAACACTAAATCGAGCGAAATTAATTTAGTAAAAAAATCATTAAATGCATAGGAAGTTTAAAGGACCTGTACCTTCTTGCTTAAGTCTGTGTTAACTCAGGCGCCATTTTAAATAATTTATTTAACACAATGTCTTACGATGCAAATGACAGTATAATTGTATTAAAAATAACACGATTGGGGTCCCCTGCTTGACCTACATCAAACGAAAAAACCTCAATATTTTTCACAAAAGGTCTCCAAACTTCTACAAAACACAATGTAGCTGAGCTCTATTTGCGAATGAACCTTTTGTCCGAAAATGAGAGGCCGGTTATTTAATATTCGGTAAGCGAGTATAGCGAAATCGAGTTAGGTTTATCCGTCGCAAAGCTTTGTTTGTCAAAACGTGAATATCAAATTGGAGAGGACTACACACCGGGTTTTAATAGAGTAGAGTTGTCCGGGCGAGGTTCCGAACACAAGAGCCACTAGACGCTGCGACGGCATAAGCGAGTAGCGAGAAGTTCCGCTCCGGCATGATAAATATAAACAATGCTTTTGTCGATCGACGAGCTTGCAGAGCAGCTGGGATGTGGAGCGGTGCAGCTGGCCGCGCATTTTAAAAGTAGCCACTCAACGGAGCGTCTTTCACACAAATGTGAAGTACGTCCACGTTTCATTATTTGAATAAAGCGTGTTCTGCCGGTTCTGCCGTGTATCTTTTATTTTGTTTATTTACATTTTATTGTTTACGAATGCAATTAACGATTTTAAAACTAAATTGATATTGCAATCGGAGGTCTTATTTATTACTAGGAAAAGAACTATGAATATACAAGGTGGAGGAATGTAATACCTATTATATACACTACAAAAGATAATACCAACATTTTTATTTATTTATTCATTTATTAGATTAGAAAAGATTCATTAGTTTTAAATAATATTTATTTCATTAAATAATTTTCAAAAAAATATTATTATTTACGCCCAGTGCATCGAGCTATCGAGGAGATAACAATTGACCCAGACCTATGACAATATATGCTGATCTTGAACCCGCCACCTCTCGCGTATTCAACTTCTGCACCACGGAAGCATATTATGTTTGAATATTTTTTGAAACATAAAACGCAAATGCATCTTCCATTACAGTGCACTTATTTCACGACGTAGCAGTCACTTAAGACACAGCCAAAACCTTTTAGTGTAGACTCTCTGCTCGTCTAGTAATAAAGTTACGTACGTCGTCGTCGGAAAGGTGATAACGTTACCGGTTGGTATCATAGGAATAACTGCGCAGTTGTGGTATACCTATTTCGGTACATCCTTCCTCATGAAGAGCCAGTTACCGACCACATCAACTTGGCTGTAAAGTTTTTACAGCGCGATAAACTTGCTTGTTCGCGATTGAGTCGAGATCCTTGACCCGATTGTGTTTTTGTACGCTTTGTAAGTCGTTCGGGCACATGTGACATGATTTCATTCACATAACGTGTTTTTAAAAAAATTAACAGCTTTGTAAAGTATAGCTACTTACTTTTTTCGCCCTGGTAGCCATAATGATAAAGAATTTGTTTGTTGGCCAGCCATTATCTAAAATGTCCAAATAAATAGCAATCATGTTGCTACGTTAGATAACCCCATAATAGCAACCAGATACGAAAAATACAGGTAAAACTACAGGAAAGAGCTACGATAATATAAACACAGGCGAATAGTTATTCTGTACAGATACCGAAATACCTAAACGCGAGCTCCATGCTCGTTCTCACATAACAACAGAAAGCTATGCACTTATCTTTCCACTACTGCAAATATCTATTTACAAATATTTCCTTGACGTACCAGCTATAATGTTTCCCATGTAGGTATATGAAGGCTTCATCTACGTATTAAAAAGTTTCGAAACTTCATGCATAATGTTTAGCTAACCCACATTATGCATGATTGATTTTTCAAGCTTCCACCACGGGGACATAGCTACAAGAATATTATATTGCCCTATATAACAGGAGCTATCGTGGGTCTAACGGTCTAGAAAATGAATGGACATAGACATTTTCCGAGATTAGGGTCTACCCTAAGAACGGTGTTCAGCAACATTAACCACAAACTTTTTACCAACATGAACACAGATTTTTCTAGAAAAGTTGTAAGTTTGCTTTCTGAGACATCTTTTCCCATCTTTTACGCATGTTGTACATCATTCAACGAAAAAGAAAAAATCGTTATAATCTATGAGATGATTAGAATTTCGTGAAGCTGTATTGAATCGCACAAATTGCATAACATCGTTTTCAATTTAGCCAATACAAATGAGTTTACCATGTATGCGATTCGTTTTACTTTGTTACTGGTTACCCAATTTATTGTCCCCGGATTGATGTGGGAAATTACGATGTTCAATCGGTTTTTTCTTACTAGGATATATACCAAAAACTTTCAATTTCAAACGTCCCTGTATACAACTATTATGGAATAGATAATTGCGTGTGAAAACTTCGTATGAGTTGTTCATAAATTCGACTATTATAGGTACCTTGAATGGTAAAGTAGGTTTATCTGGTACATTTTCTTGAATCATATCATCGTGTACAGTAAAAAATCTATAAATAAATAAGTTCAAATAAAGTTGTTGCGATCCAGGTCACATAAAAGATGTTT
Source organism: Stenoptilia bipunctidactyla (assembly GCA_944452665.1). Lineage (NCBI taxonomy): Eukaryota > Metazoa > Arthropoda > Insecta > Lepidoptera > Pterophoridae > Stenoptilia > Stenoptilia bipunctidactyla. The sequence continues at coordinate 18,533,702 of OX101727.1, forward strand.
TAATCAGAAAAAAAGTGTCAATACGTAAAAGAACAATTTTTTCGTCAGATGTTTTCCCTACTTTGAAACTCCGTTTCAATCATCGCCAATGTACTCAACCAGCGGATAATAGCATTCACCTTTTCGCATCTTGTTTTACTGTTATTGCTCTGAGAAACCCTTTTGAGACTTAGTATGGGATATTAGATACACGATAATATATGTTTTACTTACAAAAACTGGATAGAAACGTGCTTTGGTTTTTGAAAGGGTCTGACAAAGTGCTTATGGAGTACTACATTATTATGTAATAAATGAAGTACAATTTTGAATTTAAAGTCAGTAGTTTAGTTTAACAAACATTTTTGATGATAAATCCATTTTGAGAACTTGCTTCTTCTATAGTTTATATGCTGTACATCAATAAAGGATATTTAATCATTTCTGAGGAGCTGTTAAAGATGAGCTAGTAAATAAATTCGTGAACCCAAAGGAGGCCTTTAGCTCTGGAAATTTATGTCCACGGCTAAGGATTATTCAGCTCCCACGACAAGGCTACTCACGACGCATGCAGCAAAAGACATCAATTGAAGTATACTTTAATTTAGTATTAGTGCAACGACTTCGACTTTTGCCATCATTAAAGTCTTTTTTTATTGGGCAACCCAACTTGATCATAAAGCAGTTTATATAAAAAAAATTAAAGTCAAGTAGGTACCGGAAAAGAGTGAGCTTGATTCGCGCACCGAGGCCTGTATTTAATACTGATGTTTCAATTTTATATTTGTGACTTTTATTGCTTACTAAATAAAGTCCGTTTTTAAACGCATAAGTATTTTATGAATTTTCAAAATTTCTACCAGGAATTGTTTTATTAAATCTGATATATTTACATGAACGCTTTTGTAATGTTACATTTCTTAATGCTAGTTTCGGAGACAGGTGTCTTATTTTTCGAATGTTATCATCCACTTCGTTTGATAGTGATACCAGCCCTTTTATTTGATAGAAATTTGAACCGTTTGAAACATCACTGTGAAATATAGACACTGTTTTGAACTATTCCAATTCTCAAAATGATAGCTTTACTGCTTGTGACGTGTAACGGACACCGTGAACACCCTTTTGTACTGTTTTGATGCGGAACTCCAAAAAAAGACAAATATAGGTCGCTCGTGTTTTACCAATCGATAAATTCATATGAGTCATGTATTTTACTTTTTACTTAAGGTATAAAACTAGCAGTTAATGAATTGAATCGAATTAGTGAGTCCAGCTACACTAGGTTTCCGTAAGTCAATAATGGTATTCAGACTATTTGCTGAAAGCCGTCTCATTACTTGACCTTCCTTTCTTTCGCTCGTGTTCTGATTTTCTATATACATACCAGTGAATTAAAGAGAATCTTACAAGTGCAAAAAAATTTGGACCCGTTTCCATTTGTAAGCTTGTGATAAGACGACACTCCAAAATTTATTATGTAAAGAGGTTTAACATGTCACAAGTTGATAGAACTGTTAGTATAGGTACTTAAACCCAGTCCCTGAGCAAATGTACTAGCTAACTTTGAACTTTAGAAACTCCTGTCAGCTGTACAACTTTCGTTTTCTTTCTGTTAAAACATGTTGTTTTAGAAATCATACTGATCATTGTTGACATTCATTAAAAAAGTCAAACAAAAGTTTTGTCTTGAATGTTAATATAGTGCTTTTTGTATATGAATAGGCTGTTATTTTGTGTCTCAAAAACGAAGTTTTGTGCTTTCGTACACAAAGGTTTTTGGCATTTCATGATGAAGCATCTCAATATCAAAGATTCAGTTAGTTGACATATAAAGTTTCTACAACTCTACATATAATATCACCATCAAATCGACACGTAAATCGAACATCTACCCTCACAAAGTAAACCTCACCGAGCGACAAATTTATGTACAACAAGGCGCGTTGCTCGGCATCTCAACAAGGATATTATAAACGAGGATCCTCCCGGGAGGAGCACGCGGAATATCAAATTTAACATTAACCTTCGACGCTGTATGAAACTCTAACTTTTGTATAAAAATTTGATATAATTCTATAAAATCGGAAAAATTTATCACATTGTGTAGAGTTTTCACGATAGTTCGTTTATTTTCATAATTTATTCAAAATTTTAACTATGAGATACTCAGTATTGAAAATAAATAAATAAACGCAATAATTACCAAACTAAAAGCGTTTCACATTATCTCAGACTACGTACACAACACTTACAGTTATGCTGACAACTTTAAACTTTATTATAATTTCTAAAACCATTTAGTTTGCTAAGGTTCAATCGAAAGTAAAAAAGTACCGGCACTGACGTCCTCTTAGCTTATACTACTGTAGTGAACTATTTTTTATTTTACAGTACAACTACGCTAACCCCTGTACGTAAGTACATTAGGAACGTATAAAATATTCAAGTTTCCCAATTTAGTAATAAACAAGGCAAGGTATGGCTATAAGTCGATTCTGTGATCGAAGCAAGACTAAGCCCCAATATAGAGATTAAAAAGTTACTCTGAAGGATCAATATTTATAAACATTTATAAAAGGTTTTACAGGGAAACTCTTGCAAACACCAATCCTTGTAAGAACCGAAAACATAATTTTACCGTACGTTCATAGCGTAGGTAACATACGAAATGTTTTAAGAAAAAGAAAAGAAACAAAAAGTGAATCAAGATAAATAAAAACATTCACACCCACACAAAACCTAACATACAAGCTCTGCCTAGTTGAAACAAAAGCCTCAAGGCAAAATTGGCGCCATAAATTCGACGTAAGCTCACCGAGACACGACGCGTACGCCCGTAGAGACGAAAGATTAAGGACGCGCGTGCCCGGCTGACATTAACAAGATGTTTCTTATGGGTTAATCACCTTCGATTCCATTACAATAAAACATTGGAAACGCGCCCGCTAACGAACTCCATCGGAACGCAATTATCTTATTATACGCTACGTTGGGTTTAGAGGAAGGATTTCATAATGAGGGACAAATATTTACGAGCGAAATTAGCACTTAACATTTGCGTTCTAGTTAGTGCAACAGCTTCAATTCTCTTCTAAAACCGTAAGATGTTTTAACTCTGTGAACAGCGTACGTAGAAATGCAAACATATTTTACAGAGGCGCAGGTGCATGACGTAATAAATTCTCTTCTCCCGTCTGGTATGACTATTTTCAAGTTCTTGTGCACCCAAGGGGTATATATTGTCGCTCTAACTTTGATACCTTCGGATATTATTCGCTACGTGAATCTATTTGGAGACCTCGCTGCGGCAACTTTTCTATACTATTTATCGACGGATCGACAGCTGCTGTTATAAATTTGTGTCGGTAAAAGGGTTCTTAGTCGTCTGAGAATTTCGCAAAGAAGTTATTAAAAAAAGGTTTAAATATTAACTCTGTCTTTATACCCGACTACGGCGAAGCAAAAAGGAGGGTTATGATTTTGACCTATACGTATGTATGTTTGTATGTATGTGGATATGAATGTTTTATCTGTTCCCTCAAAAGACTGCTTCAGTGATTCGTCCCACCGCATCATTGCCCCAAACGGACCACACTGAATTCAAAAATATATTATTTATTTTTCTGTGATTCGTCCCATTGACTTAATTGTAGTAAATAATGAGATCAAGTACGGTCAGCAAGCAAACTTATAAGAAAAATCAATAAAAGATACTTCAAATAAAACATTTTAAAATAAAAAACACACAATTTATTAAGCTTTACAGAATCAAACTAAATAACATGACTGTATGCGCGTTGCTTTGTATCGACGGCTGGTTGCTGTCAAAGAATAAGAATGACTGCAACGTTGCGAAACTTCGCATTCTGCTGTCTCACTTGCACTTAAATAATAAAATAAATCCCCAGACAATCACACCAACTACATGGCCCCAACCTAAGCAGAGCTTGTGATATAGGATACCATGCAGCGTACTAGTGGGGAACCTAGAATATAAATACATATATAGATGAACGGCCAGAACCGGAACATTTTTTTTCTTGTTCCGTGCGGGAATCGAACCCACAACCACTGGCATCTGAGGCAGGCAGTGTTACCCCATAGCCAAAGTGGTCGTTAAGTTCAACTGCATCAGGCTATCTCGAGCGAGCGAGTGCGAGCTTAATTACTGTGAAAAGATCTTTGGAAGTGCGACAAAGAAAGCACTAATAATATCTTTATGAACATTGATAATATTTGATTCTGTGATTATTGTGATTATTTGAACTGTGATTTTTTTTAGTTTTAGGAAGTCAATATTTTTCTTGTAGGACAAATAACCTCATACATTGTATTTATCAATACCTACCGACATACTTTATGTTTTTACATCATAGTTTTATGGTGTTTTAAATGTAACATGTCTTTTAATTTTTATTGTTGATTATTTTTTTAATAATAATAAATAAAATCCCCAGACAATCACACCAACTACATGGCCCCAAAGTAAGCATAGCTTGTGTAATGGAATGATGATGATGTCCTCCCAGACGTATCCGTCGACGGCGACACCCTGTCAGTTGCACGAATTCTGGGATACCATGTAGCGAACTAGGGGGAACCTAGATTATGAATATATAAATAGATAAACACCCAGACGCGGAACATTTTTTTTCTTGTTCCGCGCTGGAATCGAACCCGCACCCACTGGCGTCTGAGGCAGATAGGTTTACCCCACCGCAAAAGTGGTCAGAATTTTCCGGGCGCCGAAATGGCTTCTGACAAACCCTAACGACTACTGTATACAAGTATACAGCACCCGGGACCGACTGCTTAACGTGCCCCCTGAAGCACGGAAATCGCCGTAAGAAATGAATGGTCGGCGGTCACCCATCCAAGTACCGACCGCGCGAAACATTGCTTAACCTGTGATATTGTTTGAACTTCGTTAGCACATTTCAAATATTTAAATACTATCACTCCAAATTAAGTTTAAAAAAATCAAGTTTAAAAACTAAAACCCGACTCCTAAAACCACGCTCTAAAAAGTACGAAACAAGAAAATAGTCTAAGCTGAAAAATTTATGTACTTACGTCATATTGATAGAGATAATAGGTTTAAAGGATAGCCGTGGTCGTATGCCACCTATTATAGCAAAACAGATTCATTGTAATAATAAAATAAAATCAAAGTGCATATAGGCGGCCAACCTTTAATTTATTAAAGCGCCCTTTTTATACTGGACGTAAACTGCTTTCGATCCCGCGTTAAATACGGGCATTGGCTTCTGGATGACCTTGAGCTTTAAAAGACTTATTGTGAGCGTACGAAACAAAAGTTAGAAGATTCACCTTGACTTTGAATATAACCACAGGTGAATCTTTGCTATCAATATACACCAGAAGTCCACAAAAATATTTCGAAATAAATAAAACCTTCAACTGCGACACGAAAAGCAATCTAACAATATTTTGCAACGTATTTGTTTTGTACTGATTTAATTTTATTTTCGCTGTGTCACGACAGTTCAAAAACAAGTGAAAGATGGTAAACAATTAAGGTAAATTAAAACATGCTACAAGCGAAACATTATAAGAAAACACGTCGTTAAAAGCCTTTAGGTCCGAAAAGTTGAATTCCCAAAAAGTTGAAATTACAAAATGTACAATTTCCCAGAATGTTGGGTTTTTATGGTTTCCCATGATGTTGAATTCTTATTAAGTTGAACTCTTAAGTCGTTGAATTCTTATAATGTTGACTATTTATTTTTATAAGGTCTTCTTTCTTATCGAGTAGGTAGTTAAGATCCTGTGAGCCTACACACCCTGGTATCAGAGTTTCCAAACCGCCACAAGAGCCTCTGCCGTAAAGCTACGCTGCTTAAGTAATATAATAAACGCGGTTTAGGCTCACTCGTCATGGACTTCAAGAATACAAAATCAGATTCACCTGCCGTAAACTTAACCAAATCTTAGATATATGATGAAGCATAAACAACACGCATATCAATATAATCAGTACATACGAATATAACATCTTTATTTGCTCAACAAAGCCTAGTATAGCCTAATGGACGATAAGGCCTAACAGGCAATATAAGATTATTAAACATTTACGGCTGCACTGAAATTATCATTAAACGATGTCTTAAGGAGGAAATATTATGCTCGAAGAATATCTATAGTTTCATGATTTAAACTTTAAACCATTGGATTTTTCTTTTTGCTTTCAGATGAACTAGTTTTATTACGTATTTCCATCAGACTGGAACATCCTTAAAATAAATTCTCTATATTTTCAGAACAAAGCTGTTAACTTAGTGCGCTGGCTAGACTTTCGACGCCGTTGATTCTTCAATCGGGAAATGCGGATTTTAAATGCTTAAATTTATATTCAAGTATAATAGGTAACTCTATGAACTCTTCTTTAGACGACCGGCTGCTGTAGCGGTAACATACATTGCCTTCTATGCCAGTGGTCCTGGGTTCGAATCCCGGCGGCGGCGGATATTTGTGTGATGAACACAGATATTAGCCGTCAAGTCATGGATGTCTAAATGTTTATTTAAGTTTATTCTAATAAAAAATATGTATTTATTCAATATGTATGTTTGTATATTTCTTAAATATATCAGTTATCTAGTATCCATAACACAAGTTCTTTAATGAACTTAAATTGGGCTAGATAATGTGGTGTGAGTGTCAGAAATATTTATTTATTTATTCTTTATTATCATCCATTTTAATAGGATAAAACATTTTAGCAGTCTTAATAGAAAAGTAAAATCCTTACATGTTGGCTATATGAACAATAAGAATAAACCGTACCACATTGTGTCTTCAATGCCGAGGCGAACATTCGCGACCATGTTAAATTTATGAAACTGTTTAACAATGGAAATCGACTGGGTCAACGCATCTCCGGTATGTCCGATGTATCTGCCTCATATAACAATCATCCTATTAGTTACGCGTGAGTATGGTATATAACTTTCCCGAACAATCGTTTTTCGATCTGCTTTTTAAGGAAATAAACAATGTTTGTGTCAAATTTAAGAAAATTTTACTCTGATGTGAACAAAAGTTATAAGGGAATTATTCAAAATGAGGTATTTGAATATTAATGACATTGTCATTTCAGAATCAGAATACAAATGAATCGAAATTTGAACTCTTCTAAAAGCATTTTAAACGTCGGATTATACGCTGCTTGAATCATAATGAGACTAAAAAGTATATACTGTTAAAATAAGTTAATCTTTAAAGCCTGAATTTTTAACTCTATCAAAATGATAGTTTATTAATGAGCAGACGGGCATTGTATTTTTTGTATTTTGAACATAATACGAGTGCTTTAACACGAAAATTACAGAAACGTTTTGCCTTAATATTTAGTTTAATTAAATGCGAAAAAAAGTCGGTTAAAACCTTTTTTTTTCTAATATAATAAACAAATAAATTATGAGAACTTAAGATAACAATACCTAATTGAAATTTATGTCGTAATTTGTCTTATTTCGAATAATTAGTATCCAAAGCGTTAACAATGGTTTCTCGTTAGCTTTGTAGCAATATATTCGGAATTTGATTAAGAGCCAAACTAAACTAATTCGAAGGCACAAACTAAGTACCTCTGCCACATACTGATTGTGACCCAACTTGGATTAGTTTCGGCGACGAAATCTAATGGAGCCATTCAAAGTTTCAAGCATTCAACGACGGACAGGAAATGTCACATCCATTCTCTGGCTAATTTGATCCGGGTCTAATAAACCGGCCATTTTTCTTGTATTGGGTCAGCGAGGCAGGTGCTCGTTTCCACGTTAACCTTGACATTTTGCTACAAACATGAGCTGTATTATATGCATGCATATATTATGCTAAATAACGATGTAGCCATGAGACAGGCAAAATATGAAAGGCATAATCGTGACTTCTTCAGACGCAGCAGTGAATTAAAAAATTAATATGTTTTTAAAGACTCTAATGTTACTGCTGAGTTTTGTAACAATTCAGTCATGCGGTGTCTGGCAAGTTGTTAGAAAATCTCACAATGGGATTCCTGTACTTATTAGATTCTCGTGTTGCGTTGCGAACGTTTTACGATTAATTAACTCTCGTTTCCGACGAGCGGACGACGTTTGCATTAACTTTTAATTGGAGCTTTCTCGTTGAACTCTTTTGTTTTAACCACCACCCAGGAGTGTAACCAAAAGGTCAAAAGTCAAGACATACCAGTTTATGGACGAAACTAAACCGAGCACTTTAGCGTGACATTTCTTGCTAATAAATAAGAACAAATGGTTGGTCGACATTTAGCGCCACGTTAAAAGTAAAAGCTAACTTAAAAAGGGTATCACTGCATCAATCTTAATCACTCAATCACAACATAGCACACGATATGATAACATATAACAACAAAACTTAAGATACACATAAAAACGCGCGTAAAATTTCAAGTTTAAAGTTGGCATAAAAGCATATCGATTCGGCGTCGCTTCGGGCATCGAACCGTAGACTGAGTTAAAAATACCCGCGCGGCTGTACCGGTCGGGGCGGTTGGTGGGTCGCGGGGCATGTGCGTTTGTTTACAAGCTGGTGGGGACTCACGTCGAATGCCCCAGTCCATGCTGGCGCGGGCGGCGGCGGGCGCGACCACACTGCCGCCGAGCACGGCGCTCCCGAGGGATTTGCCGCTACTCTTGCTCGCGCCGCAACCCATCGTGATTTCTATCACGGAAACGTTATCAAAACGAGCTATTTTCCTAATACGTACTCCTTTCGTCACGGTAAATTGAAATGTTAATAATTTGATTGATCAAAACGAAATCTATTTCGTTTTTTTACGGACTTTCGTCCTTATGAATTTGGAAAGTGTAGCTAGGACGGAAGCTAAGAGATAAAGCAGAAGAAAGTGAATTTCTATCATACTTTCGAGGATCAAAAGATAGTTTATTAGATTTCTTTAATACGTCTTATAAATATAGTACCAAATACATTTAACTTTGTTTTTATTCAATCAAGCGCATCTAATCAATAATGATAAGGGTTAAGTGCGTAGGTTTGAAGCAAGTCTTTATTGTTTTCGTAATTGTTTTTTTGCTACACGCTAAAAGCCACTTTATTTTGTATAACATTTATAAGTATAAAGAATGTCTTCACATGTTGTCAAAAATAACTGAATGCGATATCAAAAATAATCGAAAAGGTTTTGTTTTGTCAAAGAGTTCTTAAATATTTAACACCTTTTATGCTTGCGAGTACAATTCCGTCGAATATTATTAGCAACAGCTGACCTCTTTTATATCGTCGATCATATTCAGAAGTATTTTAAAGAGTTGTTTTTAAAAAAGGAATGTTCAAATCATTCTCAGCGCTTCGTTTTTTCGCGCTTACGGCAGTTGTAAAAGTATTTAAAAGTAATGGTATGTCAGTGAAGACTAATCCAGTGTACTGTTGTAGTAACAAAGGGCCTGTGGCACGGTGATTAGAGTTTAATTAATGACCATATGGAATGTGTCTGGTGGCAGACTGGAATAAAGCAGTGCCTTTTGCCTGAGGCGATTGGTCACTCGGCTGAATAAATTATATTAAGGAACGCAACCCAAACTAAGGTAAGGACTACTAGGGCAACACTAAATAATATTAATTATATAGCTCCCGATAAGGCGGTCAAACCTTTGCAATCGATGGCAGTTTAAGCTTTTAAATGGGTTATCCAGTCTCTATAGCCCAAGTTTTTTAACACACTTAGGTTGATTTAAATGAGGTTTGAATGTTAGTAAATCTTATGGTCGTATTAAAGAACAGTACTCATGTATTGATACTAGTTTTGAAACTAGTATCAACGACTTTCTTTATTATAAAACGTTGCCTAATACTAGATTCAATGATCAGATATCACTTGAGTACTAAATGATTTGAACTGTGTTCACGCTTATTATAGAACTTTACCTTTTGGCATATGCCAATGATTGAAACTAGTTTCACAACTGTATTCACTTGAGTGTGCTGTCTACCATACTTGAGCGTACTTCAAAATAAGTTTTTGATGTTGTGAACTGTGGCTTAGAGAAAAACTAGATAGGTACGCGATTCGTGCCTTGTTTAATAGTGATCTGTATTAACTACAATAGATCCTTTCAGTGATATTGACCATTACGATAATATTTTTATAACAACTTTGAACTTTTTAAAACAAGTTTGAACTTGCTTTTCGTAAATAAAAACTATATTGGAATTTATAATTTTAAGTGACTTTACTTAGTAGTTGGCAACATTACATTAAGCTTTTACGTTTCGTATTATTTTTGAGTGATAAATATAAATATATTTTCATAGTAAAAAGAAGCGACAGTTATAATTTAACGGTACTGCTTCTATCGAAAAACAGATAAATAATTCAAAACATTGGCAATTTTGTCATATATCATATAGAATTTAGCGCAATTTATAAGACATTATAATCTAAACGTTGCGTATAACGTAACAGACCATTAGTTTTTGTTTTTAAATGTAATGGGAAACAAATTTTTTTCAAAGAAAACCCAGTATCAACTGAGTCAGATATTTGAAACTAGTTTCAGGTAATCTGGTTTTGATAATTGTTTTGTAATAAGACTAAAGCTCAAGTCAAGAATCAGCTGGTGAACAACGCTTAGGTGAAACGAGTATTAAGTCTCGTTCTGTAATACGAGCATTATTTATTTATTTAGTCGTAGACATCTTTTGATAAACATCATCATTAAAATTTAAGTAACCGAACACATCACAATCGGAAACTTAATAAATAAAATAAGTTTGTAATACTTTTAAAGAATTATTTAAAGAAGTTAGACTAATGATGCATACAGCATAATTTTAATAAATCAATGATTTATATCATTAGGAAACACACATTACCTAGCATAAAACTTTGGAAAATAACACATAGATATGACGATACTTGCTTAACAACTATTAATATTTTGAGCTTTTAAACAAACCTAATTTCTAGGTGCATAAGTTATCTATTTTGCTACTGCTGAGTATGTTTAATCAAGAATATACGCTTATCTGCATAAGCTTTCGAGGCCTGTTGATCTATGAGGCCTATATTTGAATACCTTAAAAACACACGATTCTCAAGCTCACAAAATACAACGAAACAATTCCGATCAAGCCCAAAGCTGAATCTGACGAAATGCAGTTATTGTGTTTGAATCGAAAGACCTAATGGACTTGCCAAAACAAGCCCGACGCCGGTAATCCAGCGGCCGTGATCCCTGCATCCGAAGCGATCCAATTATTACCGGACCAAAGTTCTGACAACTTTATTACAGGGTTAGACGGCACAAATTGAAAATGAAACTGTAGTTCTCTCGTAAAGTGTTGGAACTAAATCTCACCTGATGGTAGGGGACGATGAGATCGACGATATTAAACGGAATTAGGGAGGAACATTGACAAAATAAATCACATTTGGCGGCAGACTTAGCATGGCCCCTTCTGCTAAGCCCTACCAAAAAGGGATGTTCACTCGTATTAGTAAGGGCAAGCAACTCAGGGACGTTATTGCTGTCAATCCTTTGCGGAGAAAATGAAAGTAGTTTTATTTTCATCGTTCTCAACTTTCTTAATTTCCGGTAGATATATGTACCTTTTCCCTAATCCGTAGGTATAACTAATGGAAAAAGAATTTTTACAAGGTTGAGAACTTCATCAATCTTCTATCCTTCAATTATACATATTTATGATGAATATTATTATACTCGTAATAATAAGTTTGATGCAATGGTAAAGTTTTAGGCACCAGAGGGTTTTGGTTTTGTTTTCATTGCATAAGTTTTGGCACTAATAGTACTGGAAAGTTTCAGACTGAGATTTATCTACAGATATCTTACAAATATTATAAATGTCAAAGTTTAGATGTATGGATGGCTGTATGTATGGATGTTTGTTCCTCAATCACGGAAGAACGGCTCAACGGATTTGGATAAAATTTGGCATAGTGATAGTGTACAGTCTGGAATAGCACATAGGCTACTTTATATCCCGAAATTTCCGCAGGATTCGAAATTGCGCGCTTTACCTAATCGAAATTGAGCTAGTTACAAATATTTTTGATGCAGCGGAGAACAAAACTGCTTACCCTCGCGTTTCAACCATTGGCTTTCCGTCCACTGCACCACGGCGAAAAAACATTGTGTGAGCTACTTTTGATATAGTCTATTAACCAAAAATATTATTTCATCATTTAAATGCTTTTTAGAGGTCGATGTCATTCGTTATTTCAATTGATAAAATAAGTCATGAAAGATTATATGTATTGTGACAAAAGAAAACTTTTTTCAATATTTTTGGAAATTATTGATCAGGGACTTACTTTAGACTACCAATTTAAACTTTTGAGATATGGCGTTGTGAAAGACAGTTCCAAAATCAGTATAATCTTAAAAACCTAATCTTAAAAAGTCAATATTGATTAAACCAACTTCAATTTCCTAATTTCACTTTTATAAAGTTCGATCTCGTATCGCTACAATAACCTTTAACCTTTTACATGTATAAACAATAGCAAATTATATGAACTAGTAGTAAATGTTACGACGACCATTTTATAGGAAGCTATAAATTTCTCTTCTACATGAGAGCATAAACCAGTATTAAATGGAATGAGACATTAAGTTATACTGCACAAAACGGAATTTACATACCCACTGTAAACGAAATTTGATTAAACGAAAAGCCGATTCCACACAATACCAAAACTTTTTATGGGTATGACCTTTGATGGTCATTAAATATAATTATTATTTAGTAGAGGCCAACATGTGAGTGAGGTAAATTCCATTTGATTTACTTGCGAGTAATGGGAAACGGGCTCCTGTGAGGCTTTTAGCAAATAAAGCTTTCATGTAATAGCAATGCTTATAAAAATACCTTTATGGACTAAATTCCTCAATAAAGCAATTATTATTTATTTCTTACCGAGTTATTTACCCGCGTTTAATCTCTTTTACACTAAAAAAAATAGAAAAGTAGGTGATGATGAGGTCGGATTTAGTACATAAAAGTTAACGACATTGTTTGCAAAGCTGTTGCCTGGCAGGCGAATCCTGAAGGGATTACCAAGCAGGTCTCTCGATAAGTCACCCTTTCGACACCCTTATCTGGAGCGAGATAATTCAAGGTCGACCTTACACGTGCAGCCATCTCCTAACTTCGTTTTTTCATTATATTTGGTAATAGAAAAATATACTCGGAATGGTCATATTTTGGCCTCATCGTATGCACAATAAATTTTAAAATTATTACATACATACCTACATAACTTCACGCCTGTATCCCTTATGGGGTAGGCAGAACACCAGAGGTTTTAAAACCATCTGATGTCACGTTTGACAAATTTGGAGGCATTATAATGACGTAGAGAGATTATTGCAGTGATAGGGGGTCAGCCTATCGCCCAAAAAAAACCTCCAATAAAACCTCTGTCCTATATCTGACTTCTACAGTATGCCCGGGAAGAGAAGCAGCTGGCACATTCTATGTTTTTTCTTCGCTCCCAGTCCAGCATGGAAGCTGTTTTGAAGAAATTATTGTATATTTCTATTTGTTAACAAGCCACTTGGAAGAAATTTGGGTATCGGAAGTGAATAATTTTGGTATTGGAACGTTCCGTGAAGGTAAAAGTGTATGTATAGGTAGTGCTCAGCTAATCAAGATATGTAGTTCGAAATCAGATGTAATGATTTCATTAGTAAATTGGTACTGCGCACAGCCTATATGCCTGTATATTTGTTTTGTTACATAGAGTAAACGTTCTTCACAGTATGAGGATATAATAGATAATTGTGTATGTTTATAAATACGATTTGCGACACAAAGCAATTCTGTAATAACAAAAATGTGAAGTCGAATATTTTAAGTACTTAATGAATTTTTTTTATCACAGCAGATTTACGTTTTGTACTATTTTGTCGTATCTATTATCATGTCAGCATGTTAAATATAAAAGGCGCAGTACATAAATATTCGATACTCTTTTATCCCAACTACGTTGATTTATTCAACAATGATAAATTAACTAAACTTTTTCAGACACTATGTATAAATCGTAGGTCAGTATAATATACAAATTACACGATCTAGGAATAGCTCTTGAGTTAGGGATCGGAGAAGGGGGTGTTTAGTGAGTAGAAGTCTCACACTGGCTTCCCGTCGGCGAGCGGTTGCCACTGTCGGCGGGGATTTATTCCCGTGCAGGGCCCAGTGCGTACTAGGAGTATTCACCCCCTCCCTATCTGTGGACGCCCTTTGGGGCGCCGCAGTAGGGTGTCATTCTTTGGCCGGAAAAAAAAAATATACAATTTTAATTCTGGATGGATCTTTTTGGACATCGCAGCTCCACGGCGGCGGTCATGAAACGTTGCAAACTTACAGAAGTTCTCAACGGGAGCAACTAAATCTTATGAAATTATAATTACCATTTTAAATTACTAGCCCATACTACCTAACTACGAATTCATCTAAAAAACAATTGAAAAAATTTTGAATCTTCCGTAAGATATTGCGATGTTAAGAGTGACCTATACAACTTTACCCAAGCACGTGCTTAAAATTTCATTAGAAATAAAGACTTGAAAATCTAAATTTATTGCGAAAATCAGTACCTACGGAATCCTTAATGGCTCAGAGATGTCTGTTACTATGTCACTACAGCGCACAACACAAGTTCATCTTTATTCGGGTATTATTTTTTTCGGGTAACTTAATGGTTGTTTTGGAGAAAACATATATTAACATAAATTCAAAATAACTTAACAAAATACTTCTGACTAATACACATACCAATATCCGAATAATATTGTCAAATAGAGTAACCTGACTACATTGAATAGAACGGAACCAGAGAGATTTAGACACATAAGTTATTATAAGTTACTATATGTATAAAGGGGCATCTTATTTTCAACTGACTTTCGTGTGTATGTTCTTTTCTTACACGATTTTTCGGACAATTATGAATCGATTTTGAATATTATTATTTCACATGATAGAGGATACTTCAGAGATTTCATCGAAATCGATTGAGTTCTTTTTGATAAATTTGAAACCTTCGAAAAAAATATGTATGAATACGGCGAATTGTACCTTGATGACCTTATACTTCAGCCAAAGCAGGATTTAAAAATGTCAGTGAAGTGGGTATTCGTTGATTATTTGTTTTTTCAGATCTACTTTATGAATAACGCTTAAAAAAGCTTTCATAATAGTGGGCTTAAGAGCTGTTCTCTTTTACCGATTTGGTCCCAACAACATGCGCTCTGTAAATACGCGAGCACCTACAAATAATTACTTGCCTTTTACGACACCCTCATATAGGGGATTTGATTGGTTTAATTCAATTTTGAACCATGAAAAGCAGGGGTTGTCCCACTGGGAGTTACCCCCTAACCTTTGCTCGATATCTGCGGTAAAATTTTAATGATGTAATATAATAAATTTTATGATTACCTATAAGTTCGAACAACTTAGACTGACCTAAATTCTTAAAACTAAGGTCTTAAAATAGTCGAAAACAGTCATGCCACACCCTCCTTTCAATTAATCTTTTCAGTCACGTATTCTTTTTAGGGACATCATTGAAGGTTTTTTTTTTGTTTTTTCCTGCAAACCTCGTTTCATTCTTCTTTCGTTTGAATCGATTTGATATCAATCTTGCAGTGGTAATAATAATAAGCAAAAGTTCTAAAGTAAGAATAATTGGACAATATTTTTTTTATTATACCTTGTGTTATAATTGCAGACCCTAGAGCATCGTCGTAATGTTGCTTATTTAACCGAGTACTACAGGATACATTTTAGTGAGTGAGCGAGTGCTCTGTTTGAACAAATTGAACCCTCACCCTTTTACCATCGGGACTACTGGACGCAGACAAAACTTCCATCCGTATGTGGTAGAAATTCCGAAAAGTCGAACTAAGCGCTTTGACAGTTCCTTTTTGATACGGGTCGCTAAGGTTTGGAATGCCTGCGTCTATTTTCCCTGATCAGTATAGTCCTAGTACTTTTAAGCGTCGAGTGAATAGTCGTGGATGGACGTGTACCACCTTAGTCTTCATGTTCACTTAAAATCAGGTGTCATGGAAGACAAAAGTCCCATCCATACATGATAAAAAAAACAATTGATAATAAGGATTAGTTAGATAAAAAAGTTTAAAATATATAATATCAAGTTGTAAAATTCCGCTACTTGAAAATAAATATTAGGTACTATTAAACACTACTTGTGGGGGCATTTTCTAAAACTAATCGATTATTTTTTTGTTTTCGCGTCAGTGCTATCATTATTAACGTAGGTCTATTCGTGCGTAAACATAAAGGTGGCGACCAACTAGAAAATTTCAGTGTAACGTAACGTTACATTACGATGAAATGCTGCAGGTCAGTACAGCGAGCGGAGCCGCTCGCTGCGAGCGCCGCGGGTTCCACTCGGTTTTCGGTGTTTTCGCGAGTCCCTATGTTTGAGTGTTACGTTATGGCGAAATTTTAGGTCAGTATATAGATAATCGATTATTTTTTTGTTTTCGCGTCAGTGCTATCATTATTAACGTAGGTCTATTCGTGCGTAAACATAAAGGTGGCGACCAACTAGAAAATTTCAGTGTAACGTAACGTTACATTACGATGAAATGCTGCAGGTCAGTACAGCGAGCGGAGCCGCTCGCTGCGAGCGCCGCGGGTTCCACTCGGTTTTCGGTGTTTTCGCGAGTCCCTATGTTTGAGTGTTACGTTATGGCGAAATTTTAGGTCAGTATATAGAGAAATATTATACTCAGTATAACCCCGAGCGCCATCGCGAGCGCATGTTCAAATTAGGTATCACAGCTTTGACGAGCGTGGAGTTTTGCAGGTAATGCCGTAAAGTTCCACGCTCGTAGCGAATTTCACGATACAGCGAAATTTTCTGGTCAGACGCCACCTTAAGGATATACAACCCGCCTTGATTATTTTTCTCTCAATAAAGCTCCAGCATTATATTCATATTGGATCTTAGAAAGTTATCAGTTAATGAAAAAAGGGGTAAAAAATTAATTAGGATTTGTAAGGATAATTTTATCCAAGTCACTCATTTCAATTTTATATTTTTGAATGCAGCTACAATTAATATATAAGTTTGAATAATATATTGATGAACTGCTGTAGGTACTAACGTAGATTTTGAATACTTTTTAGCAAATATTTTCATGCTTTACTGGCACTTCAGTGTTGTTAAATACATCAAAGTTTTGCAACCGGAGTCATCTATCGGAAACAGTTCAAACAATAAGTCTACATTATCCTTGTTTCTTGTAACACTCAAACTTGCATTACTTCTTTCGAAATGCGGATAGATGGCGCTTTCCCAACTTAATGTGATATGAGCATTTAAACCTAAAACTAAGAAAAAGAACTACTGCTTACTATACTCTGGCAAATAATTTAATGCAGTAAAATGACAGTTCCACTTTCGGGAAGAAAAAAAATAGTGATGAGGTTTAAGTGAATGAATGTTATTATTTTTTAAATAATAATATCGTAATGTATGGAGAAAAAACATTTTGGCTCACAAGATTTTTCTTTTCTTAAGGTGCTGCAAAGGGCAACTATCCTTGAAATTTCATTTTTAACGACAAAACGAATTTAAAAAGCAAGAAGTTATAAAGTCGATTTACTTTTACTTTTACTGTGACTGTTTTAAAGCACTATGTATGTTTGGTAATTAATTATTTTCATTAAAGTTGCTTTAAAGATATAGAATACAGCTCAAATTCAATTATTTATAAATTTCTTTACAATTTTATGCAAAACGAATGACAAATACCTACTCGTTCGTTTTCAATCATTATCATTCAGTACTTACACTACGAAGTTTTTAACTTCTATCATTATTTTTCTATTTGACATTTCGATCTGTCAGTTTACTGCATTGAATTATTTGCCAGTGTATAGGGGCGCTGCTGTCGTCAGTTCGGTCTGAATCACGTCTGAATTTCTGAGACGATTAGAGTCGGGCGATAGAAAATTAGTAAGCAATACATAGATAAGTTTAATTTTTTTGATAATTATCTTTATACATATTCATACCAACTTATTCGTTTTCGAATTTGATTATATTCACAGTTATTGGTGCTTTCTAGCGACTTTTATTATTCTAGTGATTTTGCCGGATAATCAACGATTTTAAGACAAAAACATATATTGCTGTAATTGAATTAGTTTAAATATTAGGTATGTTTTCACCATTTTGTCTTAAAAGTGATGTTTGTGTTTGTCAATAACTTATGTAGGAGTATGAATGTAAGTTTGTTCGTAGATCCCTTCTTAATGTTCTAGATTGTTAAAATGTACGAAGTAATTTGCTTTATTTTCGGTTACAATATGAAAAAATCAAATTATCTATAAAACTTATAATATATAAAAAGAATCCCATATGTTGCTCTATGGTTTGCATGATTGCTTGTAAAATATATCAAAAGTTCTAGTTTCGAATCCTGATAAGGCTAGATATTTGTTTCACGAACTCAAAAGTCATTTATAAATTTATTTGTGTAACACGCGTGTTTCTCTCATCTAGTTGCCAAAAACACAAGTTCCTAGTTAAACAATGTTAGAAAAGTAAATAAAATTAAATATTTTAGATCTCAAACTTCTCTTTAACTGTTTTGCGCCAAGAATGATTAAAAAAAAACATCTCTGAAAAGTAAGTAGTATCCTTATAATAGCAAGTAGTGTAATAAAGAGTGAAACATTACTCACTGCTGTGGGGATGCGTCATGACTACAGCGAGCGGGCATTCGTCGTCTTCAAGAACGTACTCCGAGTTGTCCGTTGTGTCCACCTGTGTGACAATGTTGTGTTAAATAATACAGTCTGGCTAACGAAAGAAGACACTGGGGGTTTTTGCAAACTTTTTATATGGCAGTACTAGCATGAATGTCATAGTCGCTTTTCTGGTGTCACTTTTGTCAATCGAACAAGTCAATTGAGGTTTTTGAATTTTCGTATTTGAAATTGAATAAAAAAATTGATAGTTTCATAATTAAAGTAGGAAAAAGCGATACCAGTGACGATTCATTCCATATAGAATTGCTGGATTCAGATTATGATTACAATGAATAAAAATAATTATCGTATTTTCAACCGACTTCCAAAAAAGGAGGAGGTTCTCAATTCGACTGCATGTTTTTTTTGTGTCTTTGTTACACGATATTTCGGACAATTATGAATCGATTTTGAAAATTCTTAGTTGATCAACTTCATAGTTGATTCCAATAAATTTTTTAAATTTCATCGAAATCGGTTGAGTACTTCATTGAAAATTTCAATTTTTTGCAAGAATATGTATGATCTCGGAGAATGTTTACGTTGATGACATTCTAACTCACCCAAAGATTTGACGTGAAGTCGGTTTTTTTAATGCTCTGCATTCGTTGATTATGTTGTTTTATTTTTAAACCTGATTAATACTAGTTGCCCATCATTTTAATAATATACACACACCAAAAAAGTCTAAGCAACAAGCATAAAATTTAAAAAATCTTAACTAATCTCTTTTTTTTAGCCGCTCGACTGCCCCGTAGACTACTAGTCTACATAATGTTGGTACCCCAAATTTCCCATGTAGACTATCAGTCTACAAGCGGGTCTCTGCTCCCGAGTCGTATATTTTAGTGATATTTGCTGTCCCCGTTTGCTTAATGGCCTATTGGTATATATCTGTCTTGGGTCTCTGAAAAACAATCTACGATGATGACTGCCCGCCAGATAGGTTTAAGGCTACGAAACTCAAGTGGTGTTGATGTTAGCCCACAAACCGTGCGAAATCGACTCCGTGAGTACGGCCTACGAGCACGACGCCCAATTAGGTGTCCACCTTTACGTTTCGGCAATCGCGTGCGTCGGAATGAATGGTAGGGAACATTTAAGATGGAGCCAGGAACAATGGGGCAAAATTTTATTTTGTGATGAGTTGCGATTCGTATTTAGACCTGATTCCCGAAGAGTGAGAGTGTACCGACGTCCCGGAAATAGAGAAAGGCTGAGGTGCATTTAAGAAGTGCATCCGTACAGCGGATCAACTGTTATGGTGTGGGCGGGAATTATGAAGAATAGGAGAACTGAGCTCGTTTTTGTAAATGGAAACATTAACGCTGAAAATTACGTTGAGGATGTTCTTAAACTCCATGTCCATCATCATGAACATTCCACCATGTTGAACAAACACTTGGCCCAGACTTCACATTGATGCACGATAATGCACGTTCACATACAGCCTTGTGGACTAGTCGGTACTTGGCAACAGAAAATATCCGGGTGTTGCCTTGGCCTGCAGTCTCCGGACCTCAACCCCATAGAGCACGCGTAGGATATGCTCCAAAGAAGTGTTTTAGAGGACTTGGACCAGGTAACAACAACCCAGGAGCTGAAGAATTTGCTTAAATTCCACTGGGAGCGATTACCGCAGGACCAGATTAACAGACTCATTGATCCCATATAATAATCGGTGCCGAGAAGTTTTAAACAACAGAGGAGGCCCAACTTTGTATTAAATTGTTCAATTATTTTTCAATAAATTAATTTTGATTATAAATTTTGTACTTTTTTTATTTGGTCGTACCTTAGCTCGTTTTGCGTATAATACAGAAGACATTATATTGTTATATTTTGTTATTACAAAAACAATATAAAAATGAAAGATGTTGTTTTTACTTCAAAAAGATCCTAAAAGTGTATTCAAATAAAAAATAGAAAGTTTGTAACATGAAATATTATTAAAAAATTCACATAAGTACATGTAGCTTAGACTTTTTTGATGTGTGTACTTCTCATCAAAAAGTAGGACAGAACCAATATTGGTATTTTTTTGATAATTTTATAAAAAAATTAATCAAGTTTGTTTTAAACCATTTATTCCGTAATATCGTCTGGATTACCATGATGCTATTCTTTTAATTAGACAGATTTTTCCAGTCTCTACTTTCATTAGCCAGACTTTGAATAATAATTCAGGAAAACCGACTTTTTCTTACTTGTTCTATTTATCAAACAATCTAAACATTCTTTTTATCGAAATTAAGATCTGTTAAATCGTCAGGTGACAGGTAAAACTCACTGAGTACAAAAAACTGGAAATGTGTTTTTTTCACTAAGTTCATTAAAATATCAATATCTTTCCGAGGAAAAAGTCATTTATTGAACTACACTATTATTATGCACTATATTTTATTGAAATTTTAAAAGGCAAAAATCACTAAATCCAAAATATTTGTTGAACTCGGCAGGTAAAATTAATTATGTACTTAATTAGTTTTACCTGGCATTATTTTCATCCTTTACTGACACTAAAGGTCAAAAGTTACTTTCTTCAAAAATTAAATTTTGACATCTAAAATACTACTAAAATGCTTATAACTCCATTGTTACTGTTTGTCACTTAGTGACTTTTTCCTGTCACCTGACGAATATAACATTGCTTGATTATGATAGTTTAAGTTTAAAAATGTTGCTCATTTTTTAAACTTAAATATATTTGAATATTAATATTTAAGTTTAAAAAATATAATATTTTTTAAACCTTAACATATATTTGAATATAATATTTGAATATTTTGCTTTAAAATCGTGCCAAGATTATTTATAATTTTTCATTTACATTACACGCACTATTATTTATACAGGGTGACTGTAGGTGTAGGTGGGATCATTTGCAAGTATTTAAAGCATACTTTCTATGGAATAAGTCTTTAGTTTTGGAGATAGGCATAATTTTGTGATATCTCTGACAAATCCAAAAGGCAAATGAAGATGAAGGTGGCCAGTTATTTTTCAAAAGTTACTGCTAAATGGACCTCTGCGAGTAAATCAAAGGAATGTGTCTTTGATTTACTCCAGACTATGAATAAAAGGTGGTTGGAAAGATTTTTTCTGGTTTTGTGTTTTATTCCTAAAATAAAATTATTATAGTCATAAAACAACGTAATAGGTCGATAAAAATGCAAAAAAAAAGCATAAACCGACTTTTGTCCACCTAGCTTGTTCTAGAAGAAACACTGTGCAGTTGTACACAACGACAGTCTGAGACAGAATTATGTAGACCACCTTGGACGATCGCGCGTATGCGTACTATATGTGTGCGGGAGACTGTATCTTTACTTTGTAATAAGCAAAAAATCATATGGAAAACGAGTCTCGTTATTCATTTAAGACAATTTTATTTAATGAAATGAAATATGTTATAATATGTTTATGTTTTTGTTTTAAATTTGCTAATTTTGGGAAGCCTAAAGACTAAGGAGTTTTTAAAAGCAAAATAAATTTAAAAGATCCTGCCGATTTGTTTTTAAATGTGTTAAATTTTTTGTGTTCGAGTTTTTCCTTTTGTGATTTTTCAACGGCAATATCTTTTTTCTGAGAATTTATTTCCAACAAAAGCTGATGTAACTAAAACATTGGCTCGTATAAGTTACTCATTAACGACAATTTACGAAAAAATATGGATAAATAAAAAAGTTTAACAAGTCTAAAAGCAAACTTTTGGGAAAAGTTCGAAAAAGTACAAAATTATGCTTATCTCCAATACTATACCACACAAAGTTACCATACAAAGTAAGCTTTAAATACTTGCAAATGATCCCATCAAAGCGGTCTGTTCCTATGCTTACGCATTTCATGCCTTATACTCATATATCTAACACCTACACACCTGAACAATACAGTAATGGTGCGGGTCATGCCTCGAAAGGCCGTATTTCTCCAACATTTCGCGAACGACACTCGCCGCGTTATCTCCCACAGATAGGAGTAGAGTCTTGTAAGGCACGTCCTGGCAGAGGGATGATCCGTAGATTTTTAGTGTACCACCTGTGAAAAGGGATAAAGGATATATGAATGAAAAACTTTATGTGCTATATTCATTTAAGATGATAAATGCTCAAGTCATTTTATTTTAAATTTCATAGGTTTTTAGTAAATATTTGAAATAAGTCAGGTTGTTTGTAAATTATCTACCGTCGTTAATAAATCTAGCACCATTTCAAGCAGTCAACTTATTGAGAAGAAGTGGCCATAAATTCAACAGCAATCATCTCTTGTTTTGCAGTATCATGTACCAAAAAAATTTATTTTTGGGGTTTTTATTTTAATAGTTTGCTATGATCCTTTTTACGAATACAAGATAACATACAAAAAGTTGACCATTTGGAAGCTTATTATTAAAGGGTCAAGAACTTCACACCTAACAAGATGACTAACTTTAGTGGGAAATACAAAAATTATCAAAAAGACCGTACTAATTAATTGAAGGAACAGATAGATAGGAAAGGAGAAACCCAACTTCCCATACAGGCCTGGGCCCAGGCCTTTTGTTGAGTTAACATTATGAAATTTAAAGCTACAGACATAATATACTATCAATAACGTAATAAAGAAAGTTTTAGATTCTTTTTCAATCTGTAAACAGAGTTATAAATACTTGAAATATGGTAAGGAAAAAGAACAGAAAAGGTAGTAAGTTCTAAGGCTATTGAGATTTTTGAAACAGTCCATTAACATTAACATATTCATCAGTTAGTTTAAAGAACGAAAATAAATAATTGGTACACATCCTGTTAATTGCTATTGCATAGTGAGATATTACAGCGACCAGTAGCAATACCACAGTGCACACAACGATCCATCGTTTTTATCGGTGCCCGGTATGAGAGCAAAAGTATCAGATGAAACAGGTAATCGAAAGTCCGTATGTGAAAGCAAAGTTAGTGTAAAATCAAAAGAAACGCAGAAAAATACAACGGGAGCACTCGTAACGCACTTAAAGAAACGAAACGAATGACGGTTGGAGTTTTGTCAATTTTGACAATGTTCAGAGTACTGCTGTGATGCCAAAATAAAAATGAAAAATCCAAAATATTTTTTAATTGTTTTTATAAAAACAATTAAAAAAAATGTGTAAAAATGTTTGAATATTCATGTGAAATAATCAAAAGTGTATTTCATTTTTATTTTTGAATGAATTCTTGATGTTTCCAAAACAATAATCACAAAAATGTGAAGTCGCCGTAATCATAGTTCATTCTTTATCATTTATTTTGTTTCACAGGTCCAATATTTTTGTAGCTTTTTTTATGCAAATACAGAATAATTTTATGATTTTTTTAACATACATTTCGTTTTGTTAACCGAAATGCCTACGACTGGGATCCTCCTTTAAGTCAATGCTAAAAAAGCACTTTATTCGACACAAAGTATTTGCGTATTTGCATTTGTCGGAGTTCGGTAAAGTATATTTGGTAATAATGACTTTATTTGCACAGAAAGCAAATAGAGTCATTATTTCCATCTGTTTGTCATGTTGTAGTTGTTTTTAGATCAGGCAAATACCAGCAACCACTGACCCATTGCCTTAAGGTTACATGCTAAGTTAATAAAGCAAATGTTTTGAGACTTAACTAAGTTATTTTGTTATTTATTCTATGTATGCATGCATTACATATTCGTAATATTTGCCGTACCGATGAAGTGTAAACAGTATTGTTAATGTATTTATAGTAATAAAACTATGACTAACAGTGGATCATTATTAAATCTCATTCCTCTATCTAAGAATAAAAATGCTATAATGTGTGTACATTGTAAAGAAATTTTGATTTAATATAGATTATCCAGTAAGAGTCTATTTTTATTTTTATTTTAGTCTTAAGCCCGCGTTTGACCTCAATGTCACCTGATGGTAAGTGAAGATGAGGTCGAAGATGACAGCACACGGGCTTAGGAAAGAACTGGCTCTTCACTTAATATATCCGGAACAAAACTACTATTATATAATTATTTTTATATGTCTTCACGTAAACAAAAAACAATCTAACCAGTATCAGGTTGTCCGTCTTTGGATCGGAACTGTTGCAACTTGCGCTCGAGCTTCTGATGGCGACGCCGGCGCATCACGGCCTCCGGGTTACTGATCGAACGCGTGAACGAAGTTTCTGGAAGCTCTGCAATACAATAACGACATTTACGGTTAAAAAACAAAGAAAAATCAACCTACGTGGCTTTAACGTAAGCTTTTAATTTTATAGTTTATACATATATAACCTCACACCTGTCTCCCTCACACCTGTCACCTGGGGTAGGCAGCAGAGACAAGGCAGCACCAATTGCTACGATGCAGACATACCTCTTTCGCTTCTTCTACGTTCATTAATCTTTTCATACATGATCGCCGGTTACGGGCACTTTTAACTAGGCCCTTATTAAGAACGTCTCCAATTTGATCGGCATACGTTCGCCTAGGGCGGCCCCACAAATTAGACGGATAGTTACGGCGGCCCCTTCCGACAACACCATCCATTCTTGCTGTGTACACCTCTTTCATAAATCTACTTTCACTCATATTTTCCAAATGTCCAAACAACCGTAGCATACCCTTTTCAATCTTAGTCACTACATCTTCTTTCAATCCGCATGTCTTTCTTATTCCCTATCACTCAATTTCATTCCACACATGCTCCTCGTAGCAATAGACAAATAAAGCTTTGGAGTCAATATTTTTTTTTATGAATAACGCAACGTACTATCAAAGATTTGATCACCTCTCCAGCTCCAAACATCAATAGACGTATAATACTGTTTGAAGACATCAACAATGTGATGTAATGACCAAACAAACAATCAATAAATGTGAAAATCTGTATGTTTGTTTATTTATTTGCTTTTTTCTCGCGAAAACGGAGAACAAAGCGATATGATTGCATTTAGATTAAGCAGAGATCGTATAATGACATAGGCTACAATCTGTATCAGTTAAATATCTTTTTTTAGCTATCGCTATAAGAAAAAGTATTCATTGAACATTTCTTTTGCATTTGATTGTGCTGTTTTGACAAGCATATTTCAAGTGACTCTATTAAAGTGCTTAGAACTTCAAACTTAAAACTGAATCCAGCTTATGGCATGCAGAAATGCAATAGTAAGTGGTATGTCACCGATCTTTGTTCATGTGAAATCGTAGCATAATTAATACTCTTAGACATTATAATAACAACAGCTAATAAAGTTATAGTTGTAGTACCGACTCACACGAGCTGTTAACGAAAGGAACTTGCGTACGTGTAAAGTTTGGCGTTGCTATGCTAAAAATACAGTTGAAACAATAATTTGCCTGCGCTAATTACTACGGTGAAAGTCATGAAGCCATGCTTTATGAGCTTATTAATAAGTTCATTTATACAACAGGTATTGAAAATTCTTACAAAACTAGCATGCTAACCTGTCTGTAACGATCTTGTATTATAACGATCGATACGATCATATTTAATTATTAACAAAACAGAATATGGATTATTGTTGGAAATTTGTTAGCTCCTGTAGAATGTTTAATAATTATTTTTTTTCATGTTTCATCAACTTTCGTTATAATGTTTACTTCGTTATATATTCATTACGTCGAATAGTCGTATTTTTCACCTTTACTTCCATATAAAGTCCGGCGGACTCGAAGCTTTCATACTGTATGAGTCCCGTATTATGCAAGCTTCCTTAATTAAGTGTTGATCATGAATCAATGTCAATTCTCCATAGACAACTGTCAACTAAGCTATACTTGAACAGAGTTTAAATCTGAGTGAGTTTTTCTAACACGGTTTAGCTCAAATTTCCCCGTGTCAAAAAACGCGATCAATTCGAGTTGAACTCGGCTTACGCGTTAAAACCAGTTCCGCCTTCAATTTTTCTTCAATCAAAGCCGAGATTTGTTAATCTAGGCTCAGAAGGATATCGGTAAAATCGGGGCCTAGTCTCTCAAAATATTCTACTAACATTTAAGTACAGCGGCCATGCTAAATAAAACTTTAAAATGTAGGTACCTGTGTATAATTTCTCAGCGACTGGACGTTTTTCTTCATTGTTATCAGACTTCAGTCTGGACAGCTTTTCTTTCTTCTTCAACTCTTTCTTCTCTCGTTTCGATAATTTTCGTTTGAAATTTTGGTCCCCTTTCTCACTTCCTGCTATTGAGTTGGTCTGAATGGGAAATATGAAACTGGCGTTAGTTATTAATAATTATAATCAATATCCATTAATCCTTAGAATGTTTATGTGTTACCTCAAAGCACATTTATCAAGGATTATTTAAACTATGGGATTGTCATTAAATACATAAATACTCAACTTCACGGCTGTATCCCTAATGGGGAAGGCAGAACACCAGAGGTTATAAAACCATCTGATGTCACGTTTGACAAATTTGGGGGTATAAGGATGATGGAGAGGAAAGAGACTATTACAGTGAAAGGGGGTCAGGTCACCCACAAAAAACCGACAGTAAAACCAATGTCCCTTAACTGACTTTTACAGTAGAAGAGAAGCAGAAGAGAAGCAGCTGAAAAATGCTGGGAAGAGTCCAGAATTAAAATATTTGTTATAAATCCATACTAATGTAACAAAGCTGAAGGGTTTGGTTTTCTA
Source organism: Stenoptilia bipunctidactyla (assembly GCA_944452665.1). Taxonomy (NCBI): domain Eukaryota; kingdom Metazoa; phylum Arthropoda; class Insecta; order Lepidoptera; family Pterophoridae; genus Stenoptilia; species Stenoptilia bipunctidactyla. The sequence continues at coordinate 18,561,149 of OX101727.1, forward strand.
AACGCGATAATCTCTGAAACCATTCAGATTAGCGAAAATATTCAGCACTTCATAGGCTTTTGAGCAACGTTTTAGGCTATATTTAATCAAGAAATTGCAACAAAAGTTAGGTCATCAAAACCGTGAGTATGGTATCGTATTTATATGAAAGAAGAAAAAAAATTTACTTATTTTTTGAATGTCGAAGTGATCCTAGTATGTTATTAGTATAAAAATGTGTTTAAAAATATGGTGTGACATAATACATCTAATGATAAATGCAAACAGGCCCGCTTAAATACTACATCAAGGTATTCATTACAATGATGTACTTGCGACCTTCAGTTGGAATTGCATTTATTCCTGTTAGTGTTATTACACTGGATTCAAAAAGAGACAACTCGTACATTTTTGGAATATCACTGAACTCTGCAACTCTTATCGGTTACATGATTATAATTTTCCTTTTAAATCAAAAGCTTTACGAGGTTTTAGCCGGATTTTATAGCGTGTAATTATACTCTTTTCCGATTTGTGGTCACAAATAACGGTAATCGCACAAATTGATTGCAATTTAGCGTAAGGTCGGCTTAGGATATACAGCCCTATCGTATCTGGATATTGCGAGCTACCTCCGCTTAATAGTAGCTTTAGGGTTTGTATGGCTAGCGACTACCCTTCATACAAAATTGGTCGCCAAATATCACGCTAAGTGTTGTGAACTGGCAACGTTATATGAAGAGCCAGAGTTTTCTTCAGCCCATATGCTTTCATCTTCACTAACCATCAGGTGAAATACAGTTCAAACGCGGGTGAAGTAAACGATAAGAAAAACATAGCTAAATACATCTTCATACGCCAAAGCATTGGGTTAAACACCTGTAATGACCCTGTGTCTTTGAATAAATATTTTTTTAATTGAAACAATAAATGAAAACTATGATTTAATGTATTTACGGGATTCTTACCACGATTTTCGATTTTATTTTCCCACGTCCGATATTTCGATGCTGTTACAAGCACCATGATCGCAGACTGCAACAGCATCGAAATATCGGACGTGCGAAAATAAAATCGAAAATCGTGGTAAGAATCCCGTAAATACATTAAATCATAGTGAAAATAACCGCGATAGTTTAAAACAATTAATAAATGAAAATCCCCATAAAACCTCACCTCATTATTAGTAAGGCACTTCAGCAGAAACCGGCCTTCCCTGTCGTCAGCATGCCAGTTCAGTTGAACTAACAACGGCTTCTCGTGGGGCTCCAAACGACGCTCGTCGTCCGGTCCGTGAGTCTCCCACAGAGAGTACGACCCGAGGGACAGCATGCGCATGTCTGGACGGAACTTTTCTATTAGGGTTTCTGGAAACGAATAGTTATAACCATTTTAGTATACCGTTTAAAACATATATGTGTAACCAAATATAAACATATGAAACACTTATCTACTAGAGCAGCTCATCATCTCATATCTTTGTAATAAGCTCACTACAGGGCTTTGAGTCTCTCCCCTGGACATTGGTGGATTTGGGCGCCAATGGTTTATAAAATATACAGCACCCAGGACTCACGAATTAATAGCAAAGCACGGAAGTCGCTGCGAGGATTTAATGTTCGTCGGTCATCCATCCTTGTTGTATCGACTGCGCCATACGTTGCATTATCTGATATATCCAGTAATAGCACTAGCCGATAGTAACAGGAGCCACTGCACTACGACTTCTAGAAAAGCTATATCTCATCCACTAATAAAAGCGTATTTTAATACCTTAGTCATCAATTTCATCGTTAATCATTTTTATGGGCATTTTAGTTCCGTTTTAAGCCCACGTGCTATTCTTCACCAACCAGTATACTTATGAGATTTTAAATTACGAGAATATCAGGAAATCATGTTTTAGTTTTCATGATGTAAAATATCAGTAAGAATTAATAACAGATATAATACAAATTCATGTCGAATATATAGAATTAGGCATACGTCAGAAATAATAGACTTATACATATATATCATGGATGCACCACCGCGCATAAAAATACCCAAACGCCAGGAAGATTACTGATACAGGAAAATGTCTGATTGAGAAGTCTTAGATGCTCATTTTGTATCTCAACTCAGTAGTACGATGTATGTATCCGTCCTCTTAGAATACGCCCCTGATGTCTGTCACAATACACCGAATAATTCATCCTCTACTTGCTACTGCAGCTATTGTTCAATGATGTTTGTACTTTTGAGAAGCATACCTACAACGTCACTAACAGTTGCGTAGGCAGTCACTGATGCATTTCGCGGCGATCTTCTGCCCCAAATCTTGGAAGTTAAAGCTTACATACTGAAAAACTTACTACACCTTTAAGTTTGAAGCCAGAAAGTTTTGTGAAAAGAATCCTACTCTTTTCACCAAAGTTAGAAAGAAAAGTCCAAAAAGTTTTTTTTTGTTTTCATCTCAGTGAGGTACGTTTTATGTGAGAAGTCATCTCTTTAGCACACGCCCTTAATGATGTAACTCAGCTTTACTTACCGCTGCAGCTATTGTTTAATCAAGTTTGTAATTTGAATGAAGTCTTTAAATGCCAGGATTTCCTAGAAATAATTACATGTATTTTGGAAAAGCATACCTATGACGTCGCTAACAGTGGCGTCGGAGGCGACTCTGATGCATTTGGTGGCGATCTTCTGTCCCGAGTCCTGGAAGTAGAAGCGCATCACACCGTGGAACTCCAGGTTCTGTGGAGAAAACATAAACCATAAATTGAAATAAAAACAATCAAAGAAAATTAAATTGAATGATTTATCAGTGTAACGTCGAGCACATGTTTTGTACGATATGCACCAACAGTGCTAACTATTGTAGCTTTTCCGATAAGAACGCCTGTTAAGACGAGTTGCTGAAGAAGACATAATATAAATTACTAACACTGACACACCATGCTATGTAGCTCAGTATACACGTGAACTCGAGCCAGTTCAAAAAAGTACATTTCAGCTGACCTAACCGGGATCCCAAGACCTTTCACACCTCTAACAAACACTCGACGTATATTCTCACCGTCGCGTCGTCATGCAGGCTGTACAAGGTTTAAGGTAAAAGCACAAGAGCAAATTGTTCGCTAAGTCTTTGTCGATCAAGGTCTACAAGTAAAAACAGAATACCTATTACAATACAATACAAATACACTTTATTGCCATTAATAATAATTTGGAAAAAAATCATACATACAAATTCAAATCCGCTATTTTTAAATGGGTTCACAGGTAATATTTTATTTTTAAAATCGTCCAACCTCAATTGTACGGAGTAGGTACCTACTTATTTTCCAGGTCACTGTTTATTGCTCGTATCTTTTTGTAAACCTTCAACGGCCTCACGTGGTCATTGGACTTTGACAACATTTTACCAAAAGCAGCGGCTCTTCAAAATAAATGGTCTTTTGCTAAAATTCTCTCACAGTCTCTGTTTTATCATAAAATATAAAAATATTTAAAGTTTTAGTCTTTGTTATGTTTTATGCTTAAACTCTTGGCTAGACAAACTAAAACATAAAACGATGAGGTCATAACTCGTCTAAGAAGCACACAAAGGAAGGGAAATTAATTTTTATCTTATCGAATGTTGACTCTTTTTATCTCGTAAAGTAAAAGCATTAAAGTTGCATGACAAATACACCGTGCAGTACCGCACTAAAATGGAATGCTAAAACCCAATGAAACAATGGAATTAAACAACAAGACAAGATTGCAAAACATTCTTCGCCCAATACATATTATAATCAAATAATACTCATAGCGATTGTTCTTTATAGAACCATCTATTCAGCGGCGCATTCATTAGTAATCCAGCATATCCATAACAGAGTTTGAAACAATTGAGGCCCGGAGATTAGCTCACATCTCGGCTGAGTTCAGAAACCCAAGGCTGCTCTTTGAATTTAAGAACGCATCTTAAGTAATGCGTCATTAGAGCGAACTAACGCATCGTAGTAAGTAGTGAGGAGGTCGATTTACAATTTGTGGTAAGGGGAATGTAAGTGGCGTCCGTATAAAGCCGTAAAAATGCAGACTACGCTGAATGTGGGACGCTGGCGGTCTTTGCGCGGCAGGCTTGGTACATCCGTAATTGTATTAGTTGGAATATTGAATCTAGAACAATAATAGACTGCGATTAAAAACTTGTCTCAAATGTAACGGCTTCGAAGTATAAAAAAAGAAACAGCATTAATCGCTATTCTAGTGCAAATAGCCAAATTCTTGTTTTGTGTGAAACTACAATCAACTAGTTTCACACAAAAAAAAATAAAAACAATAAGAATTAATTTGTTCCAGGTTTAAGAAATAACTTATCTTTAGGTTTTTTTGAGAGATATTAAATTGGATTAGCACTCAATTGCAATGACTACGAGTGCAGCTTAGTCTTTTGGTTATTTTTGCAAATTTTCTTGCCTTATGTTAAAATTTGTAGTACGGAATAAACATCCTTATTTGAGAAAATATGAAAATAATTAACAAAGTATAACTTTTTAATTTGAGAAAATTATAAAATCGGATTATGTGAGGATCTCTATTTGAAAGACGCAGGATCCAAATATCGCCCTATGCTATTGTTATTGCTCTTTTTTTTAAATTACAGTTTTGTGCACAGCACGGTCATAACGTGTAGATACACAAAAAAATAACAAAAAGCTCTCGCCATATGAGATAGGAGTTTTTACACAATAAAATTGGTATTCGATAAAACATTTGGATATTCTGTTGCAACTGAGGCGTAACGTAATCGCGTTATTCTATAAGACTATTAATACAAGTCTGGCAGACGGACGGGACGACCGGTGTAAGTTAGGCCGCTCAGGACTTTCATTCTATTGTAATATACTTATTTATTTTTATGTGGTATAATTTAGATCAAGATGGGTTGGGTAGTTAGTAAGAAGCTGGATCGTAATGAATAGATCATCTCCTAGTTCTCTTAGGTATAAAGTCAGAGCAGTAACAGTTTTGTACAGGTTTCATATTTAATGTTGGGACGAAACTCTGGCATCTGTATAACAGATCACTACTTTAACGGATTATTTAAAGAACACTCTGAAGAGATAACTCATTAATAGAGATGTTTCTCCTTTAATAATGAATGTGCAAAACATATGATTCTTTAGTAAACAAAAATAACTTTGTGACTAAGAATAATTTACCAACAGCTTTATTTCAATAAAATATAACACACAGGTAGACTATGATACGCTTATCGACATGGTAAATTGCACAGGTCCTGTGTGATTTAAAAACGTAATGATTAGATGCTTGTATTATATCAATATCAGAGTACATCAATTCAATTAACACTATCCTGCTCTACAACACAATTAAACTAGTTTTGAGAAACGCTAGTTACCTACCTATTAAAAGTAAATAATACCATTGTTTAAGACAAAGAAAACCCATTTGGCTATCTGATCAAAAAGTATACCAAGCTTAGGGAACATCCATTTACGATCAAAAGATTCAGCAGCGGAACAGTTAGCTCGTAAGTTCTCCGTTCATACTGCTTAGGGTTTGCAACCGTTTCAAAGTCATTTACCAGTAGCTCGCATACCAACCGATAATTACATGATCAGTCTAGCAATCATCGACGTACGTAAATAGCCTACACTTCCTGTTAGGTAAAATATCCGATGCAACACTGACTTAAAAGAGAGGTGATACCACTTTATTACCGGGTATCATTTACTCGAAACCTTTGAAATTCACATGTGAACATAAAACGTAAGCAAAATCACTTAGCGGTAGCAGTTAATCCGAAGATTTAGGCAATGAAGTATCGATAACCATTCTGGGGGTTTTCACAAGATAAGATTCTTAAGTTATCACGTTTCATTTCTTGAAAGCCTTGATACGTAGGTACGAAAAATACGTTTTCACTACACCAGTCTTTTGTTTTAATTCTGTGGTCATCTCAAACCAAACTCTTTGCCATTAAGTCGACCCTATATCAAGCAAGTAATGCATTACGTTTCCAGATTATATGTATAATTCTTTGCTTAAGCCATAATGGCTTGTTTTCTTAACGGCTTGAGGCACATCGTAAAAGTGCGCATATTTTACCAAATTAATTGAAAAAAAGATACGGTAAAATGCAGTAATTTCTTTATTTGATTCTAAGTAATGTGAGTACTTTTTGAGAGTTGACTACAAAAAAACTTAGGTGTCAACTACATTGGTAAAATGAATTGATGGCGATTCCCTCGCTCGGTTCATTACAATTTATGACGTACAAAAACAGAATAGTACCTAATAATCAAACCGAAATGGCATTTGATTTCATCAAACTGCACTACGTCTAGGGACGTTCAAAATCATACACAAATCTGTTAAACAAAACAGCTTTATATTTTTTTTAACAGATTAGAATCTTATAGTCATTATTCTATTATAATTTACTCGACCAAGAGAAGTGTCAGACACATTAAACTTTTAATAAGTTTCACATGATGAACTTGAAGCCTTAAGTTTATATTTATTTTTATGTTTGGCATATAACATAGCTAGTACTTAATTAACTTCTATGGTATTGCAACACTATTATATGAACAAGAGATACAAGTTGAATGTTAATTTAAATTTTTTTAAATATCGTGGTCTCTGTCTATGTGTTTTTTTAATTTATTTTAAGTAATTTAATTTATTTACTGTTGCAGGCGTCGCCGTAATGACAACGAAAGAAAAATTAACATGCAAGAAACCCAACCAAATCAAAGATAACAAGGGCTTCTAAAGGGTATAAAGTGCACACACCTCATTCGGCTCGCTCAGCTCGAACAGGTCCAGTCGATTGGCGTTCCACTGCTGGATCATGTTGCGGAGCGCCTCCCGCTCCAGCATTCTCTTGTCAGCCGCGTCCATCGTGTCACCGCATCAAGTCACCCTGGAAAAGAACACCATGTCAGTAAAATAATCTTCATTCCTAATTTCCTAAACATTAGCTTAACTTTTGTCGATTAAGCAACTCTATCTTGTAAGACTGAAACGTGGATAAAACAGAATATCACGCCGCCGTTATCAAGTTCCCTATAGTCCAAACAATAGGAAAGGAAATGACATGCTTGAAACACTAGTGGTACAGTCTCATTTTGTATGGCAGATAATCGATTGAAGACGAACTACAGTCTAGAAGGACAATTGTTGAAAATAAATATAGGAACACATTGCAGAAATAGCTGGAATATCTGGCATAACATTATTTTAATTCTTCGTGATCATCTTCTCTTGACTAAGGAAATTCGAATAAAATCCCCTCGTTTTTTTTTCCGCCTAAGAAAGCTTGGACTACCGACTTGACTCCCGAAGGAAGCCACAGAAGGAGAGGAGGTGAATGCTTGATGCACGAAGAGGGGACCTTTGGGGACTACCCCGCCAGCCAATCCCTAACAGTGCGGGACTCACCGAACCCAGCGATACCCGCTAAACACCCCCTTTGCTGAGATATCCCGAGTTGGGCCTGTCTCATCATCGGAAAGACAGCCAATTGGAGTCAGAGGCTGCGTACTAAATCCCCTCGTGCATTATTGGCTCTTAAATAGCTAGTCAATTTAGTAATTTGCAAAATAAAACCTAAAACAGATCAGTACATGTTACACAAAAAAAAACACAAAAGATTATAATGCCGTTGCCATATCACTATCAACAGTTATTCGGATTTTCGTATCTACACTATCTTAGTATCAAATTGCACTCAAACTTATTCAGGCGTGGCTGAACTAACAGACAAGCTCAAGTAGCATTTCAAGTTTTTTTTTATTAAAAAAGAGAAAGATTCGGCGGCAAATATTTTTATATTTCTTAAGTTAACCTATTGGATCGTTCACCTTTGTGAAGATGCATTTGCTGGCTACAAAAATAACATGAAATTAAATGCATTGCACTTTTACATATTAAACAAAAACTTTATTTTGCACCAAAGAATAACCTATTTATCTAGTGATCCAATAGGTCACACTCAAATATCATTTAGATAATAGATTTAGAGTAATGGACGCAAACGGAACTGGTTCAGTCACATTTATCTAATTAATTAATATCAATATTTGGGACAAATCAATTATGTCCCGGGGTCGTCGCCAAGGTGATGTTTGAAATAAACTAGATCGCAACGTTTCAACTGTCAAATGATATCACAAAACTGGAATAGTTTAAACCACGTATTAAAACCCCAATCAGCATCACTTCAATACTCTCAATTTCGTTTTCGCATTATTCGCAAAAAATACAAAGTTTTGGCACAAAAATATTGTGTATACTTTAGAATAGTTCATAATTTAGTATCCTACTTTATTTATTTTCTGTATAAAGTTACTCGTAGCAATAGGTGTTCACTTGTCTCTGCCTACCCCAAAGAGACAGGCGTGAGGTTATGTATGTACCTATGTATAAAGTTACTCTAACAACATAAATAAATAAACTGAATTTCAAATACATACATTTAATAATTATCGAAACACGTTATTCATAATAGACTCATCAATACGCTATCTTTTTTACGCAAAAGGTATGTATTAATATTATCATCGTTGATAAAAAGGTGTAAATTGTAATCGCACAAGTATGTTCAGTTTAGATAACAAGCTCTCTGGCGGTTTAATATTAATTTAATCTATTTTACCATAACAATGTTAATTTTATTCAAGTGAGAGTTGTTTTTAGCCAATTACAATTAATAATAATAAACATAAGAGTTCTGATTGTACTCAAATGAAATGTGGGATGTGAAAATATGCAGTTGATCTCTTCGAACAAACAGTTTCCTTTCTCCAGAAATATTAATTCATCTTATATTTCAAGATTTTTGTTCAGGGATCTATCTACGAGACAGCGGGTCATTGAGTTATTCTGATCTAATCCCACCAACAAATCCCACATCGAATTTTATTTCTTAACGGATCCCCTATGCGTTTTGTTATTCCTAACCGATCCCCGTTTACCTACAACGTTAGATTGACAGTACAGTCAGGCAAAAAAGGAGCAAGTTTGTAATAAATTATTTTAGGTAGAATTCATGCAATGCAATGGAATTAAAAACTTATAAGTGAAAAGGGGCATTGATAAATTAAGTGATTGTAAGTAGGTATAGCGCAATAGGTTAGGGAAATTAAATATTATACACTTTTTAGTAAAAATCAGTCTTTAATTATTATTTTTTAATATTACATAAATTTTTATTTTGTTAAATTAACGACTTAAGAGGATAAAATTAACACAGAATCAACAAATAAAATGGTCAGATTTAGTGCTTACTAAATGTCTAACTTATACTTAATTATCCACCAAACTATCAAATAAATCAACAACGTTAAACAAAAACCTTTGATTGGGGGTGCTTTTAACTAATTTAACTGATGTATATAAAATTATTATAACTGTCAAAGTTTTAACTTTTCTAAACAGTGGCCTGCAGTAATTTCGCCATTCAGAAGTTGGTTAGTGACATAATTGATCCATTGATCTCTAATAAATAAATAAAAAAATAAATATTTCTGACACTCACACAACATTATCTAGCCCAAATTAAGTTTCTTAAAGAACTTGTGTTATGGATACTAGTAAACTGATATACTTAAGAAATACATAAACATACATATTGAATAAATATATATTTTTTATTAGATAATAAACTTAAATAAACATATAAACGTCCATGACTTGACGACTAATATCTGTGTTCATCACACAAATATCCGTCGCCGCCGGAATTCGAACCCAGGACCTCTGGCATAGAAGGCAATGTAGGTACGTTACCCCTACACCAGCCGGTCGTCGAATCTCTGTTCGTTTCGTCCGTTGTTCTACGTTTCAAAGGTGGCGCTTTGATTTTCTGATGCTCAATTATTGTTTTTTGGTAATTGGAGTCGTCTTTCAAAGTTCTTAACAGCTGATATAAGTTGTTCTTTTTGGAAGTGCTTCGATTCAGTTTTGCGAGTAGGCAGGTAACAAATTCTTAGAATATTGTTCAAGCTTAGCAGATTTGCTAAGTCCTTACGATTACTACCATCGGCTAACTATTATGCTTCTTAGGTTAGAGAGAAAATTAAAACATAAAATGATAATTCTTGAAGAATTATTAACATTTTGAGACTGTCCGTACCAAATTACTACCTAAAATTCACCTGGGATCGGTTAGGAACAATAAATTTATTAAAAATGTCAATTCCCGTCTGATCTCACATTCCTGGGATCAGTTAGGAATAAAAAATAAATTAAAATTAAAACTGATCCCCGGTGGGATTTCTTTTTGGGATCAGTTCGGAACAACTCGGGTCATTGGGTTGGTTAAGGCTTAACAGCGGGTCAAGCGACGTAGAAAAATTCTACAATGATATGAATAACTCGGTGACAAAATCATTTGGTGACACATCCTTAGGCAGGAAGACATACATGCTTATTCAAATAAGAGAAAAATTCTAGTAACATATAACTCAATCTTATCTATGTGGGCACCAAGCCACTTGCTGTTCTACGGTTTACTTTACATATGTTTTTTTATCCTTTATTTATCAAAACCACCTCTTGCTGTGCATTTTTGTAACAAACTAGCAGAGTACGTAAAATACAAAACAGTTAATAAAATAAAACTGCGATCTTTAGCCTGTCAGCTCTTATTACCAACGTAATCTCAATTGAATTTGGAATCTAAGAAAGGGTAAGCATCTAACTAACATGAAATTATTTTTGTTAAGTCTGACACCTGGTCGTAAGACATCATGAATACTAAAGCAGTGCACTTCCCTCGATGAGAAACCTATTCACAAAAATAAAGAAATAATGCTTCAAAGTACCAGAACTATACTGGTCAGAAAACAGATGCAGGCAGTTCATTCACGTTGGTGACCCGTATCAAAAGGCAACTTACAAACACTTAGTTCGATTTTTTGCAATATCCACCACATGAGGATGAGTATTTTTTTCTTTTTTCTAGTAGTCCGATGGTAAAAAGGATTTTGTTAAAAAAGAGCACTCGCGGACTAAAAAGTAAACTCAACACGAATGAAGAACTTATGTTCTTGTTTTTGTTAGCTAACTAAACACGAAATCGAAGCAGTCAAACAGCAAACGGCCTATCATCAATCGCCAAGGCGTGTTTCGTAATTACACCTGTCGGCATTCAACACTAATTATAAGATTCACTTAACTTAAACTCATACGTATGTAGTTCTGAATAATTAATACAGATTTCTATAATTATTTTATGAAGCAATTATCCCATTGAGAAGTAATTAGTAAGTAACATAATAATATGGTATTCGTTTTAGAATATTTTAACAATATGTAACATAAACAAGATTGAAAACAGGGCCCTGCCGGTGTAATCCACTGAGTCAACACTGCAAATTGGTTTGGACATAAAAGAACAGCTAACTAGGCATAGTTGTGTATTAATATTTCACGACGACCTCTTAATTTATGTTTTTCATATACCTCTAGTTTAGCATAGATAATTACTGTAGCTATTTATTACGAATATAATAATTGAGAATAAGTTTAACACGATAATTTAATTAAACTTATTCTCAATTATTATATTCGTAATAATAATTTTAATAAATTTAATATAATAAAATAAGTGAGAATAAATTTAGCTTTTTATGGGAATAGAATTTGTATGATCGCAATTTACTTTGTAGTCTTTGCCGAGCAAGAGTAAAAATTTACAATGATAGTGTGCGAGCGAGAGGTGAATAAACGCGAACGCATTTGTAATCCCATTCTTTATCTAAGCGTGTTGCACTGCACCTACTATGTCTATGCCAGGCTACTAGTTTTATAAACTTACTAGCAGTTTGGCTCGACTTTACCCACGCACGATACTTCAAGAAGCTAATACTCTTCAACTTTATTATACTAGTATAGATAAAACATCGTGAGTTTGTTTACATGTTTGTTTTTCTTTCACGGTATACCAACTAAACGGATTTGTACGGTACCTACACAGGTAGGCCGTCTCCTGGATTAACGCAAAGGTTACATTATATCCAGGTAATATGCTTCCGTGCGACAACTTCGGAATTTCACGGGAGCATAACCGCAGGTGGCATATTCTTATAGAATAAAGCAATTTTTTTGTAAAATCGTGAAAATTTCAAAGATGAATGAACGCATAACGAACTAAGATAGTAGAAAGGACCGCTTTTCTCCACATTAATGTTTGATCAAATTTAGGCTCTAAAGTAATTGCTTTTACATTTACCTGATGCCCTCCGCAGAAGCTAACAAACCACATTCTTTACTCTCTCTCTCTTGGGTCGGTCTGAGGATCGTGGTCAGCATCATTCTTTACAAATGAATACAAATACGCCAATTTCGTGTTAAAACGACAGGTACAATAAACAAAACGCCAAGTCATTAGAACGTCACTGGCTCGACCGTAACGCAAACCATCGTTAATGGCGAGCCAATAGCCCGTCATTTACTTTCCGCTGTTATGATTGATGTTACAATCGTTTGAGAGTCTGCAGTTTGTTCAGGTTACAAAACAGATAGCTTTTCTTTTTTACGTAATAGTGAAAATTTGTAAACAGTGTTGCTATGGCAACCGCACGACGATGGTAATCGAAAATTGAGGTCACACGGCTGGGTTTGTGGTACTTTCTATCTATAGGCTTGCTCGCCGAGTCTCCGTGAACTTGCGACTCAAAGTTCATACAGATAAGCTCTAGTGGAACAGGTGCGTTGGATTATGAAACCATATAGCAATATCAGAATTCCTATGTCGAGTCTTGTACCCTACATTTACAATCCTTTGCATACATTTATTTTCTCAGTAGATAAGATTTGAAATGGAAAACTAAAAGCGTGAAGAAAAGTAATAAATAACGATGTTTTACGTATCAACAGGTTCCATTTTACGACACATACGTAAACTGATCTATTTCAAGTAAAAGTTTTAATATCGATATCGAAAATAGCAAATACATAATGTGGGCGGTTCCTGGCATACATGATGCGCCGGCACGCCGTACACCTACGCCTCAAACACGCCGTGTTTTAGTATTTATAAACATATGGCCCATCCGATCATGAACATCGATCACAGAGACCAAATTAACCTTCTAATATTAACACTAGGTAAGACACTGGCCAGTTAACTGGTCGTCTTTTAGAAAAAAAAACCAATCGCTTTTTGTTCCACTACTTATATGTATTTAATTTTAATTGCTTGAGAAACAAGCCTCATTCATTGCGAGCATATTGGAAGCCAGCTCAGTTTAATAGCTAAACGAATTTAATACTCCGCCTGGTTGTAGTAACGATGTGAACATATTACCGGCATCCCATTCAGCGCATACCGCCGCCGCCGTTCACTTGTTTTAATACAAATGAATAGTTGAACGCGTTTCATATTACGAGGAAACGTGTTCCCCATTTCAGTTTTCATCCGAAACCAGTTTATTAGTGTTATTCGTCAGAAAACTAAACACCCGCCAGTGTTGTTATGGTTTAGAATGCTTCCGCTGTGCTAGCCACACGGCTTACATTGCAATACTGCAACTAAAGTAAACCATTTATTTATTTTTCAATTGCTTAATATGAAGGCAACTCAATGTCTACTCGGTCTATTTAAAAATAAAACCTGTTTTTTATCTACATATAAACATGCGGTAGCAAATGTTGTTGAACCTTACCGGTACCAAAAATTAGGATTAGACTAAATTTTGTCGTTAATCTTGATTAAAACTATACCATTATTGAAACATTTTCGGGAATGTAATTTGTTAGTTTTGTTTACTGAAGGAAAATAAAGACTAGGACCAACTTTTAACATATATATTTTTAAGATAGCAACGCTCACAGACGCTAACTTGCGATTCAACACGAACGACATCAACATCATCTCTAATACCGGAATCGTGAAACTTCAAAAAACAAAATGCCATTTTTTCTATTACCCCTAATAAAACAACTAAAACACAAGCAAATGTCTTATAAATTACAACTTGTCACGACAACTGATCCAATAAAAGTAGGTATTAGCATTATACCGACAATAGATCTACAAGGAAACGCTACCGTAGCAACTTGGCTCGTTGACTCGAGACACAAACACGCATCGCTGCATCTAATCTTACAAACTGTAACTTACAATAACGGTCCGATCATTTGCCTAAATTTAACTAGAAAATAGACGGTTAATAATACATACAAGGACAAACAGTTAGAATGCAAATTACTCTCATTTTCGATGTCGAGGTTAAAATTAAGGGAATTGCTAAGTTCATGAACAAAGAAAGCAAGTCTTCAGATTCTTGGCGAGCTCCGAAATATGATAGGTCTAATAAGAAGCTTTACTTTCAAGAGAAATGAAATGTTTCTATGGTATCGATAATGTACTTTAATGCCATTGTGAAAACGGGTCTATTTTCAATATGAACGATGAGATAAAGAAAAAACAAAAGCCAATTAAATAAACACCATACGTTTTAGTCGCATAGAACACAGTTGCCGAGTATCAGTGGACTAGCTGGCTGTGAGTCGCGCCGGAACTTTACGCTTGGTCGCCGACCTTGCCCCTTCCTGTGGTGTCGACTGTCGACCTATCTCGAATGCCATAATACTGCATATTTCCTAACCCTATTAATGTTAACTCCACGAATAACACGACAAGGATATTTTATGTGTGTTCTGAAGCCGTAACATGCAAGGCTACTGGAGACGCAGTGCGCACGGCCACTCCAATGCCCATTTGAAAACACGTTCTGAATGTCACACTGTCCGTTACAAAAAAGAACGTACTGTTTAACTTCGTGCCGTAATAAACGAATTTTAATAACACGTTTTCATGAATTAAGCCATTGTTGGGTCTAACAAGTTAGTAAATTATTTTTACGACAGGCCGTGTTCTAACTGAAAAGCTAAGTTACATTCGACCTTAACTTCACCTTATGGTTAGTGACAATGAGACCGATAGCGACGCGATTTAGGAAAGACTGGCTCGTGAATATTGTAATTCATTCTAAGAATGTGCACATTGATCCACACGGGTATTGTTTTCACACCTAATCAGTCAACATTCCGCTACAGGGGGGGCAACTAATAAAGCATATAAAAACAAACACACTAGATTCCAGCTAAGTGATCCGTTTTACGTGAATTGGCACGGCCGCGTGGGAAAATGTCCGTAATGGGCACAAGTGGGTGCAAAAAAAGGAATATCTAACCAACCCCACGGCAAGTGCATAGGGGCGGAACACCTAAACAAGTGGGAGGACTTACGACCCTACACACTGTACCCTTTTCATTCTACACTTGTGTTCGTAATAGCGGTTCACTTATCATACCAAAGGTCGAACATTTGAAATAGCGTTCGCTAGCTGTGTGGTATTAAAGTTGTGCACATGTCATAACTAAGGACTTAAGTTGAAACTTCCTTTTTGGGTATTCTTAAGTGTTCTCATTTTTTGCATACATTTTTAAGAATTCCATACGACTGTATTCAACAGTAATGACTTACAAAACACATGCCTGAATATTAAGAAATGATGATAATGCAATCCGCGTATGATCAACATTGTTTGCATTTCCACGTAGCCAGCTTATTACGAAAATGTATTTTTCCGCGAACCACATAAGTGTACATCTCGCACTTGCTTGTTTTCGCCGTTACGGCGACCGGCAATCTGTTGGATAATCTCGCTTGCAGTACATAACTACTAGTTTTTGTAGCGGTTTCATAAATTAACTAGAGTCGCGTCTGTGACACAAGTGACTCCTGGCGCTCGAGTGCGGCGACGGCGACATGGCATGGTGCTCGCTCCGGCCGGCGAGCACGCGAGACTACTGAGCCTGAGAACACAGTCCCCTATGAGAATACTCCCATGTCTATTATGCAACGCGATTGTACTGTTATTGTCTAACACGCAATAATAATTGACTCCGATGTAAGCTCATCTAGACTCGCGCGTCGTTGCTCATTCAACAGTTAACTCTTATCTTAAAAGGACCAAACATTATGAAACCGGATTTTTTTATAAGCTGCGACGGCTTTAGTACGTCTTATCAGTAAGCAATAGGAAACTCTCAGGGGTCAGGTTCGGAATTCCATAAGGAATGTATAATCCGGATTAATGCTCTAGTTAATACTCGTACTGAGTTAGATCATTTCGAAAATGTATTTATTTAAAGATGTATTGCATAAAAATAATTTTGAGTTACTTGTATGATCATGGTGAATAGATGAATAAATAATGAAGTTAACGCACATAATTTTATTAAAGGAATGCGAATGGCACAAAGTGAGTCATATTGAAGGTATGCAAGGCAAGACTTAAAGCTGCTAAGCTCTGCCTCGCGACGAACCCGCAGCGTAAAGAAACTAAACAGATAATTAACCTTATTGCAGTTATTTTTATATGAATTAAGTGCATTTTGTCGTAACAAACATTGTTTTTATTTGTTTTTACGTATAATAAGTATATTATAACTCGCAATTAGGAGTATTATATCTACGAAAAGAGGCATTTACAATAAATGCGTTAGTTCAAGGCAATGTTTGTTGTATGCTCTACGTGACTAATAGCAGAATCGCATTACTCTGCGAGAGTCGGGCAATATTAAGTTACATAATTTAAAACCATCAAAGAATAACTAGAACTGAACTGAAGAGTATCTGGTTCGTTCAAATAAAAGAACTGTATCTAAAAATCTGTCAACGAGAAATATTAGATAAAGAGAGTTGGCGAAGTGATAGTAGGGCAATGGTTATCGGTCGGGTTTCGTTCCGGCGCGTCTCAGAGAGAGTAGCGAGTACTGGTTGGCTGGCAAACTGCCGCCCGCCATAGAACCTGCTGACGTGCGCTCGCGGCCCCGAGAGAAAACTCTTGTGCGCCTAACTGGACATCAATCGGAATTCACACTTTTTTCCCAGCCATGACGGATAGGATTTCCCTCTCGTTTAAAAGTAAGCGGAACAATTTGTATCAATCGGGTCCCAATTTTTTTGTGTCGTCAAGGCACAAAGTTGAACAAAGGGTCGAGTTAGTTGTCAGTAAACGCAGGGTATCGACCAACTACCCTGTATGGTAACGGAATTCACGAGGGGCAATCTCCGCCTGGTACAGGTAGGCATGCGTTTCATGCACAAAAGTATTCCGTATCCCTCGCCTTTATCGTGAACAAACGATACTTTACACAAAAAAATATATTATTTTGACCTGGTTTTGACTCGCGATTTCGATGATTTCGAGAGTAATATCATGAACCAAATTTCGACGTTTGAAGGTACGTAATCAGAAAAATGTATAAATAAAAAAGATAATATCCAACAATGCATATTTTGTTTCGCGATGTTGAGGGATAATATTACAAGCTATTGTTTACAAAGCTACATCTGGCGATATCCATTACGTTTAGTAACATTTAGCAATGTTATGCTACATTTAGCTGCGAACAGAAGATTAAGGTGTTAAGTTGGGTACTTTCACTATTTTGGGCAAATAAGTATTGATTATTTCCATACGGGTTGCTTTACTTTGTTTAGAGTACCGGAAGTGGATTTCTACTCAACAAGCATGTGAAATTGTAATCATTCGAGGTAGTTGATGCAACGGACGGAAGCGTAACTCATGAAACACGCATCACCACGCCGGATTACACGTTAAATAAAACAAATACCTTTACATACATACATGTTTGTTGACTGAATTATTTTAACTAATGTTATAAGTTATAGAGTTGCGTGTTATCCTATTTATCTTATCCTAATTATATTATGAACGTAAAAAAAATGTGAGGATGTAGATAAATTTTTAGTATTATGTAAACATTTTCACTCAATAACTATCAAAGAGGCTTTGACAAAGTATGGAAGAAATAGATCACTTGATCAACATGTATGCGATTCCTACAAGTATACTAGAGAACTCAGCAAGGGAACTTAATCGGTATCTTTGCAAAAGCCGTGGTCACAGGAGCTTACTGAATTCTGCAGCAGACTTTATAGCGTAGGGTCCGGACACACACCCCAATACACTTCGATTAGGTAGCCCTTCGGTCCCGTGTGAGCGACATTGCTTTGTAGATATAAAATAAATCTCCTTTGATGAATTGAGGTGACTTCTTTTCAATACATGTACTATATTATAACGGTTAATTGTTCCTTTCCTCTTTATATTAATAGGTATTGTACCTGTATTATTTAGTATATTGTTAATTTTAATAATTTAAATTATCTATATTTTATGTTAATATAGTATATGAATTTCAAATGTGTTAAAATGTTAGTATCGACTTCTATAAAAAATATACCTATATATGTTTAACATAGCTTAAGTTTTTATACTTACTAACAAATGGGTCAAGCTGCCTAAATAAAATTGATTTATTATCATTTATAAAGAAATCTATTTTTTAAGTAAGTGTTTTTTAGAGTTAAATAAGAATTAAATGTTATTATTAAATATCTGAATCCCTCAAATATTGCTATGCCCTTGCAGGGCGTTACATTTATACCTACCTTAAAATTGTTCCAGCTATAATTGGTAATGTAACATGCAATAAATGAATATTTTTTTCTTGTCATTGTGTATTGTTTGCCATATTATTTAAGTAAATTTTGTTTACAAGACCTGTTATTATAGCTCCACATTTTCGCTCTAAATGCATATTTTAAGTAAAAACAGTTGATGAATCATAAAACTATTGAAATGATGCCTGTAAAGTGTAAACAAATATTGAAAGTCCAAGAGTACACTAACTAACAATGTAAACAAAGTGTAATATTTACAATAGCTAAGCATGATCTAGCATAACACGCTGAAACATTTTGTAATGTTACGTTTCCGCAGTAGACGTAGTTGACCAATTGTCACTTTTACTTTCTATTCTAATTGAATTAGTGGCAATCGACGCGACGACCAAGTTCTGCCTATATAAATCTAAAGTACTGTAATGTTAGTACGTTAATATTTGTTGGTCTTGTATAAAGAAAAACAATAACTAATACATCAAACAAAGTCTTTTCATAATAACATAAGGTTCTTAATCTCTTTTGAATGCCAACAAACCGCAAGCGCAATTTCTCTAAAATAGTCGTGAAAGTTTTTTCAATAGTACTTTTTATCAAGATCTCAGTTGGAAAGTTAAGTACCGACCTTATCGATAAAACAACAAGGTAAATATTTATTCAAACAAGTTTCGCTGACGACATTTCTAATTATAGGTAGTGGAGTAAACTCATTCTATTAAGGTCACGTCCACCAAGGTAAAGGGAGTTCTATTCTGTTCATAGAATAATTTAACTCTAGTCTAACAAAATCTTCATAATTCTTGTAAGTATTATGTATTTACATTTATATAATCCCTTTTCTAAGATAAAACATAACATTCCACATTTCTTATAACAAAGTGAGTAATTTAAAAATAATACTAGAAGAAAAACAATAAACTTCAATAAACATATACTTAATATTGTACTATTATACCTTTTTCTGCTCATTTGTTTATTTTACATAAAGAGGACATGATATCATCTCGAGAGTATTTAAAAATAGTACAAGAATGAAAGGCTATACACACACTGTATGTTGAGAAAAGGACTAGCTAAGATGAGCTGAGGTCTGGCGAAAGAAAATTGCAAATCTTAGAGCATCGCCCGCGGCACCTGCGCGTCCGAAGGTCCCTCGTGCCGTGAGAAAGTAAAAAGCCGCAATCAACGAGTGAAAAGCGAGGAAATCAAGACGCCACAAACACGTTAATGGAGTTCTTAAATATTCAGGACGCTTTAGGCATGGCCTAAATAGTTCCGTAAAAAGGACACAATCGACTTTAATGTTACCCATGTTTATAAAACGCTCTATTCTTTAATCCTAGATTAAAATTAATCTGAAAGACTTATACTTAAGTAAAGTTATTTTAATGCTTGTGAAGATTTAATGACGTACAAAATTTGTAGCATTTGTAAGTTCTGACCTTAATCATCAAATAAGCACAATACTCTCAATGTAAGTGTTAGTCAATTACTGTGAGTCATTGAGGCAACGACCGAGTAGTGGCTGCCTTACAACTTGAGGCTCTAAACTCACTAGGTAGGATTTGCGAGGTTTATAAATCATTTCTTAGCGCGATAAATGTAACGGCTATTGTAAGTTTTATATGGTTGACATTATGAATGATGTACATTTAGTATTTATTTTACACTGTATTAAAAAAAGGTACAAATAAAAACTTAAAAATATAAAATGTCTACATAGGCGGTCTTATCGCTGACGAAAAACTAAGTAAACAAATTACTTTTTTATTCTAGTTAAACTCAAAGAGTAAGTTGTTATTAAAAGTAATAAGAAAGCAACATGAACCAACATTCCTTTGAGTGCTGTTACTAAAGTTATTATTTCTACATTCCAAACCGTCCGAATAAGTGAATAAATACAAAACGACCGTGCGTACAGCCTACTTGCATGGAGTTATACCACATTCGGCCGGGACAAAGGCGATGGAGAAAATCGGTTAAACAATAAACCTCTATAAGGCTAATTAGAATGTATAACTCGTATAACTCACAATACAAGGGAGTTCTGGTCGATGGCGAATGACAACGGCGCGCACGTGTCACGATTGTGAGGCCGAGGTACCGTCATTGTCTCGGTCTTTACCACGATCTAGTGCGACACTGTCGAGGAGTAACACTAGACTTCCTGAGTTTTCAACTGACAATAAAATCTACTAACTTAGAGACAAAGTAAGCTTTCGCTTCGTAATTTTTATGCAGTTTTGGTTTACACTATGTCTCTTCAGTAACACTTGATTCCGCGAAGAAGTTTTAGCGTTTTATGTTTCTAGCAGACCCGCGTCCTTTAACTATCAAATGCAAAAATATTTCTAAATTTAAGGCATGTAGGTTGTTTTACACTGCCGTGCTATGTCCGTACCTGAGTAACCATGCTTATAGGTCTACCAGTGGACAATTTTGCACATAATGTAGGTATTTTAAAAGCATTACTGCAAATATATTAGGGAAAGTAAAGAAAATATGGCTTTTTGCAGGCTTGTACAACTTTCATGGAAAGAGTAATGGTTGAAGGGCCAGGTGCATTTTAACATAAACAACACAAATAAAATTTAGAAAAATAAAAGTAGGATGTGTGAAAGTAAAAATAAAGCAACTAATAACTTTTCTTTTTTTGTCTTATATTAACTTTTCTTTTAAAGCTCTCACAAATTTACAAGACTTCTTAAGTATTTTGGACCTGTAGCAAGATCAGAGCCAGTAACTTTGGAAGTGTACTGTTGTTGGGGACATAAAAGAAAACAGATGCAAAAGATATTCATTTAGGTTGAACCCTACTTTAAGAAATGTCTTCAATAAGACGGATTGACGAAAAGGCTGAGGATACTGATACAACAAATCAAGCAGGTTCTCCTCAACCTCATTATTAAAACTATGATAAAATTGTAATGTCTTTTTGTTTACATAAATACCTCTGGCTCAGGGAGAAAATAAGTTCATTAAACATCAAAACAAGGCTTGCTTTTGATTGAAACTATTGTTATTATACACATAATATTTGCCTCACTTTTAATTTATAATTTTGTTAATTGAAGGCAACTGACTGCAGTGGTGAAAAGGCACCAAAACACTAAGTCAAATCACATCATATTATAAAATAGCATCCCTCCATGACAACCTGTCTGCATACAATAAACTCAAAATGTACTGAAATTTTCTTTATACTTTCACAACAGTATGGGAAGCGTAAAGAGCTAATTTAACATTACAAAATGTACAAAATGCTCAGTTTTTTAGCTTCATTTTTAGCATAAGCAGCTAATGACAATTATAGTTGAAAATTTCAGAAGTTGGCAGGTCTCGTGGGTTGAGTATAGACAAACATTAAGACAAACAAGATGGCTTAGGTGTTGTAATTAAGTTTGCAAAAAAAGATTGCACAAAAGGCAAAAATGGGAGTTTAGACATTTTTATGCATGAAGTGGCAGTCTGAAGAACTATGTAATAAGTATTGTTTCTTATATAGTTTGATATACATGAACTAGGGATGATTTGATGTTTCTATTTATTCATAATTACCTGTTTGCGAGTGCATCTATTGTATTGTTTATTGGCTTTAGTTGCTTTTTGACTATTGTTATGAAAATATAAGGTTCAGGTATATAAAATAATCATAGTTTATTTATGAAATATCTACCTTAACTCAAGTTGACTGCCATATAAGAGTTTCTTATTACGATTATAACTTTGATGTTCTGTATCAACCGTAAAAAAGTGAATTACGGTCTTAGGAGAACCCAAAAACCTTTTAGATATTTGGAAAAAAAAACATATTTCTTAAACTAATATACCTAAAGACATAATGTAGAGCGGGGAGTAAGACCACACTACGTAGGATGTTTTTCTGATTCTCTTTCTGAATATAAAATTAAAAAATATATATATTTGTGCGTTACACAGCAGGTTACCTTTTTACCGTTGATATGTTCTACAGACTGCCACTCTCTTTTATATTTTTAGCCTGAAAATGCCATATTGCTTTTGCTGCAGATATAAGAATTTATACCTTATTTAGCTACATGTGAATTTTATTACTACATATTATTCTATAGGTACATATTATTCTAATTTATAATTATTAAAACATAATAAAGCTGTGTTTGTTTGAGTTTTTTGGCTGCCAAAGAATTGATTTAAATTGTTAAAAGTAAGTTTATCTCTGACATTTTCACCTGGATTTGACAAAACTTTTTGCATAAAATAGCCCAAATCTTTAATGCAAAAAGTTTTGTCAAATTCAGGTGGAAGTGTCGAGTTTATATTAAAAGCATAGGAAGTTTGTCTTCTATGCCACCTGATAGAAAAAGCACATGAAGACTATGGCACAAGAAACCTATTTACTCAACACTTAAAAGGAAAGTTAAGACTATATTTTATCACGACATTCCTGTGAGTTCAAAGGTAGAATGCGTAAAGCAATGTGAAATTAATAGTTAATTCAAAGACATATGGGCCTATTACACTTTATCGGCTGATGGAACTTATTTATGTATACTTTAGAACTATATAAAACCCGATTAATAAGAAGCAGAGCCAGAACCTTAGATAAATGTGTACTTAAATTGAATAACTTTAATAAAAATACACAACACAATTTTAAGAATTCTATAATCATCGTAATTATAAACTTTAAAAAACATTACAAAGCATTGTATTTAACCATTTTTTTACAGCTTCCCTGACTTGATCGATGGTGCTGAAGTACCTACTGTTTGTTTTTATTTATTACGCACTTTTTAGGAAGAATATAATATGAGTAAATATGTAGAACACGTATACAAACACAATTTCAGACAAAGTTACTCTTGAAAGACGGTAGCTGCAACCGAAGCTTCTCTTATTAATGACGCATTTCTAATTGCAAAATACATAAAACTTCATTAATAACAATTGATCTTTTATTTACAAACCTTTTGATATAAAGTAATATTCATCCAGGTAATCCTTGAAAAAACACATCTAGTTTATTACCATTCACACTTTGCAAAGTACAAACGGCTAAAAACAATCACTTCGTAAAACTTTGTAATTGGTCAAAACTTTTAAGATGTGAATGTATTCTTCCAAAAGTTGTTTCAAGGTATTGAGAAATATATTTCCTTCATATTCACTTTAAACGAATGGAAGCACAGTTCAAAAGTTGTTTTTTCACGTTACAAATTTATTTACGAGTTCACTTTTGCCTACACGATACACACAAACGACACGCACGAGAAAAAATGACGTATGGGACGTATGCAGTGCTGCCAACCTCTAACAACAATTTACCCTAAGATTTTTTGAAATCCCCCTAAAAAACCCCCAAGTTTTGGTTTTCTCATACAAAAGAGCGTGGGATCGATGTCTCCACAGGTTATTTCCAAATATTAAACATTAATCACTATGTAAGCAGCTTGGCTGTGACATGATATTGGCAAGCACGAATAGCTGTCTTCTGTTTGTTTGTTTATGTCATAGCAGAGGTGTATTTCTGCCAAATTGTACCTATGATAAGCACTTTTAAGAAGAGTGCCGAGAGTTTTATTTTCCGCCGGCTTTTTTCCTCTCGGTCCACCTAGGATCATGTCGTCCGGACCCGCGCCGCCCTCATCCAGCGTTTGATATTCGTAAAGTGTATAAAAATACCTACTACGAATAAAAAGTTTTCATTTTCATTTCATTTACGTAAATTGTCAAAAAAAAAATTAAACATATTTATAGCTATATTATTTTAAACTCTGACTTTTAAGAAACACATTTGATATCTACCTTCATGAACGAATTTCGAATGAAATTATAGTTTTTGGAGTAAAATTGCAGGTATTGACAAAACCCCTAAAGAAAACCCCAAAAAAATCCTGCCCCTAAAAATTCCCCTTTTAAAACTTCTTACCCCTAAATTTAGGGGAAAACCCCTAAGGTTGTCACCACTGGACGTATGAACAAAAATTTTGAATGATCTGGAGTTGCCAGTAGCGCGGAATGGAAGTTTCCATAAATGTTGAAAATATTTTAACTGCTTGCAATCTTTTTCTATAGATATACCGAGAGAGATACTGTCGAATTCATAGAGAATTTGTCCACGTTAAAACAGCGTTACTGAGGGTTTACAAAGCAATACCAAAAAAAGATGATTCATAGACGATGAATGACATTATAAACATACTATAACGGCTTTCTAAACATCTCAAATTTACAATCAGGGCCCTATTTCATAAAACTCAAATCGACTGACAATTGTATGTTGACAATGAGAGGTTTTCTGACAGCTCATTAAAAAAACAAAACTGTACAAAATTAGTACAAAAGGCTTCGATAGATGGCGCTTTACAAAAGGCGAAGGCGAAGAATTTATTCCACACTGCGTTTTTAAAAGTAAAATAAATTAATTGACGTCTGTATCAGAAATTGAACGTATAAATAACCATAGATGGTAGATGCCACTTACCTACATTATAGTATACAGACTTAACGCCTTCGGCTCTTTAAAAGTGCCATCTATAGAGGTTTTTTGAAGTTATTTTTATCAGCTGTCAGAAAACTCCCCATTAATTGTAAAATTACAAAAATTAGTTTCATAAAACCCTGACAATTCATCCAAAATTGTCACATAATGCGTTTCATAAAACAATTGTAGCGACAGGCAATTTACCAAGAATTGTAGAATTGTCCTGACAATCCGACAGACAAGCGAGGACATATCGGACATACACGACTTACAATTGAAAAAAACGAAGAAAAATGATAATAATTGATGCAAAATAATGATAATGGTGGCCATTGTACACGAAATTGAATTGAATGGGCATTTAGCACACTTTGTATATTAATAAAAACTACGTTAAGTAGCAGAACTATTTATGCATTTTATTGAGAAAAAGTGTAGCTTTGATTGGTATTTGACCCTTTAATTTGGATCGTGGTAAACTGAAAATTGTTAGCGTTGTTCACATGACTTTCGTTTCATAAAACTACAATTCTACAGGTGACATACAAGTGTCATTAAAAAGCGTTTCATAAAAATTGTCACGACAATTTTCAGGGTTTAAAGTGTCACTAGACGTAAAAAACTTAAAATCCATTTATACTTCATTTCACTCACCTTTGTTGATAACGAAACGTAACTAGAAAAGGGTATTTACAATTTCGAAACGCATGTCAATTTTAAGCGACGTCTCTCATGCATGTAGGTCGTCATCCTTCCATCCATCACAATTTGTGAATCATTAAATTCTATATCTCTATTTCACATACATACTTCCTTAATACTTATTTAAATCCAAATTAAAGGGTCACCAATCGAAATTACACTTCTTCTCATCAAAATGCATAAATGGTTCTGCTACTTAATGTAAGTTTTATTAATATATAATGTTTGCTAAATGCCCATTCAATTCAATTTCGTGTACAATGGCCACCATTATTATTATTTTGCATCCAATATTATCATTTTTCTTCATTTTTTGCAATTGTAAGTCGTCGACAGGTCCTCGCTTGCCTGTCGGATTGTCAGGACAATTCTTGGTAATTTTACATAGAGCGCCTGTCGCTACATTTGTTTTATGAAACGCATTATGTGACAATTTTGGATTAATGGGGAGTTTTCTGACAGCTCATTAAAAAAACAAAACTGTACAAAATTGGTACAAAAGGCTTCGATAGATGGCGCTTTACAAAAGGCGAAGGCGAAGAATTTATTCCACACTGCGTTTTTAAAAGTAAAATAAATTAATTGATGTCTATATCAGAAATTGAACGTATAAATAACCATAGATGGTAGATACCACTTACCTACATTATAGTTTACAGACTTAACGCCTTCGGCTTTTTAAAAGTGCCATCTATAGAGGTGTTTTGAACTAATTTTTATGAGCTGTCAGAAAACTCCCCATGTCAGGGTTTTATGAAACGCATATTTGTTATTTTACAATGAATTGTCGACATACAATTGTCGGTCGATTTGAGTTTTATGAAATAGGGCGTGGCATGGAAGACAAACGTCCCATTCATAATTTATAAAAAAAAAAAAATACATACATACATAACCTCACGCCTGTCTCCCTTGGGGTAGGCAGAGACAAGGGAACACCAATTGCTTCGATCCAGACATACCTCTTTCGCTTCCTCCACGTTCATTAATCTTTTCATACATGATCGCCGGTTACGGGTACTTTTAACTAGAAAAAAAAAAAAAAAAAACATTATTTAGTAGGGGTGCACTGAGGAAGGAATTCCCGAAATTCCCACGGGAACGGGAAATATAGGACTTTTTAGTTTGTATGAAAAACCTTATTCCTTGAGTGCACGTATGTGATAATTGGCATAAAGGTTTTTCTAAAAGTGACTGGTTGTGTTATGAAAGGAATTCCCGAAATTCCCACGGGAACGGGAAATATATGATGTTTTAATTCGTATCTTACTCCTTGAGTGCACGGATGTGATATTTGGTATAAAGGTTCCTCAATAAGTGTCTGTTTGTATTATGGAAGGAATTCCCTAAATTCCCACGGGAACGGGAAGAATAAGACTTTTCTATTTATGCGCGAACGAAGTTGCGGGAAAAAGCTCGTTGCAAATAAAATGAATATTTCCTCACCAATTACACTTTTCTATTTTATTACATCAAGAAATTGTTTTCACCAGATGTTAAGTGATGTTAAGTGAACATGAAGACTAAGAATATCTGGTACACGTCCATCCACGAGAAACTTATTCACTCGACGCTTAAAAGTACTAGGACTATACTGGTCAGGGAAAATAGACGCAGGCAGTTCATTCCAAACCTTGGCGACCCGTATCAAAAAGGAACTGTCAAAGCGCTTAGTTTGACTTTTCGGAATATCTACCACATACGGATGGAAGTTCTGTCTGCGTCTAGTAGTCCGATGGTAAAAGGGTGAGGGTTCAATTTGTTCAAACAGAGCACTGGCGCACTCACCAAAATGTATCCTGTAGTACCTACACGGTTAAACACGCAACCTTACGACGATGCTCTAAGGTCTGCAGTTTTTTGGTTGTAAGGTCGACGTCTTTAATAAGTTTATGGGCTCTTCGGTCAACGGAGTCCAGCACTTCGAGTTGATATTTGGCTGAACCATCCCAAAGATGAATGCAGTACTCCATTCATGATCGCACTTGAGCTGTGTATAAGTTAAGGAGCTGTGCAGGGCCGAAGTACCGCCGCGCCGTACCTTCGAGATGATTCCCAACTTTTTCGAAGCTACTTGAGCCATGGACACAATTTGTTGACCGAAGTTTAAACTGGATGTTACAGTTATGCCTAAAAGCCCTAGATGGTCAGTGATATATGGTCAGTGATATAAAGGTTCTCCAAAGAGTAAATGGTTGTGTTATGGAAGGGATTCCCGAAATTCCCAATGGATCCGGAAATATATGATGTTTTAGTTTATATGAAGAAATCTTATTAAGGTTCTTCAATGAGCGTCTGTTTGTTCTATGGAAGCAATTCCTGATATTCCAACGGGAAGGGGTTGGACTTTTTAGATTCTATGAAAAATCTTATTCTTTGAGTGCACGGATGTGATATTTAGAATAAAGTTTCCTCAGTGAGTGACTGTTTGTGTTGTGAAAGAAATTCCCGACATTCCCACGGGAACACGAAATTTTGGACGTTTTAGTTTGTATGAAGTTGTGTTAAATATAAACAATGTTTATGCGCGTACGAAGTTGCGGGCAAAAGCTAGTTACTTAATAAAAGCACAGCTCAAACGTTATCATTCAATTCATTCTTTTTCAAATTGTTATTGGCGCGATGTCTTATGAAGATTAAATTGTTTTTATTTTTTAGATTGTTTATTTAGGTAAAGTGAATTTATTATTATGGTGAATTATATGCATTTAAATAGATATGTCAACCTAAATATATTGCGTTTGAAACTGCCATTACAAACGAGAGTTGGAAAGAACAAGAAGAAAAAGTAGCTACCACTGAGAAAAGTTCTAAACCTAGCATTTTAGTTACGGTGATGACTGCACTGTCGTGTAGAATTGTGTGTAATATGCGAGCGAGCCCGAAAAAAAACCAGGCTTTAAGGGAAATCATTATACAACGACATGAATTGGACTTGCGAAAAATGTCACAGTATGGCAAATCCAATAAGTTGAAGTTATATCTGTCCAAAATACAAGCTTGCCCAATGCTATTAAATAGGAAAACATTCCACCTAAATAGTACTTTAATGTAAGTATTCCTAGGTACTTGTAGCTTTAGCCCTAGCTTGTAAATATGGAACAGTTTCCAAGTTTAGTGTTGGGTTTAGAAATAGGGACCCTTGATTAGTCAGTAAGGGGCTGTGGGACCGATTGAGAAAGTGATCCCCTCTAACACCGGCCCCCCCTCCTCCCATATTTTTTATTATATGTTTTGGTCACAGTTTAGAAACGAGGACCCTTGATGGGGGGTAAAAAGTGATCCCCAAAACCCGGCTCGGCCCCCACTTTACTTTTTTTGTATTAATTACCTAGCCTATATTTTATTACTACTAAAAAACAGATTTTATGCTATTTATTAAATCCATATAATATTTATTAAGTATTTTTAAGCATGCTCTTTTTATACTCTTTTACTTTTTACACATTTATATTAGTCCTTCATGAATATTCTTAACAATGTTGGTTTTTTGGATGTACAAACTAGTATTCTGATAAGCAATCATAAGCTCTCCAGCAGTCAGTATTATAACCCATTTATGGCTCCAGATAGAGGGCAGCAAAGTAATTTTTTTTTAAAGAAATAAATAAATAACTCCAAAAACTTTAAAAAGGTTGGCATAGAATAAATAGGTTATAGGATATTTATGGAAGAGAAATTCCGTATGTACATGAATAATTAAATAAAAATAAATTAATTTATGTTTTAATGAATTGCATAAAATTAGTGTTTTAAATACAATATTTTTTTGTTGTATTGGATACTAAGTTAGTGATCAAGCTAATTCTTGGAATAGGTTTTTGAATTAAGTTATTACAGGATTATAAGGTAAGCGAGTATAATTAACTGGGACGAGGGGATCACTTCCTACCCTCCTCGCCCCTCTCCACCCCCTTTCAACAGTCCTCATTTCACATAATTTAATGAAACAATATACCCATCAAAAATTTGTCCATAGTGAAAATGTTATTTTCCTTGATACAAGATAAACATACCTGCATATTTATTTTAGTATTGCTCAATATAAAACAATAAAAATATGGCACCATAAACTTTTTCACGAATAATTGCTGTTGATGAACATAGCTATAACAACCCAGGATTACATTGATAATAAAATGACGTAGTACTAGGAGATGTTTTATAGTAGTGCATAGTCGTCTTTATTATAATGGTATTCATTCATAATTTAGAATGACCATGCTTTGATTAATATGTTAGCGAATATATTAATTTCTTTATGAAAAAAATACATACCTTTTATTGCAAAAATTGTTTGTATTAATGATACTTATTGGGTAAAAACAATTTGGATGGTCACTAAAAAACAACCCTGTATAAGCAAAAAGATTTTAATATTGGTACAATTTCTCTGCAGGGTTGAGAATAATTATATAAGAACTTGATTTATTCAGATAATATTTAAAAAAAATACACATTTAAAAAATATGACCACACATTAAGCAAATTACATTACAAATTATATAATAATTAAAGATATAATAAACTTAAGAAATATTAAAACACAGATATTGAATAGGTACATATTTTTTTATTACAAAATATAATTTTAGGTACCACTACACCAGTTTGCACTAGCCCGCCACCAATTCAACCTCGGGATTACTTACCATTCCATTGCACTCAACAAAATAAACATACATACATAATTATTCTCCTGATGCCTGGCAGGAATCTCCCTGTACGCCCTTATGATTTTTTTTTACAATAAGGAATTATGCCAGTGGCAGTGTCATTATTAATATGGCATAGATTTGAATCCAGGTTGGCTAAAAGGCTGAGGTAATAGTAAAACGCATTCTAAGCAATCTGCACTTTGTCTTAATTTATCTTTCTCCGCCTAAGAACCAGTGGTGTTCCTTTTTGTCTAGTTCTAACATATTCCAATTATTATAAATTAATTCTAACATAATTTGATAAGTGTAACAATACACATACCATTTATTTAGGAATTCTTTAATTAGAAGTTACAGAATTATTTTTTTAGATAAATAAGATTATATTTACTGAGAATTTACTTATTGATTGTACAGATGGCCGTCATGTAATTAAATCTGCCCTTTATGCAAAAAAATTGTTGGGGAAATATGACAGGTTTGTAACACTTGATCTGCTGCCTTCTGTACCTCAAGTCTTATATTGCTTATAGCCATGGATACTCGCAGAAGACCAAAAAAATAAATAAAACAAAGTATTGAAGTATCATAGATTTATTTTACTTTGATCTAAAATTGTACATTCACGAACATACACACAGTAAATGTCAGTAAAAACAATGCATTTTCAGTCTGCTCAAACTTTAAAAAAAAAACAATCTTGCAAAATCCTAAGGTTC
Source organism: Stenoptilia bipunctidactyla (assembly GCA_944452665.1). NCBI lineage: Eukaryota > Metazoa > Arthropoda > Insecta > Lepidoptera > Pterophoridae > Stenoptilia > Stenoptilia bipunctidactyla. Next base: position 18,592,184 of record OX101727.1, read on the forward strand.
ATTTACTTTGGAAATTTTAATCACTAGTAAATAATAGTGAACATGATTTACTCTTAATGTTTTCAAAACTATACAGATTCATACATAATAAGAGAAAAAAAAAAAAAATTGAAATATTTCAAAAAATAATACTTTAAAGTCAACTTAGCAAACCTACAAAATTATTTATTAGGAGATTACAAAATACCTATCGAATAATTCTACAAAATAAGATCTTAAAAATTACAGCTTAGTTGTACATTTCTGATGTAAGTCAAGCCACCTCAATATGGATTCCACATAAGATTTTAATTCTATGCCAAATAATCTTTTCTTAACATTATTAAATATTACTTTTCAAATAAATAATCTTATGTGAATATATTGAACATGACTTCCTCACAAAAGGTGTTGTGCTGTCAAGATAATCCTTATGCTAGAGCCAACTATTAACATCATTCCAGTTTGTTGCAAATGCCTTCAGCGGACTGATTTTTCCACATACATAAGTGTTATCAAGACAAACAAGAATATTACTCTAAAAATGAGTGTATATCAGAAAACATAATGCATTTTACTGGTCAGAGCCTTCTTCCTCCTCATCATCATCTTGTTCTTCTTCAGTGGATGCGGCATCCTTTTTGGGAGGTGGGACATCTTTACGTGGTCTACCTCTTCCTCTACCTTCACCAGATCCACTCTGAAACAGTAATAATTCAATTTTCAACTTTCTATTTTATGGTACAACATAATAAATTGTACAATTTTGTTAACAAAAATTCTTACTTTAGCTTTTGGTGCTGCAGCCTTTTTCTTAGATCCCTTCGGCCTGCCTCTGCCTCGTTTAGCTGCTGGTGCCTGTTCATCATCAGATGAATTTTTCGACTCTTTTACGGGCTTGGCGGGAACTGCAGGTCTCCCTCTCTTTTTTGGTTCAACTTTTGCTTCCTTAAAAAAATAATTATTTTAAGTTTAAAATGATTTAAAAAAGCACCCAAAAATAATTTTATATTCAAAATTACACATACCACTGCTGGTGTTCCATTAGATTTAGGTCTGCCGCGACCCTTCTTTTCAACGGCTGTGGATCCATCGTCAGACATTGTGCTAATTTATTTAGACTATTAAATATGTATCTGAAATATGAAAGAAATAATTAAAAAAATAAAACAACTTACATTACGATAAAATAGTTAACAATACGTTAAAAATCTATTCTTGCATAAATAAATAAATATGGCTGCATACGCCTCAACTAAGACGCGGTATTGATTTATTACAGGCAACAGTTCGTAAATTAGGTGACTCTTCAAATTTAGTTACATTTGGAATAAACTTAAATTTTACTGTAAAGTCAGGATGACTCGAAGTTCAATAGCCAGCAAACAATAATGTCAATAACTTATAAAAGGACGCGAAGCGTTCGCCTAGTATAATTTAACCGTGAATGACAAGCATCAGGGTTAACGACAGTTCAGCGTATTCAATAATTTAATTAAATCTGAAAATTATATTACTACACCGTTCATAATAGCTTACATTCAGACTCGATTACACGATTTTAACATATATCTCAAAACTTAAGGCGGCTTCAACAAACCTTCAATAATGGAGTCTGCTAACAAACGTTCGATCTTCGTAAAAAGCCACAAAAGAAACAATATATGTATTTTATACAAAAACTAAAACATAATACGGATAATCAAATTAATGAAATAAAACTTTATATAAAATATAAGCAGTATAAAACTGTACTTACAGAATTGTTTACGCTGAGCGGTAACGCTACCCACATACAGAACTGTTATTATGGCGGGCTGCCGGGACTGCCGCTAGAAACAAGCCGGTTACGTTTGGTTAGCGTCTTTATAGAGGGCGCTTTTAAATTTACAGTTTCAATTTTTTTGTGTATTATTTCTTTCAGTGAAGTAATTTTAGGTTTTGTAATTCATACAATTTTGTTCATTTATACACATATCCTAATTAACATGGGAAAAATATTATTTATTATAATAATGATTCAAGAGTTATCTTACAAAAGCGCGGTAGCATCCCGCCATTTTTAAAATTGCCGCCAAATGCGTTCATTAAGTACTTTACTATCGATTCTTACATTGGTTTGGCTTGGCTTAAAATATGGATTTAATAGTTTTATAATTAGATTGCATATCTGTCAAACAATTTTTTTTTATATAGGTAACTACCTAATGTTCACATGTCATTTTTATCTATCACATACCTAACTTACTTATCTTCATAAGTTCGCTATTAGTTATTTTATTACTAGTAACCCCGTTGGAAATATTACTTACTTACGTCATTATTTATTCTCATCCTAACCTAAATTATTGATATTTGCGTATTTTGTAAACCTAGGTTAAAAAGTATGAAAGAACCAATTGAACCACGGCCAGAAGACTGCTGTAATAGCGGTTGCAACCCCTGTATATTTGATATTTATGAAAGGCAGTTAAAGTTATATAAAAAGTATATAGAAAATGGCACCCATACAGAAACTGTTGAAAATTATATCTCTCAATTAGAGTGTAAGGATTTCATTGTTGTAAAAAATTCTGAGGCATCTGCAAGCCACAAATTTCTAGCTTTCAAAAAAGGTAAAAATGATGAGTCAAAAAAAGTTTGGTGGAAACCTGGGGATCATTTTTTATTAAAATACGTTTCTCCTGATATTAATTGTAGTAGAGCCTACACGCCTTTAAAATTAAAAAGACAGCAAAAAGAAGATTTTGACTTTGGAATAATGGTAAAAATATGTGAACACGGCCTTGTATCAAAGTTTTTAAATGATCTCCAAATTGGCGATAAGACTTCATGGCGAGGGCCTTTTGGGTCTTATACGATGAAACCTAATGTTACCAGGATAATTATGATAGCACAAGGCACCGGCATAGTCCCTTTTATCAGTATAATTGAGAAAATAATTCATAATGAAGAAGACATGACAAAAATTTATTTGCTATTTTGTTGCCATAATGAAAATACTATAATATTTAGGGAAGATCTTTACAACTTTAAGGATTTTTGGAATTTCAAATACAAAATTTTCCTAGACCAAAATACAAGTTTGAATATTAGGTATCAAGAATCAATACACTGTCGCAAATTGAATTTTGACGACATCAATGGCTTAGGACCATTTTCTACAGCTGACTGCTTCTTATTATGTGGTTCATCAAAATTTATGAAAGTTTATGAAGAATATTTAAAAAAATCGTCTGTACTAGAGGATAATATATTTATGTTTTGAAAATAAAACTATATTTTATTGGTTCTAAGCCCTATTTTGAAAATTATCTAAGGTTTCCCCTAAAATGTTGTTTAAATTATTTTACGTTATCAGAAGAGTGAAAAAGAGAAAACATGACTCGCGAATCATGTAGAAGTACGAAACTAGAACTATAAATATCTGAAGACTGTGGCAAATACTCGCTGGCAACACTCGCAGTCGTCGATATGGATTTTTTCGCGCCGGCGCGAAGAGAACGACGTTCGTTTCCAACTTCCCTTTTATTCCTCCAATCTATAGATTATTAACACGATCACGCCTTTATTAACATGGCATTATATAATACTACGAAGCAGTCCGGGAGATGTGTATGAAAAACAATGCGAATAGCTTAGTGTTAAAAAAAATATATTTATTTTCATGGGAGTTTGATAAGTGTTAAAATCACATCAGCTCGAAGTGAAGATGGGCTCAATAGTGTTAAAAAGTTTATCAATCCTTCTTGGAGTGTTTTTCATCTTCGTCGGTATAACGAAGCTGACTCCATTTATTTCTAAGGAACTGCATAAAGATTTGGTAAGTTTTAGTCAATATTTCGATAAATTGTTGAAAAAAAGATGATCATCCGATGCATAATGTGTCTTGTTACGGAGAGCGGTGTTATGCTATTTTAGTTTTGGCGTACCGCCTAATGCCACCACGGAGACGCTACATAGCGACTCTTGCGACAGCATGCATGATGCGCGAGATGTCCCACGTTCTTTCTGCAATATTTATTACAACCTTAATTAATTGCTTTGTTGACATTGTGAGAATCAAATTTGAACACCTATGTATTCAAGCTGATACTAGGAAATGCAACGAAACCTGTGTACACATCATTTATTTTTTAGATAGCCAGTAGGTATAAATATGCTAAGCAGATTATTATTAGTCAGTTTACTTTCTTGTAACGAGTAAAATTTTACCTATTTTTTATTGTGAAGACAAAATCCAGTCTAAGTCCTATTATTTGCAGCAGTAGGTATATTGTAAAACGATCTGCTTTTTTACACCAAGGCCTTATTTTTTTCAGCGGAAGGAATACGTTAGATATGCTAAAGTGTTTCCTTTTACTGAAACATTCAACTTCAAGTTACCGTCGAAATGGTATCGAAGAAGCATAGGAGGCCTGGAGATCTTGTTCGGATTGGCATTGGCACTAATACCAAGTCGTAAGTATACTGTCAGCCCTAGACTCTTTGGTAGTCCTTACTAATCACCGTAATGAACACCGATACAACACATGATTTTCTTCATAGGTGCTGTACGCGTTTATTTAAATAATTATATTATTTTACATATTTATAGTAAATCATGTACCTAACAAGTATTACGACAATAATAAGTAAAATAAACTGTCATGCTAGACTGGGAGCGAAAGAAAAACATAGAATGTGTGAGCTGCTTCTCTTCCCGGGCATACCTACTGTAAAAGTCAGGTAAGGGACAGAGGTTTTATTTCCGATCATACAGGCGATAGACTGATCCCCTGTCAATGCAATAGTCTCTCACCATCATTATAATAACTTCAAAGTCAAACGTGACATCAGATAGTTTTGCAGCCTTTGGTGTTCTGCCGGGGTAGGATAGATAAGGGATAATGGCGTGAAGTTATGTATTATAAACTCTAACTTAGATTTGAGCAAGAAATGCAAACCTCCCACAATTTCTACTTCATCGCACTTTCTTAATTAATTTAAAATAATACCTTTATGACAAAATTGCATTGCGAGGTCTCGAACCTGCTTTTTTGAAGAATAGGTATAACCCCTATATAACATTGACCACAAAACAGAATAGTAACTAGCGTATATGTAAATACTTTCACTGCTACATTTAATTACGATGAATCTACCTTCCTATGTATCTACCTACGTTTTTAAGTTCTTATTCTATGACATTCGAATTAGGAAACTTAGAAAGAGCTTTTGTAGTTATTTCTTTATCTGCAAGCAGATACCATCACGATGATCTATAATCTTATTATTTATTAGTATTACTTACAAAAATACCTGCGCGAAACGTCTGGCAACAACTTCAGAGGGTATTAATTGCATGATAAATAACTATGCGCTAGTTCCGCAAAATGATATTTTCCAACTTTAATTCATCAGTGACTACTGAACACCCCTGGCTTCGCCATCCCTTGCGCTAGGTCTTCTTATAGCGGCTGTACACACTCGTCAAGACAGGCCGAGCGCGGGTGTGTACTGTGCGCTCTCGTTTAGTCTCGCTCTCTCGTTCTCTTCTCGGTCGTTCTCGGTGGCATGGCGTGTGAGTCTTTTGCCCACGAATCAAAGGGCCTCGTTGGCTCGTTCAAAGTAAACGAGGCGAGTACACACTCGTTCATTTTGTAAATTATACTAGCTCACGGCACAAAGACAAACAGGAGCAGCAATTTCTAAGTTCATTGTCCATTGTCGCCTTGAGATCAAATGTTAGAATGAGTGTACATCTCGGCCGAGACTCTCGGCGAGAGGCTCTCAACGAGTGTGTACAGCCGCTATTATAGTTACCCATATTTTGAGTTCCCAGGTGGACGTTTAACAACATGTTCAAAAATAATCGTTATGCTTTAACTAATTATGTAAAACAAAACCTTATGCATTTCTGCATACTTTAGTGAAACCGTTTAAAAATGAGTTGAGTGCGTTTAGACTGTTTTACAGTGTTTCGTGATAATAATTGCAATAAACTGTTTTATTTTTAAATTAGCTTTACATTTATAAGTAAGTTTCAATTTCATTGTGTATTGAAAATCACTAAGGGCAAGGGTGTAGGGATCGTTGTCTACAACCAGACTCGCGCCAGTGAAGAAAATTGATTTTCTAAACATGGGAGGCGGGGAAACGAACCCAAAACCTACAGGGCGCAGAGGTATACTGAGCGCAGCGCCAAGACTTAATTTAATGAGGCTACTATCTACGTAGAGACTGCAATTTTATAGCTTCGGCTTTATTATCAGATCTTTCGCTGTTAATAAACGTCTATTTATCACTCTGTTTATCTTTGTGATTCTGCTAAAATTAACGATGAAAAATTTCATTCACATTTTAATAAAAACAAGTAATGGCACGACGCAATGTGGGTGTTTGACTAGGAAGCAACATCGCATGGATTATTTCAAAGACAGGGTGTTCCGTATGTTTAAAATAATATTAAAAATAGGTATGTAGAGATGTGGGTCTAAACTAGACGCACGTCTCAAAAATAAATGAAATAAGTATAGCTATGAATAGATTTTCCTTAGTTTTTAAACAAGTTTAAGGTCTACTTTCGTACAAAGGATTCATTAGGTTAAGCTAGCAACTGAATATATTTCTTTTATTATACTAAAATAGGAAAATTCTTTGTAGATAAAGTAGGAAACTGGAAAAACAAATAATTATTTAGCTAACCATCTATTTCCGCTGTTGCCTTAAGTGGTTTAGTCTGGGTATTTAAAGTATAAATTTAAACAAAATCTTGGGCAGAGCTTTTTTGATCTCTGTGTACCATATCTTAGTTCTAATGAAAAATACCTGAACATATTTATGTTTAAGACTCATTATCTCGTTTCAGACGTAAAGGTTCTTTAATGCTTAACCAGAACTCTAAAATGAAACGTAACCTTGCTTTTCAGTTTAAGTAAACAAATATTCTCTCCTTTGAAGTAACATTAACTAATGGTAGTTTGTTTACTTACGATTTAGATGTGCCAAGTTTTACATTAATAATACCTAACTGGTATAAACAATCCAATATTAGTCAGTTACTAATAATTGTTTTACTAACGAGCTACATAAATCAGAATTAAAAAGCATGACTGTCGTTTTCTGCATTTTTCTGTATACGTTCAAACCTATTTGATTTATTTTCATACCATTAAACCTGTACAGAGCGTGCTCTACAAAGCTACATTCATACGCGTAGTATGCAAAAACATAATCCTTCTTTTCAAATTAGGATAAAATAATAAAAATATAGACCCTTCTACAACGTGCAACAAAATGGAGAAATAAAACTTAAGGGTTAGCTTCTATACCATACGTAGAATATACAGTAAAAGAATTTTCAACACACTTGCTCGTAAAGTGAGCCTTATTCTATTGAATTTAGAACTATAAACTGGGCTATAAGTCACGCGTGCATAATATATTATACCCTAGTGCATAATAAAATGAATCCTACAAAGTTGAATTGTACCTTTGTGCAAATTACATGCGAGTAAACAGAGCATATTTTATTGATCCGGGTTATACATTAAATATTTTCAGAAACAACAAAGAGGTTTTATACCACTTAAAATCCATATACATTTTTGAAATGTTTGCGCCTTATATTAGTAAAACAAATATGTATATCAAACAAATTGTTCACAATTTACAATAATTTGTTATAAAATATTAAAATATTTGCATTTACCACTCCAAATTAAACATTTTCACGTAAAATAGGCTGTATATGCTATACAGACATTGACACATTTGGCAGAAAAAAAAACCTACGCGCATGCGCGAGGTCGGCGCCATTTTTCAATCACAATTCACAGCTTTGTTATGAAGTGTGTTTGTTATTTTATGACCACGTTCTGTCTTTTACTCACAAGTGTGTTGAAAAACGTCGTATGTAACAAGTGAGCGAAGTTGCTAATTACAGTCGAGGCTGTGATTTGAGCCCGAGCCGCAGGCGAGGGCTTAATAATGAGCCGAGACTGTAGTTAGCAACTTATATACTATAGCATCATCGGTGCTGGTATAGAATTTCATACAATTAATTATTGAATTATTTTATAACAAAATATTTTGAGAACCCTAGTCAACCTACTAAGCTATAATCAACGAATGCAGAGCATTAAAAAAAACGTCTTCACGTCAATACTTTGGCCGACTACTAATGTCATCCACGTAAACATTCACCGAAATCATACATATTGTTTCAAAAATTTGAAATTTTCAATGAAGTACCCAACCGATTTCGGTGAAATTTATATGGGACCAACTATGAAGTATCCTCTATCATATGAATTTTGAAAATCGATTCATAATTGTCTGAAATATCGTGTAACAAAGAACCGAAAAGAAAAACATACAGACGAATTGAGAACCTCCTCCTTTTTTGGAAGTCGGTTGAAAAGAAGACTTGTGTCGCAGTCAGTGACCTTTTGACCTTTCCCGCACCGGCTCAACTTTGTAGTATCTGTCCACTTTATTTTTACGCCATCTGTTATGGAATAGATTTCATCAAAAGCTAACAGCTGTTTTTAGGGTTGACACTTAGATATTTTGATCTAAACTTTGAACTTGTTTTTCGGCCGAACCATAAGGATAACAAATTTATGTTACTGTTACTCATAAACTACATCACCAAACATACAAAGTATTATCTCTTCATTATGTTATACGTTGTGTAAGACATGGAGAAGCCATAAAACGCCCGAGTGCACTTTTAAGTAGACTTCTGTCCAGCACTAAAAGTGTACTTATTATTTATTATTAACCCACCTTTAAATAACACAATTTTAAAACAGTCAAGCGATATGAAAAAGGCGGAAAAAGAGGTCATCTTTAAATAAATCTCATTCCGAATCTCCACCTGTAGATATGGATAACTCCTACTCAACGCGCATCTGTGTGCCACTCCAATTACTTTTAACTTCCTATAAAAAAATCTAAAAAAAATAACTGACCTAAAATAAAGATTTTCGTGACATTGATAGTTCTCTTTCGTGGTACCTACCAATATTTCTCTATAGTATAGTCCGTTTTTTCATACTTTACCAATTTTGTTAAACAGTCTTGGCATATTAAGTATGTTTTTAATAACAATAGGTAAAATTATTATGTTATATTGTATGAAAAAAATTCAAAATGCCACTTACGGCTTACGGCTCGTAGACGTAAACTTAGAACCACTGGCGCGCCGCGCGACATTAGGTATGTTTATGTTATTGGCATCATATTATTATATTATAATAGACAGTTAAACAGGGTGTGGGGTTTTGAGGTTTTGAATGGGTAACCTGGTACCTATGGGTGAAGGCTGAAGGCACTGTGCCGGTTTAGAAAAACAAATGTTATGTTCCGTAAAAGTCCTTCCGTTTCCGAGATATTCGAGATTTTCGAAATTTAAAAAATATTCCACCCTTCGTCATTCTTTTTGAATGAAGATTTTTTTGTATCTGATTTTTGGATAGTACTCTTGGATAGATGTGCTATCGAATGGAAACTACAATTTTTATAATTATTACACAGCTGTTTTTAGAATTTCAGAAGACCAAATCGCACTACACTTCCAAACAAAAATATGTAGTACACCAACATAAATTTAGTTCCATTTTTTACCGGTAGATGTCAATTTGGCTACATTAAAGCCCGCATGTAAAGTTCTTAATAATTTAGATGATATGTATCAACTCGTAACCGTTTCTTTTGATACTACCCCGACTACTTTATTATGAATATAAAGTATGATTTTTGTACGGTGTTGTAGAAATTGATTCTATAAAATCGTTGTTATGTTGAAAAGTTGAAAACTGAAAAATATTATGTATGTAATTCTGCGGATTTCTGCGTATGTTTATTTTAAAGCATCTCATGATGTATTTGTATTAATTAGTTAGTAGTTTGCGAAAATCGAGGGACTCAAAGTTACCATAACTTTCGTTCGACTTTCGGGTAACATTGAATGGTGTTTATCGTACCACACAAATTGCTATGTTAAGTAAGACATAAATCTGATTATTTGGATGTATGTAACTTTATGGTTGTATTTTAGCTTAAAAAAATTACCCGACTATATGAGTAACAGTTTTCATCCAAAAATTTACAATTATGTGTGGCCACAATAGATCCTTTTTATTTACTATGGAAAAGAGAAAATGATTTTTGACAAGTCATTACTCACTTACATAAGAATGAATCAGTAAATAAATACTATACTTTACTTTTACTAATACTAATACTTTTTAATTTTCTTGCTCTTCTTAATGCGAAGACATGCATAAATTTATTCCTTTATTTTATGTTTTAAATGAGATAAAACAAGTAGGAGAAAATTAAAAAAAGAAAACAAAATTAAGTTCTACTCTGCCCACACCTATAAAATTTATTGGCTTTTACATGTTCGCCATATTTTGACACCTCCCATTGGCGCAGTGGTCTGCTACTAGGTAAATCGTGAGGGTTCAATTCCCGCACGGGATAAGAAAATAAAATGTCCCGGTCTGGGTGTTTATCTTTATATGTATTTACTTTCTATCCCTGACTGGGATTTTCCCAATTTTATTGGCATAGGTAGATCCTTAAAATGTAAATTACGCCATTATTAGAAGTTAGACAAGTAAGAAAATTTAAATGTCGGGTAAAATTTAATGGTTCAAAGTTACCCGATATTTATGTGATTCGCAAGGAATTTAGAAAATACGATATTTTTTCAATAATGTAATGTTTACATTTGATATTTTTAAATAAAAATCAAGAAGAATAGGTAAAATTTAAGAAGAATAAAAACCTTACCAGTTTCAACAGGTTTATATATTTTATTATGATAAAAAACTCCCGTCGGAAAACGCACTATGAAAAGTCGGTAAAAACATGAAAGTATTGAAAGCTGATAAAAATTATAAAATAGCATGATTGATATTGCTAAGTTCCATTTCAGACAGTATTTTGATATACCTACTGTATGTAAGAAAAAAAAAACATTTGGTCGACACTATTCAAAGTTAGAATGAAATTTAATGTTAACCAAGATGACTGTAAGAATGTCAGTCAAGTAATTCATAATTATATCGCACCGCGCGTCCGCACCTTCAGTATGACATAGACAAGGGCATAATTGAACTTTTCTTTCATCATTAATAATTTTACAAGAGAGAGCTATTTTAAGTTTTTTTTTGCAAACAACGGCATATTTCTTTCTCACTGTACCTATTATTAATTTTCACGCATTAACTTATGCTATATTCCAGTAGTTTATAAACTTAATATTTATTACAAATATTAAGTTTTTATACAATTTTTTTTTCCATTTTACTTTTTTTCAAAGAAAAAAGCGAGCTTCTTCAGTACATCATGTTTCTACGTTTTTTTGTAATTAAGAAAAAAATACTGTTTTTGTTAAAAACATATGCCAAATAAGGATAAGTCATTAATCTACAATGATAAAATAATTATCATTCTATAAGACTGAAAGTTTTTTAAACAACTACCTAAGTACCTACTTTATTATACACACCACTATTTCGATAAAACTTCATGCCAAGATTGTTTACCAAATAGTCCACGTAATAAAACATTTTAATAACTATTTATATGCTTACCTATAAAGAAGTGCTCAATCATAGTATCTTTTACCGCAAGAACTCACTAACGTTATGTAACAAGACGTGTGGCGTTAATTACATTACTTTCTTGTTACTTGGTAGATCTGACGACCACTTTGGCGAAGGAGTAAACCTATCTGCCCCAGACGCTAGTGGTTGCGGGTTCGATTCCCGCCCGGAACAAGAAAAAAAAAAAATGTTCCGGGTCTGGGTGTTTATCTATATATGTATTTATATTCTAGGTTCCCCCCTAGTTCGCTACATGGTATCTCATAACACAAGCTTCGCTTACTTTGAGGCCATGTAGTTGGTGTGATTGTCTGGGGATTTTATTTATTTATGTATTTTTCAGCGTAGCGTGACACGAAGAGCACACATATTTGAAACCTCCCTTTTGACATCTACGCCTATATTTGGAGTGTAGATATATACATTATTAACAATTTTATTGTAATCTTTAAGTAGCTACTTGCCGTAGGTCCTGGGTTCAAGACCAAGCTGGCTAGTTTTAAATCCCCTGGGTCCAATTAGTTGCTACTTTAAAGGAAGGTACTAAGTGGGCGTGTCAGGTTATGTTACAATAAAACGGTTACCTAATTAATCACAATATTGTTTGATATATTTGCACAGGACTACATACAGCCCTAACTTGAGCACAAACCTTGTTGTAGGTATCTAACTAAAAGATGTTATCATAATAAATACTCACATAAATCAATGCATCTACGAATCTACAACCTCTGTCCCAGCGATATAGGGATTAATGAATTATTATTACCACTGCCTTATCTTCGTATAGAGATCAAGCGTTATGAACCTATTAAAAATTGAAATTCAATCTGAACTCTATACCCTGGACATTAAGTTGAAAGTTGGTTGGGGATTTGACAGTTTTGTAACGCTTGATCTGCTGCCTTCTGAACTAACTATCTAATTATATTTTAGTCCTTACACTTGGCAACACTTCCTAATTCCAGATAAGGTGAAGAATACAGCAAACATCGGGTTGGTGTTGCTGATGATCCTGGCGGCATACTCGCACGTGATGGTCGGCGACCCCTTCGATCGCTGCGCGCCCGCTCTCGTGTTTTTCTTCATGCTTAGTGGACGACTCGTAGTGTGGTGAGTAGTAAATTCTATCTTACTTATTTGGGTAAGGTCAGCCTAGGTCGGTTGTGCTCTCATTTCCATTTCAAGTGATTGTAATCTGAACGAAATCATCTAAAAAATCATCTAAATACCTATATCCTTGGGCCCGGATAAGAATATAAAGTATTTATGAAATTATTCTACCGCTGAAACTGCATAACGTTATAAAATGCTGCAGTCGGTTATTTATTAATTATTATTTAATAATTAATTATTAAATAATAATTAATAAATTAATTATTATTTAATAATAATTATTATTATTAAATAATTTATTATTATTATTTATTATTATCATTATTTATTATTTAATTATTGCATTATTTCTTATTTTATTTTTAGAGTTTAAATTGTTCTATTAGTAATATTTCTTTTGACATTAATTATTATTATTATTATTATTTTTTATTTTTTTATTGTTTACAGTTATTTAAGTGATGATATTTTAATTCTAGTTTTATGCCTTTGTGTGAAATTATCTAATACTCTAAGCTATGGAACCTGTTTTCTGAAATAAATGAATATTATTATTATTATTATTATTATTTATAAAACACAATTCAATTTTATTTGTTTTAACTCGAAGTCCCTTTCAATACGACACCTTAGCGATACATTGCCAAGGAAAATTTAAACCTTGACCAATTCTTACGAGACGTAAACACAAGTACGTATAGTTTTACCTATTGGTATAGCACCGGTTGAGAATCTGTTTGGCGCGACGCCAAAGATTCCTCTATGACTGATCGTTCGGTATATCTCCCTCACTCATTACAAACGTTCCATTTAATAGCATCATAAAACGATCGAATTAGAATTATCAGTGCAATAAAATCTTACACTCATACTCTCTTACAGGTACCAAATTAGTCGCCGTGAGGAGTTGGAGAAGGTGGCAGCTACTCAAAACGGGAACGGGCTCAAAAGAGATTAGACTTCCACATTAGTTCTTGAATACTTTTTTTATGTGTTTCTAGTCAAAAACGTTTATAATAAACTGTTTTATCATAAAACTTAAGGTCGCACATAAGTCCTATAAAATAATGTTTTTATTGCAAATATTACACGAGTGGGTGATTTTTGTGGAGAGATTGTTTCGAATGTAAGCATCATCGATCCATTTTTATTATTTGATGGTTTCTCTTGATGTTTGTGTCTCGAGGATGTGTAATTTATATTTGAAGTGATATTAATTTAAGCAATTACTGCTAGGTTCATTTTGTATGTGGTACGGAATGTAGTGTATGAGTAGGTCCAGAATTGCGACTGTCATTTATGTTAAAAATTTTCTTGCACGCAAATATAGATCCGCTTCATTTGCAAAAGTATTTTTAAATTGGATTTTTTGCGCTCCCCCTATAGCAAATGCTTCTATCTGTATCGTGACTGTATTTTTTCTTATTAAACAGTTAATAATCTGAAATTATGTTTGGAGATGAAGTTGTTAAATTCGAGGGTCGATAAATAGTAATGAATAATGATTATACTTATATGCAAAACTAGGTAGAAATTAGTAGTACCCTAATATAATTTGCTCAACAATCTATAAAAAATAGTAGTTAATACGATAAGTGTGAGCACCAAAACTGTTTATCTTTGTCTTCGAAAAACATTAGTATGATAAGTATACATTTAAGTACTGTCTATGTGTGTTTGGAGCGTGTTTGGTATTGATTAAATGAAATGGATACATATTATAAACATCTTTTATTTAAAGCTTTTAAAAATAGGTTTGTATTACACTTGTTCTAATCATTAGAGCTTGTTACGAAGGCCTATGGATCATTATGACCAGGATCAACTAATTAATAAAGGAATAATAAAGAAGATCAGCACTTTGGTGTACCTCAGGATCAGTTAGCATGATATCACGGTACAAAAATGATGTAACTACGAGCACAGCTTAATTAAAAGAGGGAAAAATATGCATTTTTTTTGAGGGATATCGTTACGTCTCAAATATTTTATAGCAATAGAACAATCTAGAAAATCTCGTATAGGGATGCCTGTACATTCTACATTCCGAAAAATCTTTACTTCTATTGCTGCGTAAGAATTGACGACGTGCAACTCGTATGTCCTGAGTTAGAGCGGTTACGAATTACATCCGAGAAATGACGGTCAGCCGCGCTGCCATTAACTATTTCTGTGGAAGCTTACACACAAAAATTTCTAGATTCTTATTTTCTCGGATGTAGTGCGTAACCGGAATTTCCGTAAAGAGGCTATAGAACTAACCGCCTAAGAAGGTACCTAAGTCTACTTACTTGTGGAATATAATTGATAGTACCTATTCTCTGGTGGAATAAAAAGAGGCGGCCTTTGAAACACTATAGATACAGTGTAAGCAAGGTGATCTAGGCACCAACTAAGTGGATCAAAGCGTATTTACTGTGCAGAAAGGTGAGGATGATGAAACAGTCAAAACATCCATTAAAATGATTATGATGACTTGCTTTTATCTTTCAAGGCCATTGTGAATACGTAACATACATTTATATATTAAAAATAATTTATTATAAATATTTAATTTATACAAATGTTAATAGGGGTACATCTTATGTTAATATGTGAAGGTTAAAATATATAAAACAATATGAAACATTTTTTTAGTACTACGAACAGAAAATATCACATTTAAAATGAATCATTATAAAAAAAGTGTAGAATATTTGTAAAAGCGATGTTGACGTCGAAAAACTTTATTAACAACCACAACCATGACTAAAGGTGATAACTTAAGCGGGATCCCTACCAGTTTGCAGTAGCTCCAGCGCATTTCGTAGATTAGTGATCGCAGTTTTAATATCGTCATAGCTGAGCGCACTGCTGGCCCACTTACAGTACTTCTGTGCTTTGGCTACCTGGTCAGGGGATAACTCAACGTTACTAGATGAGCTATCGCCGTACAATGGGAGCGTTGCTGGTTGCTGTGACGGATCATAAGGTACAAAGCCTCCAGGGTTTGGATCCGGCGTGTACGGCACAGGAGGTAACTGAGAAGCAGCGTTGATGGCGTCGTTGGGGTCGGGCAGGAAATTGTTGAACCCAGAAGGTACAGAAGGAATTTGTTTCGGCAGATCCAGTGACAAGTTTTCTGAGAAACCAGGAGGTCCGGGGGCAGCTGGTTCGGGGGGTGCGGGGGGCTGTTCTGAGCTGGACTCCTCATTTGTTTCATTTCCATCTTCTTGCAATGGGCCTGAAAAAAAAACAAACTCATGTTACTTGATGTCTTTATATCACATGTGCTATATGTGATGTAACGTTTGTGTTCCATGTCACCTGCTGGGAAATGATAATGAAGATTCAGGCACGTCTATTCACTACAAATCTATTCTCTTTTATTCGCGAGGACATCGTTAAAATATAATCTCCTGACAATTTTTCCGATAGTTTTTATGAGTCGCTGTATCTCCTGCTTCCGGTATATCGTCGACTTTTGGGACACCCTGTATAGATAAACGCCAAGACGTGGATTTTTTTTTTCTTGTTCCGTGTGGGAATCGAACTCGCGACCTCACGATCGCAGTAGTGTATAGACGACTGCACTACGGAGACCGGTTGAGTTTTCTTGCTTCAACATAGTCCAGTACAATTATCTTGCATTTCGCTTTAGCCGTAGCGAAATGCCGTATCCAACGAAAATTAAATTTAGATAAAAATTCATTACTTAGCTAAAGAAATGAATATAGGTAACTGTTATTTAAAGAAAGTATTAGTCTGGATGAAATATTTCCTATAGATAACTGCGAAAATTCATATTTTTACATTTCTTAACATTCACGCAACTGAATGTATTTCAGTGTGCATGTGAGAATAATGTCACGTGGAATTAATGTGGAATTTGGAAAACATTTAGTACCTAGGTAGTAAGATATGTTGCTCGGAGGTAGTGACCACCCTTCTAGCATGCCATGGGCGGTCCCTACAAGGCGACTTAGAAGAACCACAAGCAGGACCATGTTTCAACCACTGACGTTAATAAGACCACCCGCGCCGCGCTGGCGCTGGTAAGCAACCAAACCATTATGATAGAAAATAGGTATTAATTAACCAATAAAAAACCTGCTTCCCTTACCAGGTACGGGTGTTTCCCCATTTTTGAGACAGTTGTGAATGTATGCAGCTTTCCATTTAGCATACTTCCGGTTCTGAACAGCCTCTTCCGTCAACTCGCCAAAAGTTGTAAGTACATCGTAAATCATGCCTGCTGTGTAAAATGCTTTCACAATATTCCTGAGAACAGTGAAAATGAAATATTGATGATTTAAAGGAAAAAGACATGAGTGTAAAAAGGTGGAATATATCTAAAGATTAGTGTTACAAAAATGTGGGCTTAAATTTATAAATTTCTTGTGGGTATCAGGAACAGAAGGTAAATACTGAAAAAGCTTGTCCTTTAAGTAATGCCGCAACATTTCAGTCTGCTCTTTGGGCCAGAAAACTATAGAGCAACAATTTGAACAGCTGCCTGACGCATCACCAGATGTTTTGATTTTTATTGATAAGATAACTGGTCCAATTTGAATCATGGTAAAATTTCTAAAAAAGCTTAATAGTCTGAGTGAACAATAGTTCTCTTACCAGTACTGTTTTGGTCTCCTAACATGGTTAGTATGACTAATTATTACACAACAAAGTTTGTAAACTGTTTAAACATACAATCGAGAGCAAAGAATTAGGGTCGGAGACGAAATTCATGATATCTCTCAAACTATACAAAGCAATAGGAAGCCTCTTTAATGCCGAATATAAAAAGTAAATGTAGCAATATTTTTTTTAAGAAATGACATAAAAAAGAAAAAGCAGAAATTATGATTTATTTTGAAAATTTAACTAAGAATTCAAATCATTTGTATCGATTTTGTTTGTTTTCTGACACAAAAGAAATTATAAACGGGCTTCCTGGTGTACAATATTCTTTGCAATATTCATTATGAAAGTACAAATCATGTCGCTCACACCTGAATAATGTACAAGAATCCTCACTATGCTGGAAGACGGGCGTAGTCAGCGTGATACAGCCAGGGTGGTCGTGTAATCTTCTTCTGCCTGTTCGCCGGCCAGGAACAGGCAGAAGAAGATGCACAACAGTAATAAATCAATTTGTACGTCTTGGACGAAGCAACCCAAGCGCGTGGACAGTAAGGTGACGTCTTGCCGAAGGTAATTTGAAGCCATCTAGACCAGCAAATGGCTCTAAACTTGAACGGGAGCATCGTATTGCTGGACAGAGTTATGCACGTGAGCACTTGAATTGGACTTTATTGGATTGGTCAAGAGTTATGTTTACAGAGGAGTTCAGATTCATGCTGTATAAGCATGACGGTAGACACAGTAGACACAGTGTACAGAAAACCAGGAGAATGGTTTCAACAAGCCTGCATTGAAGAAAAAGTTGCATACGGCGGAGAATCCGTGCATGTTTGGGCTGGAGTATCTGCAGAGAGCCGCACGGAGCTAGGCCTGATAGAAAATGGAACGTTGACCGCGAGAAGATACGACAAAAAAATCCTAAATGAGTGTGTCGGCCCGTTTATGGCTAATATGGGCGAAAATCCGGTGTTCATGGCGATAATGCCCGTCCCCATACTGCGGCTATAGTGACTGTTTACCTTCAAAAAGTCAGTATCGCGCGCATGGAATGGCCTGCACGCAGCCCAGATTCGAACCCCATCGAACATGCCTGGGTCGAGCTCGGACGACGTGTAAAGCAAAAATACCACCTCCCATTACACTTCGTGATTTAAAATTAGCACTGTTAGAAGAATAAAAAACATATGTATACCGTGGAACCGACTTAGAAATCTGGTGTACAGCATGCCAAATCGTATAAAATCCATACTGAGATCACGTGGAGGTAATACACGGTACTGAAATTTGAGAAAATCATATTCTCGTACCAGAAAAGTCATAAATGTAATTGTGATCATCAAGTGTAATTCGTGCATTTTATTTGTTTTTATAAATAATTTTATTTATGTATTAATTAATGGCCTATTTAACAGATTTTAATTCATTTATAATTTGCGAGGTATCATGGGTTTTGTCTCTGACCCTAATTCTTTGCTCTCGAGTGTATTTATTTTTTTAAGTAAAGCAATTCACGTAAGCTATCGCTCAATGTATGATTTTTCTTAAGTTCTTACACACAATTAAGAAGAGAATGGGTGGATACACAAATAATTACAACTGATACTTACTTTCCATAGTTCATTTCTCTATCTTGCTTGTCAGCGAACAGAAACAGTTTCAAAGCATAATTTTCCAGATGGGCTTGAGCTGCCACCTCATTGCTTATGGCATCATTATCTTTATTTGCTTTCTTTACTTCTTCCAACCAATCCATCAATGCTGGAATTGTCAATTATTTTTATTTTTACCATTTAAACTCTTCCAGGTAACCAATTTAGTAAAGGGCAACCAGGCCAATATCAGAAGTTACCTATTTAATGTTATAAGCAATGTATAAAATATGTACATACAATATTAAATTAATTTTTTAAGCTGGGGCCGCACTAACGAGAATTGCCATTAATTATCGCGATATTGAACATTAATCGTAGGTGTAGCCACGACTTGATGTGATAATTTGATAACGACATTAACATTGCCGTTTGGCGTTCGGCGATAGCTCAAGTGGCGATACATCAAAGAGATTAACGCGAGAATTAATGCAATGAAATAAAGCGGCCACACTACGTATTGTCAGTGTGCGTTGTAACCGCAACGTTATCACATGTGTTTGTCGTCTGAAATACGTACTGTGACTATGAAATACGTAAAGTGTACGATTCCTGTGCAAATCATCCATGATTTGCTTTTTCTTTGGTTTCTTTTTTCTTCATTAATGATGCAATAAATTCAAATAATTAAATGTTTACACTCATGAAATAGAGAGCTCTGTTAATGTCCTTGCTTGAATAATTAAAGCTGTTATTATCGCCAATAGTGGGCATTCACATAGTCTGTTCAAGTGTAGCCACCCACTTGAAAATTATTGTAATAATTATCGCTATTGAGCATTGTAGTTAGCCGCTAGTGTGGCCCCAGAATTTTTGACAAACTGAAATGCTGTTTTGATAATTTTCTAGAGGTTTTATTTGCTGGACCCCACAATGTCCACTGCAACTTATGTCAATACAGCAACCATATACTAGCCCTTTCAAAATAACTGAACTAGCTTTCTAGTATTTATCAACTAAAATTCTTTGCAACATTTTTATATAACAATTTTATTTTATTTTGGCAACAAACAGTCATTTACAGAAAAATTGTATACAAAAAATCTTAATATATAAGTAACAGACCAAATAGTGCCTATAATTGTTTTTTAAACCATTATTTGCATGAATTTACATAGCAAGACGAGAAAAGAACAACATTTTTACACATCCATATAGGTAAGTACAGCAGTTATGGTAATAATAAAAGATAACAATAGATGATCATTGAACCTTATTGTTTAACATACATTGCAGTTCGGTTTTAAGCTTATTTATAGTTAAATTAAATATATCAAGTTCTAGAAATTCTAGAAACTATATTATAATAAAAATATGGAAATACAGTCTCCTCCGCATTTCCACTTCCACATTAGTCCTGATTATTTAGACTAAAATAGGGTTACCAGCAGTCAATAAATTCTCTGCACTATATTAAAAATTACATAGCTTTGGATTATATTACCTGCTCTAATACCTATGAATGACTGGTCCACCAGATAAATTTTAAAAGGTTTTTTTAAAGTTTAGGCAGAATATTACAATGAGCTACTGCACAGATTTAAATAAATTATCAATAAAGATATCAATAATCAAAATATTTGCTATACACAGAAGCAGTGAACACCTGATTTTTTGCATGTTAATATTTCATAAATGTTGGGAGTTCCAATACTACTTAGACTACTGTATTAGTGTCTAGGATAAAGCACAGCAGTTGAGCTCTAACTCATGTTCAATGTTATGCAATCTTATTGTGTACCTTATGGAAAAAAATAACATAACTTGATATAAAACAAGCACTGACACCATCTGTAAGCTAGCTTAATTTTATCTTTCTGTCATCATTTGGTCAATTTAGTATCATTTGTTGGACATCAAAAACAATTGTAACCATGAATAAATAACTCTAACATAGCTCAGCTATTTTATTAGTTTAAGTACAACATGCCTGTTAAAATTACATTTGTTCACATACTTACCAATCAATACTTTAGTCTCCTCTGGGGTCTTTTTGGTAGTGAGTTTAAGTCCAGTTTGTAAAGCATGAAGTCTGCACCAATAGGCAACGATGGGATCTCTGGTATCATGCTCTGCAGCTGTTTTGAGGTAATGTTGAATAGGTTTTAGACTTGGAGGACACTCAGGTATATTGGCCATGTTAGAAGTTAATTCAAAATTTTGGACGCGGTACTTAATCACTCCGACCTCTGAAATGTGTAATTATAAACTTTTAAGAACTTAAGCTATCAAAAAACACTTAATTATTTATTTAATTGTAATAAAAATATTTACATACAATGATTGATAAACTGTCAGGATAACATTGATTGACAAAATGAAGAGAACAGTCAAAAAGCATACACATTTTAGGTCCGACGTTTCGTTACCGTATAGCATTTCATTCGTTTCTCTACCAATTTAGGTTGACGTACGTGTTTGCCTACTGCGTATGACAGATCGCCAGACAGGCAATTTTATACAAGTCAATCGACTATCAGCCAAGAAAAGTCAAAATAAAGAAAGAAAGGAAACTCAATTTCATAAAAAATATTTATTTTTACTAACGATTACGAGCTCCTTTTATATTGACATAATATTATTTTTCTAAAATGCCTGCTAAGCAGCGTAAAATCGCATTGATGGGATATCGATCTGTTGGTAAATATATAAACAAAGCATTTCTTGGACCGCCCAGCCTTCAAATATAATTGCGCGTCTCGTGCCAAATGATTAGCAGCATTAATAATTATTAATTAAAATTTTCAGGAAAGTCATCTCTAATTATTCAGTTCGTCGAAGGACAGTTTGTAGATTCGTATGATCCAACTATAGAGAATAGTAAGTTAATTTTTTTTATCAGATGTGTCATAATAAAACGTAGTTTCTTGTGTTTTATATGCTTGTGTTATAACTGATCAGTTAATTTAAAGCTTTTTAAATATTAAAGGACTTCAAATGTTTATTTTAATGATATTTCATAATTTCAAGCATTGTTTGTGTATATTGCAGCTTTCACAAAGTTCATCAGACTAAATTCAACTGATTATGAGCTGAAACTGGTTGACACTGCTGGTCAAGATGAGTACAGTATATTCCCATTGCAATATAGTATGGACTTTCATGGCTATGTGTTGGTATACTCAATTACATCAAGCAAAAGCTTTCAAATTGTTCAAATAATTTATGACAAGCTTTTGGACATGGTTGGAAAAATACAGTGAGTTCTTTTTAATTTATTTATATATATATTTTTTTTTAATGTCATGTTTAAATACTTAGATTTTTATCATCAAGTTGTTTATTTTAAGGCATTAGCTTAGCTAAGGATATTATAGTAAGAAAATTTTGGCAAGTTACAAGATGGGAACAATTAGTTTCAACTCATTATGTAAGTTCAGTTATTAAATCACCCATTGTTTAAAGGATCGTTTATTTTTCTTAAGACTACTAGCATTTACAGCTAAGCATTTTACAGAAGGCAAAGCTGAACCCGAAACTTCATCATTTACGCCCCACATTTTTTTAGATTTTTGATAGGTTTAAATAGTACATTTATGTATTCAATAATGTAAGAGATGTTTTCCTGCGCGAAATAACTCCCTAATTAATAAATAAATAAAAAAAAGGAATTTTAGGAAGTACAGATATATCCCAAAATTCCTGTATATAAAGTTTATTTTATTGATATTTCTATAATTGATGCCGATCGAATTTAGGCCCAAGATAAATAATAAAGATATTTCAATTTCTTTAATGAATAATTAAACTTTGTTTTTATACTTAGTTATTTCGTTCCTGTTACAGTGTTCCTATAGTTTTGGTTGGTAACAAAACAGATCTTCACCTTGAAAGGAAAATTAGTACTGACGAAGGTCGAAGATTGGCTGAAAAATGGAAGGCAGCTTTTGTTGAAACAAGCGCTAAAAAGAATGAGGTAATATGAATGTTCATATAAATGAACATTTTTTTATTTTTACTGGAGAATAAACCCATGTTTGACCTTAATCTCACCTCCTGGTTATTGAAGATGAGGCTGAAGATGATAGCACCCAGACTTATTAAGAATAAGATAGAAGTTAAAAGTGGGATTAGTCACTGATAAAAAAATATCTTTATTAGGACATTACAATAAAAAAAAGATTTGGCAGCAATAATGCTTCCATTCATTTGAAAGACCAAGTTAAGGGTAAATAAAACAAACTTGTTAAAAATATTATCTGTATAATGATATTAAATGTAAAAAGCTAAATAATGGAAAATGTTTCCTCCACAATAAATTTCATCTTTTAAGAAATTGAGGAGGAACAGGTTTAAAGTCATATGTACATTTAAAAGGCTGAGTTGACTGAACCTATTCTGGGCTGGAAGTCTTCGTAGGGCCGTAGTTACTGTTCATATTAGGATGTGTGACCGCCGACTATTCATTTCTAACGACGACTTTCGTGCTTCGGAGAGCATGTTGAGCAGTCGGTCCCTGTGCTGTATAGCGTCTTTTTATTCTATACAACGCCAGAACGCAGCCGTAGGAAACTGCTCGCGTATACAGGGCTACAGGAAAAGTAGTACTGAATATTAAAGGGCTTTATTTTTCAGGTCATTTCTGATGGATTTGATCACATCATATGGTGTCCGAAACTTAACCCTTGTGGAGATATTTAACCTTTAAGATGTTTATCAAAAATCCCCTTATTTTTAACTTTTGTAATTATTTTTTTTGTGATTGGAGCACCTAGAGTGTATTTTCTCAATGTAACTAATTAGAAGTCCATGTCAGTCCATAAAAATGATCAACAAAAACTTAACCTAACACTAACAGTTTAAAAAGACAGCTCGACAAAGTTCAGAGGTGAAGAATTTTCACTAAGTGTTATTCACTTTAAAGAAGTTTAATTTAAAAAAAAATTATGATACTCACTCTGCACATTATTTTAAAAACATCTGCATCTCTTTAGCTATGCAAAAGTGTATAACACTTGCTATTAAAGTAGACAGAACATTGACCAAAATAACAATTAAAGTAGGAAAGGTAGGTTTGGGATTAGGTCAAAATTGCTAGAATGTTTAAATAAAACAAAAAATTATAAAAAACATTTCCACATGACTCTCACCATTTCTTATGCAGATTCTCATTCTTTTTCTTAAATTACTTTTTACTACTGATGTTCGCAGACTCCGCCTCATTTCTTCAGCCGCATTGATAATTTTTTCTCGCAAAATATCCACGTTTTCGATCGGTGCCATTTGATCGTAAACTAAACTTTTCATATGGCCCCACACATAAAAGTCCATTGGCGTTAAATCAGGGCTCCTCGCAGGCCATGCTATGGGTCCGCCTCTTCCGATCCATTTATTGGGATAATTTTCATCCAGCCATGCTCGTACACTTCTTCTGTAGTGAGCCGGACAGCCATCGTGTTGATAAAACATGTCTCGTCTTAATGTAAGAGGTAAGTCTTCCATCAAAGATGGTAACTCCTCCCTCAAAAAGTTTTCATATGTCTCGCCATTTAAGTTATCGGGCAGAAAGTATGGTCCGACCAAGTAATTGGCTATTATGCCCATCCACACATTAAGGCTGAACCTCCTTTGTGATCCTTTGATTCTTTTTTTATTAGGGTCTTCATCTTTTTTTTTTTGATTCATCTTTTGGAGCCCAGTAATGGGCGTTTTGGTAATTCGTAATGCCATCTTTGTCAAATTGAGACTCATCTGTCCACATAATTGTTTTGAAAAATTCCGAATCTTCAATGTCGGCATTGAGCATAAATCTGCAGAAGTCAAATCTCTTAGATGGATCCCCTTCCTCGATTACTTGCACTGGCGTGTAATGGTAGGGGTATTGCCTACCCGCGTGCCTTACAAACCAGACTTTCCACTGAGAAATACCAAGCCGTCGAGCGACAACATTTGTTGACGTCGTTGGGTCGATTTGAAAGAGATGACGTATTTCATCAACTTCTTCAATATCATCATCAAGAATACGAGGTCTTCCCATGTCAGTCCGTCGTACAAGAACAGAACCAGTTTCTCGTAGTCTTCGATAAACCCTATCGAACACGGCAATATCAGGTATTCGTCGAGTAGCATATCGCCGCATGTATTCATTGCGTGCACGCAACGAAACTCCTTCGCCAACTCCATAACACATTAAGATGTCGGCTTATTTCTCGTTGGTAAACGTTGCCATGTTCACTATGCAAATCAAAGTCCAGTCACAAGCCACGTCAAACAGATAAATGATCAAACAGTAGCAAAATCCAAGCCGAGTCGCGTTATTACAAAAAATTATCGAAGAGCACATCTACCACGGAAGAATCGCATGAGCAGACAAAATGCTACGATTCAAAATAATAAATTACTGACACCGCATTTGTCATACACACTCCTTTTTTATTGTTTATAAGTTGCCAGGTAGCCATATAGTCTTCATGCGCACTTTCCATCAGGTGGCATGGAAGACAAACGTCCTATCCTTACAATATAAAAAAAAAAAAAAACACTTAGTGAAAATTCTTCACCTCTGAACTTTGTCGAGCTGTCTTTTTAAACTGTTAGTGTTAGGTTAAGTTTTTGTTGATCATTTTTATGGACTGGCATGTCTTCTAATTAGTTACATTGAGAAAATACACTCTAGGTGCTCCAATCTCAAAAAAAAGTTACAAAAGTTAAAATAAGGGGATTTTTGATAAAAATCTTAAAGGTTATACCCGGCGCGGCGAACCTTGATCCCTATGACACTGACAGTAATTTTCACAACATAACCTTGTAGTGCCCTCACCGTTACATTAGAATCGTATTGGAGGCCTATAAAAATGGCATTTATTTATTTTACGTAGCTATATTCCAATAAAATAATATTCCGTTGGAATTATAACAATTCATAACATTTGCAAGAAATTAACTCAATCACAATCACACTTTACGTTTACGTTGTGCAAAAGTTACTTCGTAGGGTATTTATTGAATCATACCATACAAGGGTTAAGTTTCGGACACCATATGATGTGATCAAATCCATCAGAAATGACCTGAAAAATAACGTCCTTTAATATTCAGTACTACTTTCCCTGTAACCCTGTATACTGTAATGCTGTTTTTAAATCTGTTATTACAATGCATACACGAATTTTGCGTACTGATCGTGTATAGTTTGTATCGTGGATGCTCACGTCTTTGTTCCCGACTATACTACACCACTTACACTTGACAACAGTGTTAAAAGTTAAGTTTTTTTTTGATTCAGTAATATATGGAATTATATTTAAACTTTATTAGATAGGATTAAAAACAAAACAATCGCACTGTAACACGGAGTCGGTACGGTTAGGTGCGACGACGAGCGCAGCGAGAAGGAGCATGTTAGGTTGCATATAGTTATATACGTGCGCGAGCCGAGCGAACGAAGCGAGCGGTGTCGCGGCAGCGGCCGGCGAAGCGCCATAAACCTGGTCAGCTATCCGACATGCTTCTCAGAAAATAATAAGATAACTACTTACCACGAGTACTATGCTGTAATACAAAATTACTAATAGTTAGGTTAGTCCTAACTATTAGTATAACAGTATAAGTTAGGTTATAGGATTAGTCCGTATGGGTACTGGCGCTGTACATTATGGAACAAGATATACTTCTACGTTACTACGAAGTATACGCGAATATTTGCGTACTGCTCTTGTATGGATTGCAAGAACTTAACAAAAAAGTTATTTCCAATGTATACGCGAGCAGTTTCCTATGGCTACGTTCTAGCCCTGTACAGAATGGAAAGACGCTGCTGTATACTTGTATACAGTAGTCGTTAGGGTTTGTCAGAAGCCATTTTGGCACCCTGAAATATCTGACAGCCACCAACCAGCACTGGGCCAGCATGGTGGGTTACGGCCTAAACCTCCTCATCACCCTGAGGAGAGACTCATAGCCCTGCTGTGGGCCCATTACACGGAGTTGTGATGATGTTGATGATTCTGGGCTGGAACACTACAGCAAAATCAATGGTGCTTTGTTCAGTTGCTCAGGAGGCTGCTACAAAGAATGCTGTGCTACCAGACTATCTTTATCGACCCTAGACTCAGTTGCTCCATCTTTAGATTTTACCATTCCCATTACTTAGGATTGAGATCAAAGGCCTCTTTTGTTTTTATACTGGCTGTCCTCAAAATGAAGGATAATCTTAATGTTGGGATAAGCCATGTCATGTCCTACAACATAGTCAACATATGAAAATTTCCTTTCAGTAAAAGGTTTACCAGTTTTAAGATATCTATACTCACATTGCGCCACAGCTTTCAAATGTACTGAGTGAAACATGGCAATCATGTAAAAAAAGTTTCATAGAATTGATAGGTTAGATACCTCTCAAAAACTCTAAATAGTATTTATTTAAATTAAGCCATACCTGAAAACTGTTGAAACTTACTAAAGCCAAACTTTAATGTATTGTGGAAGATAAACCGACCAATCCGACCAATTATCCTTAATTTTTCGCTTATGCAAAACATTTACCTTGAACTAAAAGCTTTTCTTTTCAGTCTGTCACAGATTTGTTCCACGCCATACTGTTAGAAATAGAGAAATCAGATGGACATATTCAAGAGAAGAATTCATGTGTCATTTCATAATGATTTTTGTATTTTAATGAAAATCATACGCTTTCTACTTAAGTCAAAATGATGTGGATCTTGTGTTTGCGAGTAACTGATATATGGTTGAGGAAAATTCTGTACCACAGAGATAAACTATGTAAAGTCCATTTTTTGTGAAATGTGTTCAGTCAGCGTTACTTTATATACCTAGTAGTATAGTGTGTTAGGCACTGAGTATCACAGTTTTCAAATTTTCCAAAGTTCTATTGTATTAGTCCCTGTTTATTTCGCGGCATATTCAATGAAGACCTACTTTAAATAATCTCTTCTGTAAAGTTAACATCATGAGACATAACATAGTTGACCTCTGTAGTACAGTATTATAAAATAACAATAGCTTAGTATTACAAATTTTATGTAAATATTGCTAAATGACAGACATAGAAAACATAGAAGTAATAAATCTCTATGAAAACTTTTACCAACAAAAATGTGTTCTCCAGTGTATTAAGCTATTGTTATGTTATATTTTAGATTAGTTAAGTTTTGATTATGTACAAATATTGTGCTTTGAAAGCATGAAGCGGGCTTAATTGTTGTTCAAAGACATGACATATGATTGGGGTATGCTGCTATATCAACATTACAGATGAGACTACCTACTTAACTTTTTGTATTCCTTTTTTATTCTTGGCATGCGTGCAAAAATTTCATAGATATTGCAAAGAAATGGTTTTACTTTACAATTTGTCTACCTCAATCATGGGAGGCATAATATCTTGTATTCCGTAATTGACTAGTTTTTATATATTCTTTAGCACTTTTTGTAATTATGTACATAATTTTACTAATTCATAGCTTAGGAAAATTTTATATTTTAGTTATAGTAATTTCTTTACTGATGATTTTAATTTAGTTGACAACATAGGACATTCATATTGTTGATATCCTAGAGCAACATGATATGCGGACCCAAAATAACCATAAAGCGGATCACAGACTAAGCAGAAACAATAGTATTTTCTCGGTGTATAAAAACTTATCTGAAAGAACCTCACACTAAAAAGATAAGATACTATAAGAGGCAATAAATACACTCGGAATCCTCAAATCCATATTTGTGTACCGGCAGATGTCATTTGCTGATGTATTTTTATATGCAGATATCTGTCCATATATGTTGGTATCCGCAGATACCGGCAGATATGCAAATATATATTATCTACACTGTGTGTGTTCATATGAATTGTATACAAAACGATATTGATAGATATCTGACGGCATCTGTGTAGTGTGTGATGCACTTCAAATTGTTTGTATTGCAAATACAGACAACATGAAGGAAAATCAAACTAATCCATATAGAATGACTTCTATGATATAACAAAATATTATT